>JAGFMF010011645.1:982218-1129141 GCA_019455555.1 Galemys pyrenaicus | reverse complement strand
GACCTGGATGTTACTGACTGGACCTGGATGTCACCGACTCGACCTGGATGTTACTGACTGGACCTGGATGTCACCGACTCGACCTGGATGTTACTGACTGGACCTGGATGTTACTGACTGGACCTGGATGTTACTGACTGGACCTGGATGTTACCGACTCGACCTGGATGTTACCGACTCGACCTGGACGGCGAGACAGTGCGCTTTCCAATCACCAAGTGAAGTGTGTTGCGTGCGATTTCGTCATTCTCAAACACCAGAAGACAACCCACGTAGGGGCAGGCACAGAAAATGGAGCGGCTCGAGAGACAATGCTAATCGCAACATCTGCCCCGGGACCTGAGCAGAGAAAGGAGAAGGTGGGCCACGCTTCAGGGCACCTGCGAGGTGTGGCTGCGTTGGAAACACCTCAGCTGTGAGAAAGGTCTGGGTTTACGAAAGCCGAGCGACGGTGATGGCCACTGTCTGCACGTGTGTGAGATGCTTGGTACTTAAGCGTTTGAAAAATGAAAACGAGGGTCGGTACCGGTTGGGAAACAAAGAAGCTCACATGTTGCTGATAAAGCGGGTGGGGGGGGGGGGGACACGACTCTGCAGAANTGAAAACGAGGGTCGGTACCGGTTGGGAAACAAAGAAGCTCACATGTTGCTGATAAAGCGGGTGGGGGGGGGGGTGACACGACTCTGCAGAAGGGACCCAGTGAGTACTTAGAGTCACACGCTTTGACATAATCGTTTATTTCCAGGAGTTTATTTTAATGAAATGAATATCCCTACCAAGGTTTATATACAAGAACCTTCACCACAGCATGTTTCATATTTATGAAAATCATAAACTAAGAGTAGATGTCAGTTTACTTATTTTTGCGTGGAAGCATTAAGGACATTTACTTTATTGCAAGTTTTTTTTTTGCAACTTTTAAGATTTTATTTGCACTTGTGGAGAAGAAGTGGGGTGCAGGCCACAGATTCAGGGGAGAAAGGATCACCAGAGACAGAATGGGGAGCAGAAAAGGCAGATCCACCCAAACACACTGCTGAGGGGAGCAGCAGGGAGACAGGAGAGGTCTGCTGTGCCCTGTGGGTCCCTCCCTGGCTGGGGATTGAACTCAGGCCACAGCGGTGACAGAGCTGAGACCTAACCCCCAGGCCACCAGGGAGGCCCTAGATGTCATTTTAAATAAAAAAACACACAACTGATAGATCCTTAACACACACAGTGTGCAGTCTTTAAAATCACATTTTTAAAGATTATTCATATATGTGGGGAAGTATTCAGTGGATTTCAAGTGATACAGAAACAGATGAAAACACTGTATGTTAAAATAAAAATTACTCTAACAGTCTCAGGAAAAAACCTGAAATGTGTCAAATTGTTAACAATGAGTTTTGGTTGGAGATGAGAGGACTGTTCTGACTCTTAGGTTTTCCTGTTTTGATTTTAAAATTTTGTTTTCCAACTTACAAAAGTCACTCTCTGACACAGCAATTCCTCTTGTGGAAATCTAACTTAATGAAAATATCCTATAGAGGAATATTTCTGTATGATTATGAGTGTCATTTATACAGCCAAAAAAAACCTGAAAACAATCAAATACACAACTAAACCCAAGAAGAGTAGTCAAAATAAGTAAACCAATTAGAGTGTTTAACCATTAAAACTGACCACATGAAAAATGCTTCAAAATATGAAAACTATTTATAACCACCAAAGAAAGACTTAGCTTTAAAGGTTACAATGTTTGTTTTTAGGTACATTTTCCTTAAAGTCCTTAAAAAGTATGCATCATGGGAACTATGATATATTGTCATTTTTTTTTAAAGATTTTATTTTTATTTACGCATACAAGAGCTGGGGTACAGGCCAGAGGTGGGGGGGTAAGATATTCACCAGAGACAGAGTGGGGAGCAGAACAGGCACATCTACTGAAATCCACTGCTGAGGGGAGCAGTGGGGAGGCAGGAGAGGTCTGCTATGCCATGTGGGTCCCCTCCCTGGCCAGAGATTAAACTCACACTGCAGTGTCTGCAGAAGCCCCACAGTGGGGTGCTCAACCCCTTGCACCATCAGGGAGGCCCTGTTATTTACTCTAAATAGCAACATGAATACAGAAGACTTGCGTAATTCACAGGAGTTTTTTCTCCAATAATTCTCATTAAAGTTAGAAAGTGCTTTAAATGTCATCAATAGGCCCTCTCTGGTGACCTAGAGGTTTAGTCTCAGCGCTATCACTGCTAAGGCCTGAGTTCGATCCCTGGCCAGGGATGTGACCCACAGGGCACAGAAGACCTCTCCTGTCTCGCCTGCTGCTCCCCTCAGCAGTGTATTTCAGTAGATCTGCCTGTTCAGTTCCCCACTATCTCTGGTGAATCCTCTCACCCCCCTGCACCTCTGGCCTACACCCCACTTCTTCTCCACAAGTGTAAATAAAATCTTAAAAGTAAAAGTTGCAATAAATGCCCTCAATGCTTCCAATTAGAGAAAATCTAGTAACTGAAGCAAAGTTCACAGCAAAGGAAAATATAATAAAAAGTATTGGTGGAGAGGTACACGTTCTCAAACCTCAGTGAGTCGGACAGTTTATAAACAAAAGTAGGGAAGGGCAGAGAACTAAACAAGTTTCTGTGCAGCTACCACACTTCCCACTCGGAGAAGTTAACACATTAGCACTATTTAGTTTTATGGCTGTTGCTATTCGGAAACTCGAGAGGCTACACTGTGGGGGGGGGGGTCCTAGGGGGGCTCTGGAAAGCCTGGCAAACTCCCCCGTCAGGCCAGACCCAGTCAAAGTCCGCTGCTTAACCTCTGAGACTTAAAAGCCTTCCAGAATCCCTTCACAAAGGGAGATGAGAACTGGGAGAGATGAAAAGGCAAACAGCAGCAATTTACAAGTGCACCTGTTCCAGAACAAGGTGGCAGTATGCTTTAGCGTAACCACAGCTTCTGCTGCAACACCGTTCCCTGAGCAAAACTGTACTTTAAAGGGATGTCATTTGTCAAAAGGCAACATATTATTAAGGAGACAATATCTGACTCCAGTGCAAGCATTCTCCTATGCTTTCCTTACCTCACCAAACACACACGCTTTCTTCACAGCGTATGACTCGGCCTGAGGGTGGGGAGCTGCTGCTAACCTGGGAACAGGTTCGACGGCGCCGGAGCCCCAGCCTGTCTGTGAGGCAACGAGGCCTCCTTGGCACGACGTGCAGCTGATGTGGTCAAAGGACCGGAGTTGCCGCCGCTGCCAGGATCCTACTGGGGGACGCACCCCATGGCCAGGAACTGCCCCGGACAGCCAGGAGCAGGGGCCTGAGCGACAGGACGGAGACCCCAGCCCCGAAGGTCTGGCCGGGGGACCCGAGCGCCACGGCCCGCGAGTGGCCAGCAGCACCAGGATGACCCCCAAGAACTTGTCCAATCACATCTCGTGAGGCCCGAGCCCCACGGAGCTGGTAGAACAGGGCTTTGCCAAGACAAGCAGGAGAGGGTGAGGGAGAGGTGGGGTGATTCATCAACACACCCGGCAGCCACGCTAGGTGTGTCCCACTCCTCAGGCCCCGCCCGCCGTGACGAGAGCCTCCTGAGAACGAGACCGTCCGGAGAAGACGCGTCCACCTTCACTTGCCCTAGGTCGGGGCTGGCGTCCAGAGCGAGAACCGGCCCTCTCGCACCACAACCCACTCGCAGACACAGCAGACGCCGCAGCGTGTGCCAGCTTATGTTTGCACGCACCAGACAAAGCGGTCTTTGTCTCTGGCCCGAGTTGAGTTTTGGTGTTTCTGAATTACAGCAGGGAAAGAGAAGAGCAGCGAACAAACCCAGCAGGAGTGAGCTGGGGGTCACTGTCCCTGGGACTGGAGTCCGTTCCCCACGCCCCAGAGCTCTCAGCCGCTGCGCCCGTGGGGACAGGCGTCCAGAGAGCACAGGCGAGCGCCGAAATGACGGCCGCGGCATCCTGTCCGGTCTCCACGACGTCCGCTCCTCGGGGCAGCGCCCCCTTGTACCTGGGCGATGGCCCCCACGCGTCTGAGAGGCCCCGCTCCTCCCAAGCACAGTGCAAAGGGAAAGCAGAAGGCAAGAGCCATCAGTGACCCCCACGGCCTCCCTAGCATGTCGCTGGCCCAGCAGAACCACAGGTGACGGGCTGGGCTGGGGCACCAGAGTGCTGGCAGAGGCTCGCGCCCCTGTAAATAAGGGGGCACTCTCTGCGCCCTCCGGCTTCTGTCCCCCTCTCCTTCTTGGCGCTGCCCTCTTTGAGATCACACTAGGGCCTCCCTGGTGGCACATGGGTTGAGCACTGCACTGTGGGGCTTCCACAGCCGCTGCAGCACACATTCGATCCCCGGCCAGGGAGGGACCCACAGGGCACAGCAGACCCCTCCTGCCTCCCCGCTGCTCCCCTCAGCAGTGTGCTTCAGCCGATCTGCCTGTTCTGCTCCCCACTGTGGTGAATTCTCTCACCCCCACACCTCTGGCCTGTACCCCAGCTCCTGTATGCATAAATAAATCTTTTTTAAAAATTAAAATATAAAATACAATCACACTATTTTCCCCTCAAAGAAGGGAGGGACAGCAAGCTTCCCGCCACCCCTGCTCACCCCACGCCGTCCAGAGCCGCACAAGAGCGCCTGGACTGGGCGCCACCTCCAGCCCCATCACAGACAGCAAAGCCAAGTGCTGGTCGAGGTGCGTGCCCGCCCCTGCAGACGCCTCTGCTTCTCTCAAGAGGTCCTCGATCCCTCCTTATGCCACCTGTCCTGTTCGCTCCATTTGTCTGCAGGTCCCAGGCACCCCAAAGCAGAACTATCAGAAGTGAATGACTTTTCATCTTCTGGCGGATCTGCGGGGCCCTGGTGCTGGAGGCGGCCTGTAAGCTGACAAAGCAGACAGGCCTCCCAAAGGCAGGGCCTGCCCGAGCGCAGAGGACGGAGGTCCTCGAGCAACACCTACAGAAAGCATCCTCCCGAAAGCACAGTCTCCACCAGAGCCGCACACACTCGCACACGTGCACACTCGCACACACGTGCACACTCGCACACACGCGCACACTCGCACACACGTGCACACGCGCACACGTGCACATGCGCACACGCGCACACTCGCGCACACACACACGTGCACATGCACACAGCAGTGCTGATTCTTTGGCTAGGCTACAGATTTTTTTAAATACAAAATAAATTTTACTAGCCTTATGGGGATGCCAGAGCGGCTCCACCCCCCAGCGAGGGAGGCATCCTGCGCAGTCCTTTCAAGGAGGAGAAAACACCACAGAGCTCCCTCTCCAACTCCACCAAAGAACAAACAAGCGAGCAAACAGCGAGCAAACAGAAAGCCCCGCTTCCAACAGATCCACGCTGCTGCGGTGACTCTGAAACTCCCCCGGTGCAAGAATTATCTGGCGATTTCTTAAATACACAAATTCCCAGACACTATTTCAGACCCACTGAATCAGAATCTCCGAGAGGACGCCCCGGCTGTGCTGGGGGGGGGGGGGGGGGGGGGGCGANCCGGGGGGGGGGGGGGGGGGGGGGGGGGGGGGTGGCTAAGGACAGCTGTTCCAGGTTCCCGGGGCAAGGAGGCCTGAAACCTGGGCTAAGATGTTAACTGCACGCACCCAATGGGCAGCCCCTGTGCAGCTTCACTCCTGCTGTGGAGGGGGACAGGCGTCAGCTCAGCTCAAGGTACCCCTGTGGGTCCCCCTCAACTCACATGACTCTCTGAGAATAATTCCCGAGAAGATCCAGGCCTAAAGAACATTTAAGAGTTGAACAGAGAAGACCTGCAACTCGGAGGTGATGGGGCGCAGGGAGTACCCGGCAGAGGGGCAGACCAGCAGACACGGCGGTCTTCCCCCTGACCGGGCTGGTGGAAGGGGGTCAGGTCGAGCAGCAGCTGGACAGAAGGACGATGTGAATTTTAAAGTTGCTGCCAAGACTTCAGGCAACCCAGAGGAGGACTTCCGTTGCCCATAATTAATAGAAGAGAGAGTGCCAGAGTCTACAGGTGAAGTCCACTTTTGCCTCATCTTTTCAAAGGAGAAAGGAGCAGAGCGCCACACCCCGGCTCGCCATCGGCCTCTCCTCCGGGCTGCCCCGAAGGTAAAGCGCACCGAGCGGGAGACGCAGGGCTGAGCCCACAATCAGCCAAGGCAGGCGCGCTGGGCACAGGCCGCCCCGCTGTGGAGGCCAAGGGGGGGGATCTGGGTGACACAGGCCTGCCCCCAAGACCCCAGCTTGTGCAGAGAGAGCTCACGTGCTCGCCAATGCTCTCAGGATTCTGCCTGTCATGCTTCTCCCCAAAGTGTTGCCAGCGGGAGCTACTTGCAGGAACTGGCTTGGAGGGGAAAGACAGCTACTTTACTAAATGTGATTTCTCCTTAGACTAATAAAACTGCAATATCCAGTTATGCTGGAAAAAAGTCTCAGGGAAAAAACCCACATAGACAAACACAAAGTTAACCCTAATTTTAGAACTACTATTACACTAGTTCCCAGAATGACCGGCTTACAAAGAGGCGTGGCAATGCTGAACAAAATATCAGAAACTAGGGCCTAATAACATCACCACAGAGGAAGCAGCAGAAAGGACTCAAATGAAAAGCGAGGGGGTGGGGCTGCCAGTGCCTCTGAGGTTAAATTCCAGGGTCAAAATGACCTTTATGAATTGCAGAAGTGATCAGAGGGAGACAGGCAGACAGGCCACACACGCACTTCTAAACGCAGCGATTCGAACGGCAAGTTTAAAGAAAACACCTGGGGAAGGGAAAAAAGCTGGGTTTCCCCCAAATGGAAGGTAAGCAATGACTTGCAAATACTGCTTTTGAAAAACTGCCTTCCAGTACCACCGTAGTCCAGAGGACGAAAATGACTAAAAGCGACTGCTCACGTGAAAGAAAGACTGATGAAGCGCCTCGTAGAGGCAAAAGACCTGGTGGGGGTGGGGGGCACTGGGCCGGACACACAAGCGAGAGGGACAACTTTCCCTCAAGAAATACTTGACAGTGAGCACAGAAATGCTGAACGGCTATTAGCTGCTATTTTTTGAAGGGGATGAGGAGCACTTGAGGACACTCTGAGCGTTCTGTGCAGGGGCTTGGTGCACACAGACGGACGTGGCGGGGCGAGGGCACGGGGCACCAGGCGGGCAGCACAGTGTCCTAAGCTGTGGATGAGGGGCTGGACGGACGGCCAGGAAGGGAGCGTCTAGTACCGACTCTGTCACCAGCTCACCGCAGGGGACCAAAGACCTGGCCACCTGGTGACAGGCACTGCCGGCCTGCAGGAGCACAAGACGGCGCGCCGGAGTGGGGGGATCCCGGACTCCTGGCTGCCAGGGCAGGTCCCCCTCCGAAGTGCTGCGCACCTGGCAGGCCTTTTGGTGTCAAGTAACTTTAATCAAAGGAGAGAGAAGGAGAACTGGGGAAGAAAGAGGATTTTAAAGTCAATGGTCAAGCAAGAGGGACCCCCAAATACAGACCTGAAAGCAGAATAGGGAGTGACAGTGGATTCCAGGCAGGTACTATCAGAATCACCCATCTACAGTGTGGGCATCCTGGGTGTCATGCCCAGAATCACTGTGGCCTCCCACAGTGGACAGGGAAGGACGAGGCCAGCAGGGATGGCGTCGGAGAGTGGGAACTAGATGGATGCAAATTCTGTGGGTAAAAGAGAATTTCTGTGGGTGTGATATTTTTAAAATGTATTGTCAGGCTGCTCTGAAGCATCCAAGCATATCCCACTGAATTTAAACATTCTCTAAAGCCCCTGAAGTCAGCAACTGCGCTTCAGGTGAACCACAGTCACTCCTCGTGCCAGAAGTCTCCAGAAGAGTTATGGAGTCGGAGAGGTGCAGCGATGCCAGCAAGAGGTGTGTAAAAACACCAGGACAAAGGAGACGAGATAATAACTCTCGGTCTTCCCTCTCCCCCTCCTCAAAAAAGAAAGATGGATGGGTGGGTGGATGGATGGATGGATGGATGGATGGATGGACGGACAGACAAGCAGATAGATAGAGATACATAGACAGACAGATGAAGAAAAGGAAAATAGTAATAGTTTTAGGGCAAATTTCGTCTCCATCTAAAAGAAAAAAAACAACTATGATTTTTTAAGAGGCAAGGGAAAAGTTCACCTGAGGAATTTCCTACCAGGCAGAAAACCCAAGGAGGCCCTTCTCATCGCAAAACAAGGAGCAAGGGGTGGTCCAGGAAACTGTTTAGACAGCGAGGTGATGGGCTGACAGCGCCTTGCCTTAGGAACTCCTGATGTTTAAATTAACAACTAGCCACAAGCCAAAGACAGGAACACTCAAAATTTTGGAAGGATGTATTATGACTGGTACCTTGGCAAAACAAAAATGGTACTAGACGGAGGAGAGCCAAGAAGTCGTGAGGCTAGACTCGGAAGACTTAAGATTTGTACCAAGAAACAGGGCTTTTAATCCCTTCCACTGCGTCGGCTTAGCTCGAAGGGCGCCTGCCTAAAGGCAAACGCGCTAACTCCCGTCCTTTGAGTTAACTAACGTCCACTTGTCCACTGAAAGCTGCCGGCGGCGCCCACCTTGCGAGGCCGCTAGCGGAAGAGGGTGCCGCTGTGCTGAGGCACCCGAAGGAGAGATGCCCCATGTCAGAAAACCCTGTGTGACATTGGTCTCATCGTCTCACACAGGTCTGCAAATCCCTGCGCAGGCCTTTTTATTCCCCGGGCTCTCCAGATGAGCTTCTTTAGCTCTATCTCACAGGTGAGGCGATGACAGATGGGGAAGAATACGGTACTTATGGAAACAAGTGAAGGGCAGAACAAGAACTGCGAGCCTCCGTGAGCCCACTGGTGCGGCTCCTCTCGATGCTCAACCCACATGCACACTCGAGTTTTCACTCTAAGGAAAAGAAAGGCAGAAGTACCACTGTGCACGCTGTGATACGTGCTCCTGGAAACAGCAACGCTGGTTCATCACCACCGGCCACCACCCACGTCAGGAGCTCGCAGGCAGCGCGGTGGAAGGCAGCCGACCCTGCCCAGGAGAACCTCCGGGGTGCAGAGCCACCCAGCGCTGCTGCGATGGATACTCCTGCTCTTTAAACATCTGGGCCGGCAGCTGAGTGCCAGCTGACAATGGACAAAGAGCAAACCTCCCTGAAGCCGCCGTCTCTTTAACATTTTCTTTGCAAAGAGACACAGCTCATGTACCTTGGAGTTTGGGGTTCGGTTTGCTGAAGGTGAAGGTAAAAGTCTTTGTCCAGGTGAGGTGAGGGGACGAGGGGCCCCTCTCTGTCTACAAACGTGCCATCCCACAGCACCCCACTGGAAGCAGAGTTCAGAGAGAGTAAAGCAGACTCTGCCTTGAAAGGCCCTTCTCAGGCCTTCTGACTGCCATGGGTGCGACATACGTCCTCTTCGTTAATCCCATTAGCTCGGTAATTTCATCCCCATGTTATTGCTGCCTTCACGCGGCAGCGCTGGATTTGAACCCAGGATGACAGAGCGGGGCTCCAACACGAAGCCGTTTCCAGCGAACGACTCCAGGAGTGTGGGTGGCACGGTAGGAGCTGACTTCCTTTCCTTGGTCCAACCCTGTTCAGAAGGACTTTTGCGAATACCCAACCATAGAGAAGCTTTCTAAAAGAGCGCTTTGAATTAACGTATCCACTTTTCCTCACCCCGCCCCTCCCCACCCCCCAGCCCCCACCCCTCCCCAGAAGAGCGGCCCAGCCGCTGCCAGGTCGGAGGAGTTGGCGACCGTCACACCACATTCCTCGGGCTGGTCACAGACTTTGAAACCGCGCCAGAGCTCCGGCTCCGCGCCTCGGAAAGAATAACAGCAGTTGAGATTTTTAAATCATGTGGCTCAGCATGCAGCCACACCAGTTTTCCTGCTCTTCTTGCCTCCACCTTTCAAAGGCTCGAGCACATCACACCCGATTCCTCGGCACCAGGGATTCCGAGTGTCAGAACTGGGGCGCGCGGCAACCCCCGCGCCCATCCGAACCGAACCCACTCGCCTGGACGCCCGGCCCCCTCGGCAGAGCTCGGCGTGGCGGCGAGGGTGCAAGCGCCGGGCTGCAGGCCTGCCCGCTCCCCGGCGCCCCGGCCCTGGCATTGCCCCGCTCGGCCCCTCCGGGGTCCCGCAGCGCGCCCCGCTCCGCCGGACCCCAGGAGACGCGGCACCGTCCGGGCCAAGCCGCCCCGCGCCCCTCCCCAGGCGCCCGGGAGGAGCTCGCGAGCCCCGCTCTGCGGCCCGGCCTCGCCCGGCGAGGAGGCGTGTGGGGGGCCGCGGGGCGCGCCGGGCAGCGGGCGCGCGCCGGGAGGGGGCGCGCCCAGGGAGGGGACCCCGACGCGCCCAGGGAGGGGACCCCGACGCGTCCAAACTTTGTGCGAGCCGCGGGGCCCCCTCCGCGCGGACGGCGGGGCCGGCCTCCTCGCGGGGAGGGAGACGGAAGGGGGGGGCAGGTCGCCCCAGGTGGCCGGGCCCGGCCGGGGCCAGCGGCGCCCCATACTCACCACGCGCGGGGGCCGCGCGGCACAGCCAGAGCGCCAGCAGCGCGCACAGCGGAGCGGGGCGCAGGGCGGGCATCTTCTCGGGGGCCTCCTCCTCCGCCGCCGCCGCCCGGGCAGATCCACATGGGGAGGGGGTCCCCGCAGAGGAGCCCCCACTTTCCTCCCCGCCTCTGCTCCGGCCGCGGATCGCCTCACGCCGCCTTCGGGAGCTCGCGCTCGAACGCCTCCACTCGCTGTGCCCCGACACCGCCGCTCCCGGGCCGCCGCCGCCGCCGCCGCCCGAAGTTGGGCTGAAACTTTCTCGGGTGCGCGGCGGCCCAGCGCGTGTGTCCTTCCGCCTCGGCGCCTCCTCCCCCTGCAGGCCCCGCCCCCGCGGCCGCCGGCCTCGCACCCAGGGGTTTCCCGCAGGAAGAAGCGCCGGCCGCCCGCGCGGAGGGATCCGCCAGGCGCGTCCGCCGCCCCCGCCGCCCCCGGCCGGTCCCCACGCGCCGGGCGCGGACCCCGCGCCGCCCCCGGGCGCGCCCGGCGAGTGTCGCTGGCTCCCGGGGCTGCGGGGCGGGCCGGCCGAGGTCGCGCCCCGGCCGGGGACGGGCGCCGCGGCGGGGTGGGCATCGCCCCACACACCCCCACATCCCGGCCAAAGGAATGCGGTAGAGGGACCGGCGCTGTCAACGGAGCGAACCGGGCTCAGGCGCCAAAGGACAGTGCAGGCAACAGCCGTGCCCGGGCGCCGCCGCTCCGTCATTCATTCGCTCCCTCCTCCGTGCCTTCGTCCATCCCGCACAAAGTTCTTGGGCGCCTTGCTCGGCGTAGCGGTGAGCTCAGCACAATGGAATGACACCGAGGACGCGAGATCCGAGCTGCTTTTCAGGACCGGCTGGGCTGCTGCGGGGTGGGGGTTCAGGGGCGACTTCCCCGCGGGAGCGGGGGCGAGAAAAGCCCCTGAAAGATTTCATAAAACTTGTGTAGGACGAGGAGACCAGCTAAGGACAGTCACTGTAACGCCGCATGTGGCGAGCAGAACCTGGAACCTTCGGAAATGTCCACCCGTCGAGGGTGGGTGGGTCCCGAGTGATAGAAGCCGAAATGCACGCAGCAATTGAAGGAGAGAGAAGTCTCTTTCCATAAACAGAGTGAAAAAAACCAACTGCAGGAGATATAAAATATGCCATTTTACGTATATTAAAACTTTTTCAAAACAATACTGTGTGTTTCAAATAGCGTGTTTATGGGTGTGTACACGTATAATAAAAGAATATATTATCCTTCTCTATAACCAGAATAGTGTTTACTCCCAGGACAGAAGAGTGGAGCATGGTTCGTGAAAGAGGGTTTGCTATATATAAGAAAAGAGCTGAAATAAATAACAAGGTAAAAGATGGTGTGGCACAGCATTCCAGAGGGGGGTCACCACAAAAGCAAAGGGGGGAGCAGGCAGGTGAGCTCTGGCACAATTACCAGTCCCCAGTCAAGGAAAGAAGAGGAGCTGGTGCAGATTATTCAGCACCTTGAATGACTGAAGCCAAAGGGGCACCGGCAGGGTTATCACCCATCACAGAGGACCACTGGAGGTTTCCAGACAGGAGTGAGACTTAGTGGAAAAGAAGGTGGTTTCTGGGGCCTCCCTGGTGGCCTAGGGGTTGAGTCTCAGAACTTCTAGGGCCACAGTTCGGTCCCTGGCCAGGGAGGGGACCCACATGGTGCAGCAGACCTCTCCTGTCCCCCCACTGCCCCCCTCAGCAGTGTGTTTCAGTCGACCTGCCTGTTCTGCTCCACACTTTGTCTCTGGTGATTCCTCTCACCACCCACACCTCTGGCCTACACCCCAGTTCTTCTACTACTAAATAAAATCTTTAAAAAAAAAAAAAAAAAAGATGGTTCTGATAATCCCATGCAGAATCGATTATCAAGGGCAAGAGGTGAACTGGAATCCAAGGAGGACCAGTGAGTTTATGAAACAGGCCAGGCATGGGGCGACCGTGGCCTGAACCAATGAGGTAAATGTCAAAATGGAAAGTAAGTGGGGGTGGGTCTGAGACAATCTGGAAGGAAAAAAAAGAAAAAGACGGGGAAGGAGGAAAACCTATGTGAGTAACTACGCGTGGGAGTTCAGGGCTCTGGGAGGGACACCCTACCCACAGAGCCTCGCTGGCTCCTACAGGATAAAGTCTAATTTTCTAAAAGTGGTAAATAAGGGCCTTTCACTTCAATGGGCTCCGTCTCTTGTCCTCTCTGCCCCCGTTGTGAACTTCACACAATAACAGTATTGAATAACTTGAGATTCCCCCCAACACATCTTCTTATTTCAATCTCTGTACCTTCTGTTCCCTGGGCTTGGAATGATTTCTGTGGTCCCCTTCCCTCCTCCCCTTGGTGAGTTTCTAATCACTCATCCTTTAGTCTGAGAAGGCGTTGCTGACACTGTAACGAATCCTACCCCTCACAGACAGTCCTTCCTCTGTATTTTATCTTACACCAATAATCTATTTTCCACACTGGACTGTTTGTCTTTCTATCTTCCTAACAAGATTAGAAGGTGCTTATGGGCAAGGACCATGGGTGTATTTATTCTCAGTCTCTACCACGTAAGAGATGTTGGACAGCACTGAGCAAGTGTGAGATGTTCTGATCGCTGGCCTGTGAAGCTCCAGCCTAGAATTTAATAAGCACTTTACATAATAGATAAGCAAAGACTATTATTATTGAAAGTTGTCGTCCTGGAATGCTAGCAAGTCTTCTCAAAAATAGGCAGCATAGTTTTGGAAATTCATTTCCCTTGTGCAAATATGTTCAACAGGAAAGATAATGGCAATATTCTTTAGTCGTTGGCCCCTAAGAGTTACCACCTCCGTCATTCTCTTTACTCACGATCATTCATAGTGACCTGTCCATACACATGCTTTAAAAATCACCTGCCAGGGCCTCCCTAATGGCGCAAGGGGTTGAGTTCTGCACTGCGGGGCTGCCGCAGCCACTGCAGCATGAGTTCGATCCCAGGCCAGGGAAGGGACCCACATGGTGCAGCAGACCTCTCCTGTCTCCCCACTGCTCCCCTCAGCAGTGTTTCTGTCGATCTGCCTGTTCTGCTCCCCCCTCTGTCTCTGTCTCTGGTGACTCCTCTCACTCCCCACACCTCTGGCCTGTCCCCTAGTTCTTGTGGGCATAAATAAAAATAAAATCTTTAAAAATAAATGACAATATATCATAGTTTCGGTAATACATACTTTTTAAGGGCTTTCAGGAAAATGTACCTAAAAACAAACATTGTAACCTTAAAGCTAGGTCTGTACCCCAGCTCTTGTATGCATAAATAAAATCTTTTTTAAAAAATTAGCTGCTAAACATTAGGTCTATCACTATTAAAATATACTCATAAGACTATAAAGACGATCACCCCCAAAAAGCCGATCTAGACAGGCCTGTACCTATAACAACATTATTAGAGGAGGTAAACATTTCTCAAAATGTTCTTTTTAAGGAAGGCAGTTACAGTCCAAGAACTTTTGTTGGATTTATTATGTTAAACTTATTGTAGGCATTCCCCCAAAGACAAGAGAAATGAGGAGTAAGTATTATGAATGGAAGTGGTAAGGTTTTTTTTAAGAAGCTATGGATATAAACTGGTTAAAAAAATAGGACACTGAACATGCAGGAGTAGCTGGAATTGGTGAGGGCAGAGAACAAACTTCTACCCACCCACTAACATTTTAGTGACAGTTTACAAGGGGCCACTCCTATGTGGGCAGCTGAGAGATAAAGACAGACAAACAAGTAACCAGCAATTAAAGCCCAGTGTGAAACATAGCGTTGTGAGTTTACCTCTGTGGGGCTCCGGCCCTGTTCTGGGGGTGGTCAAGGAAAGCTTTCCGGAAGCCCTCAACAGCTGGACTCAGAATCAAAGGACCGGAAGAGAATTCAGGAAGTCAGGTAAAGAAGAAGAGGACATTTCTCCTGGTTAGGGGCCTGAGGCGCTTCTGACACAGGGAACAGGTATAGAGGCAGGCGAACCATAGAAACCAAGCCTGTTCCCATAGTGGGAAGACAAGACCTCAGGCTGGACTGTGGCAGTGCAGAGAAGAACATCAGCGGCCTAAAACCAGCGGCCATTTAGAAGGTGGAGGAAAGGGAGGGCGAGGAGCCGGCAGTGGCCTCGGGATCTTAGTTCTTCTCAGGTGGTGCACACAGGCGCACGGACAGGCGATTAGCTCAAGCAGCAATGGGGCTGGCACAGAGGACCTGCCGGGGAGCAGCCAGGACGCTGAGTGTCTGGGGAAAGCTGGGAGCAGCCCAACTGGCCAGCAGGGCGGCTTTGCACTGAGAAGAGACGGCGCTGTTACTGGTCTCTCCCCGGAGTTAGGCCACAGTTCTACACTGTGCACTTAGAGACCTATTTCCTTGGTCCCTATCAGAAGGTCTTGTGGTATCTCCTCATTGGAGCAGCAGCAGAGGCTATGGCAGCCAGGTTTTTCCTGGAGATGTCAGCCCCAAATGCACTCAAGCAGTTGAGTTAGTGGATTGGGGAACAGCCTTCCCCACGGACAATGCTTCCAATCCAGGCGAATCCCACTGCACAGGAGAAGTTGGTAGGAAAACATGCAGTGATCCTGTAACTAATCAATGCTACGTTAGCCCTTTAAATTCTACCACTTCACTGATACAAAGACAAATAGGGCCCCGTGACTGTCATTGGAAGAGAAATCTCAGTCTCTCTGCAGACCGGGATGCAGATTTTAATTTGGCCCCGGAGACTGAGATTTCTCTTCCAATGACAGTCACGGGGCCCTATTTGTCTTTGTATCATGGTCACCTCCTGGTTCTCAGGGTAGGAAGTGTAAAACTGCTGCTTTTACTCCCTCCTTCCTCCTGAGATGTGTCAAGGAGGGAGAAGGGAAGTTTTGAGTCTGAAACTGTGTTCAGTCCCAGCTCTCAGTTGTGTGACCTTGGACAAACTACCTAACCTTTTTGAGCCTCAGAGTCCTCATCTGACAAAAATGAGGATAATACCTACCTCACAGGGTTGGTGTGAGGATTAAGTGGAATATAATAGATGACAACTCCTTGCACAAGGCCAGACATAAACAGTAGGCACTCAATAAATGTTAGTTTCCCCTTAAAAAAAATAAAAAAATAAAATCTGCAGACCGCTAGGGGTAGCAAAAACATGAATGAGGGCCACCACTTAGCTTCCTTTAAGTGAAAACCTAAAATATACACATATATCTTTATTAGTGAAAACGCACACATAAAATCGTCTCCCACAACAAATGCAGAGTTAAGCTATTATATGTTCTCATGCCTGTTCTCTCAAATCCACTGAGTTTTTTTACAAGCTGTAGGTGACAGAATCTTATTTATTTTGTCCCAGTTCCTAGTGCAACTGTGCATACAAATTAAGTATGCCATCATTTTACATCCTAGTTTGTTTTTTCACGATGTAGTGTTTCTCTCCTGGGGCACGCACCCTAGTTTTCCAACACAAAGCGCCCACATCCTCCACCATAGTCCACCATGCTCTCCTTCCCCGTTTTCTCCCCTGCCACTTCTTCCTCCTCCTTTTCTGAATGTCTCAGCTCTATGGTCAGCTTTCAAGGAACAAATTTTAAAAATTTGTCTACGTTCCTTTATTTGCTTTCTCTATATTCCACCTGTAAATGAAATCATCTGTTATTTATCTTTCTCCTTCTGGGTCTCTTCACATAGGAGCATCCCTTCCAGTCCCCTCTATGTTGCTGTGAATGTCATGAGTTTATCTTTTTGATTGCTGAGTAGTATTCCTATGTGTGTATGTGTATGTTTAAATTGGTATTTTCTACGTATTATCAGTAAATGGTGCATAATGAAGAGCACATAAATATCGTATATACATATGATGTATGTTATTTATGATTATTGAGAAAGGTAAGGTTGACATAATCTAGGTGTTTTGGACAATCCCAGATAGGATCAGTCAAATACTCTAGAGGCTGAGAAAGAGACTCTGGGGTACAGACAAGCAGAAGCTGAGCTATTGTACTCTTCCCACCACATAACCCAAGAACCAATGATATGCGACGAAGTGTTTGTGGAGGCAGGAATTAAAAGGAAGGTTTCTTGGCAAAATAACACTTTGCATTTGTATAGTGCTCTAGGCTTTTCCAAAACACTTTTAAGTATATTATCTCATTTGATCCTCAAAGTAATCATGGGAAATATCCAAGCCAGTCATTATGACCCCCATTTTACAGATGAAGAAACTGAGATAGAACCTAAGTGTCTTGCCCAAGGTTAAAGAAGTAATTAGCGACAGAGCTGAGACTTCTGCAGTCTTGCCCTTGTCCCTTCCGGCAGCTTGTGAAGGAGAGCCCAGACACCACAGAGGACCCACCAACTCCTCGTCACTGCATATTGACACAGAGCGAGCTGACCCGCTGCAGTTGTCAGCAAGCAAAGCCAGTCTTTGCTTTAAAAGCAACTTTTTTGCGCACCTACCCTTTGCACATCCCGCCCTTGACTCTGCAGCAATACAGATTTGAATCAGACCCAGCCCTGTTCTCCAGAGATCACAGGGCACCTGGGGGCGGCCAAGATGCAAATGGCATGACTACAACAGAGATGGAGCTCAAGGAGATGGGAAAGCAGGCGGCACTGTGATTATGGGTGAGGCCACTTTCATTTTATCCTGGCCCAGCCTGAGAGAGTCGCGTGAGCTGAGGTGGACGTACACCGGAGCTGTCAGCAGTGCGGGCACAGGGTCATCTCTCGTCCATGCTTGGAACCCCCACAGTCGTGGGTTCTTTGTCTTGCAAAGAGGAAATACCTGAGAAGGACACAGACTCAGAGTCCACCAGAATCAGTCAACAGAAGACAAGTCCCAGAAGGCCGGAGTGAATTTCAAGGTTCAAGCTCACTGTGGAAATCAGCAGCCAGTCCGATAGCCCCTTGGAGTGAACAGAAACCTAGCTGTCTCTGCTCTAAGGACAAGCGGTATAAGAAATGGTCGCTTGGGTCTCTTGACATCCTTTGCACATTCAGGAGAGTGACGATCTCAACTCCATGGATGTCAAGGAGAAGAAGCTTCAAGTTCGTCTGAGTGTAATTAACTCTTCCTCATGTACAACCACCATATGCCACGTGGTACTGCTGAAGCTTAACTAGAAACCCAAGATTCTTTGCTCTCTCTGAGATAAGCAGGAAAGCTAGTATAGGAATGTTCGCCTTAGCTCTGCCTGACTTAAATTTTATTTTGGTTCTTTCATGCTGGGCAGTATTTATTACCTTTCAGTCTCTAAGTGGGTACATACTTTTTAAATATGATGATGCCCAAAAAAAGAGTCGGCCTGATTGCTTGTGGATGTCTCCCCAACTGAAGAGTCGTAAGATCCACACCTGTGTAATTATCAAACCACAGTATTAAGGATGAGCCCGGGTGTTACAAGCCTGGGTGTTTGTAAAATGTTCAGGTGTTTGTTCTCAGATTATTCAATTGTTTCTACCCAACATTCTTATATTCTTCCCTTACAATTAGCCAAGAAATTCTTGAATAGTGAGGTGCTAGCATACAGAAAGTTTCTACCTAAAAATATGGAGAAATCCTCATACTTTCTGGGTGCAGATTACATCTAAGTCCCCTAAAGCAGAAGAAAAGGAAACATTTTCTTGTTATGTAGAATTCCAAATGGTTCCCTAAGTATGCGAATGGAAATGTATCAAGCAAGGAAAAGAAATCTCATGTTTAAAAGTAAGCGTTAAAAAAAAATCTCCTAAAGTAATTCATCAGGAGTTAATTAATGGCTGGCAACAGGTATTTATGACAGAAGCGTCCATGGCCTTAACGATAGGCTTGCTTCTGAAAACATCCTAATTAAAAAGGGAAAGAGTAATTTTATAGGAAAGTACAAATGAGTGGTGTGTCTGCGCGCTAGCCAATGTGTGCAGAGCCAGAGGTGGTAATCGCTGGGTTGGGAGCAGGTATCTGTTGCTGAAGATAACGACTTCGTAAATACACAAATCGGGTTTCTAACAAAGCTGAAAGTACATCATTGTTGCTCACTGACGCAGAGTGCAACGTGAACGTCGAATTCAGAAGGTGAGTGGCAGTTCTGCCTGAGCTGGGTACCAACTTGGTTTTGTTTCTAGTCATTCTGATTTCTGTTAGGGCTGATGTCTCACTGCTCTGGTCTTCCTTTCAAACCTTTGATTCCTTCCTGCTTGTCATACTTACTAAAAGTCTAAGCAAGAAGAGAACAAACACCAGCAAGACACTGTGAGATGCCTGCATTAAGATCTAGCTCTAGGGCCTCCCTGGTGGCACAGCGGGTTGAGTACCCCACTGTGAAGCCTCCACAGCACAGTAGCGTGAGTTTGATCCCCGGCTGGGGAAGGGACCCACATGGCGCAGCAGACCTCTCCTGCCTCACCCGCTTCTCCCCTCAGCAGTGTGTTTTGGTGGATCTGCCTTTTCGGCTCCCCACTCTGTCTCTGGTGAACCCTCTCACTTCCTGTGACTCTGGCCTGTACCCCAGCTCTTGTATGCATACGTAAATAAATCTTTAAAAAAAAACAACAAAACAACAACCAGCTCAATGCAGGGAGGAGCCCAGAGACAATTCGAGTGGTTTGCAAGAGAAGTTGCCTCAGAAGTCTTCCTTCACTGAATTTGTGTGATCCAAAATCCTTGTCTGTCTTCTGATGACGATCATGTAAGAAAACGCTCTGAGGACGATGGCCGGGATGGATGTTTTCTAAGGGACACAGGCTGACTTGTGCAAACTCCAAGAGTGGGATTACTACACAACTTTCAAGGGTCAAAAAGCCAAGTTCAAAACATGCAAAAGGTAGCATAGTTCCTTTCTCCTCTTGGGGTTTTGAGGAGAAAAGGGAAGTAAGAAGACTTGAAGAGAAGAAAAACAGAAGAGGAGAGAGGAAGGTGAGCGGCTGCTGTGGAGAGCAGGCACCTGTGCAGAAGGAGGGAAGTAGCGTGAGCACCAGCAGAAGGAGAACCAGTGTGGAGTTCCTCCTTGAGCGTCTCCCTCCTCCGTCACTCCTCCTCCCTCCTGAAGGCTGAGGGGACCCACAGTATTCTAGAACCGCCCTCCAGACCCCTCCTTGAATTCCCTCCCAAGAGATCAGTGCTGCCTGTCCAGCTCAGCTCCCGCTATCATAAATATTTATGCATGACGGTCACAACACAACGGTCACAAGAGGCCCAGGAACAATGGCAGGGAGCTTGCTGTGCACTGGCCACTGTTGGCTAAGCCCTTCTTTTGCTTGGTGGTTCGTCATGTCCAACCAGCTCATGAGCAGGTGCTGGGATTCCCATTTCATGACAAAGTGAAGACTGAGCGGCTGGCCACGAGGGCATGGCTGCTGCGCATGGGCACAGTCCCATATGGCCGCCGCTACCGGCGCAGAGACCCCTGTGGACACGTGTGCCTGCACTTGGTGTCATCTGCCCCAGAGACCCATGTTCACTTGAGCATGAAGAAGCTGCCGCCTCGTCACGTCTGCAGCCCTGGCCCCAGCTTGTCGTGAGGAGGGCTGGGCCACACACCTCCTTCGTGTTTGCCTATGGCAGGATGCCTGAGCTGGTGCTTGTCAGCCCCCGATCATGGGGCAATGGGAGGACTTCCTTCCTGTGCTTCTGCCCCTAGCTGAGAAAGATCAGTAACTCTGCAGGGTTGCCTCCGCACACTTTTTATTTCGAGACTCTCTTCCCAAAGTGCTCAAGGTCAGTAGAGAAAGAATCAGTTCTAGTTGTGCCAGATCTTTATTGAAATTAGAAACCAACACTCTATGCTTAAATATTAAAGGAAAACCACCTCTAGAGCTATAAGTGACAGTGTTTGGCATACGCTGTTGAGCTGTTTCTTTACATGCTCATTTTGAGTAGTTATAACCAACACATACATACAATTTTTCCCCTGCTTTCTCCACCAATCCATATATCAAGAATTTTTTCTGGGCTTCCCTGTGGCACTTGGGTTAAGACTCAGCACTATGAAGCTATCACCAGCCACTGCAGCACGAGTTCGATCCCCAGCCAGGGAGGGGACCCACAGGGCACAGCAGACCTCTCCTGTTTCCCCGCTGCTCCCCTCAGCAGTGTGTTTCAGACCATCTGCCTGCTCTGCTCCCTGCTCTGTCTCTGGTGAATCCTCTCACCTCCTCACACCTCTGGCCCACATTCCAGTTCTTATTGCATAAATAAAAATAAATCTTTTAAAATATGAAAGAATCTTTTCCTTCCTTCTTATGTTGCTGTCATCTGTAAACACTGCTTGCATCTTATTCATTGAAAATATGTACCCTAGAAAGCTGTACGCCTAGGGGGAGCTGTATCCTGAGCTGCCCCTTTTGCTGCAGAGACAGCCCCTGCAGACAACCCAGCCATAATGTGTCCATTGCCAAGGCCAGTGGGGTGAGCGGTGAGTCCCACCTGTCCCCACTTCCATGTCATTGAAAGTCTTCACCATGCTCCTCACCCTCTTTCTGTTCTGTTTCCTTCCCAGCAAAAGGCCTCACTTCCCATTTGCTTAAAGTCATCTCCTAGCTCAGAAATCAGCTCCCCTGTACAGCCTTCCCCAACCTCTCCTGTTTCTGCACTGGCAGGCCACCTGATTGCTCCCAACCTCTCCACCTCACAGCCTATTTTTTTAAAAAATATTTTATTTATGCATGCATGCAAGACCTGGGGTACAGACCAGAGGTGCAGGGATTGAGAGGATTCACCAGAGACAAAGCAGGGAACAGAACAGGCAGAGTGACTGAAATCCACTGCTGAGGAGGAGCAGCGGGGAAACAGGAGAGGTCTGCTGCACCACGTGGGTCCCCTCCCTGGCCGGGGATCGAACTCGTGCTGCAGTGGCTACGGAAGCTTCATAGTTCAGGGTTCAACCCTTTGCACCACCAGGGAGGGCCCTGGACCTCACAGCTTATTTCTTACACACCCACCTTTCTCTTTTCCTTCATCCCAGTGCTGATCCTTCCGCATCGATCACTGATTTCATCCCTGCCGCCTTGTCCTGAGCCATTCTGCAAGTCTTTGTTCACCTGCCCCCTGCCACTGTCATTCATCTCTCCCTTGTGAACCACTTCAAAGTAGTGTACCCCCTGCTATGCTGGCAGCTCCCCCCCACCCCATTCACTGGCCTTTACCGCAAAGTCAATGGGGAGTTCAGGATGAGCAAAGTCATGTGTCCCTGGAAGAGCCTCTGTAGCTAACGGGGAAGATAAACAGGAAAACAGTAACACAACACAGTGAAGTGTCATGATAAAACACACGCAAAAGTCCATAGAAAAGCTGCCTGTGGGACAGTTCCCAGGGAGGTCTCACAGAGTTAGGCCTTGAAAAGTAAATTCCTTGGGGCCTCCCTGGTGGTGCGAGGAGTTAAGTCACAGCTCTGTGAAGCTGTCTGCAGCCACTACAACACTAGTTCGGATCCCTGGCCAGGGAGGGGACCCACATGGCGCAGCAGACCTCTCCTGTCTCCCTGCTGCTCCCCTCAGCAGTGTGTTTCAGTTGATCTGACTGTTCTGCTCCCCACTCTGTCTCTGGTGATTCCTCTCACCCCTACACCTCTGGTCTATACCCCAGTTCTTGTTCGCAGAAAATAAAGCTTTGAAAAAAAGAAAAGTGGGCCTCCCTCGTGGTGCAAGGGGTTAAATCACAGCACCATGAATATATCCACAGCCACTGCAACATGAGCTTGACCCCCGGCCAGCGAACTGACCCACAAGGCGCAGCAGACCTCTCCTGCCTCCCCGCTGCTCCCCTCAGCAGTGTGTTTCAGTCCGTCTGCCTGTTCTGTTCCCTGCTTTGTCTCTGGTGAATCCTCTCACCTCCCATGCCTCTGGCCTGTATCCCAGCTCTTGTATGCATAAATAAATAAATCTTTTTAAAAAAATAAAAGTGAAGCCCATATTGCCAGGTAGAGACTATATACATGAGAGAGGGTTGGAGAAGACACAGGACTCACAGAGGGAGTAACTCAGGCAGAGCACTGAAAAACCATGATATTACCGATGCTTTAGCAAATGCTGTCAGTGGGGCCTCGGTGAGAAGTGCCAAGAGACGGGGGGTTTGTTTAGGTGAAGGGTCGTCAAACTCCAGCCGCACAATGCCCAGAGGTGACTGCGCTCCACGCCCAGAAACTGTGAACGGGGTCTGGGTGAGACCGGATAGTTTGCATTTCTAGAAAGTTCCCAGGTAACACTGATGCTGTTGGTCTACAGACCGTGCTTTGAAAACCACTGGCTTAGTCACTGGTTCTGTTCGACAGGTTCTAGTAAAATCACTTTCAGACGTCACCAAAGACCTTCAGCTGCCAAAATCAATGACTGGGATCCCTTGACCAGAGCGTGACAGTCCACACAACCGAAGATTTCTTCGTGGGTTTCCACTCTCCTGTCTCTTTCCAGCCCACTCGTTTCGTGAAAGCCCCCAGAGCATTTTGCCATGCAAGAATGAACCTATCGCTCGTCGTCAAAACCACCCAGCGACTCTGGCCTCCTGCCCCCAGGCCTAAACTCCACACCTGGCACAGGAAACCCGTGGTGGCGCGGCCACCGTCCTTCCGCGTTAGCAGCCATACCCCACGCGCACGCCCTGCTGCCCGCCCCAGACAGCTGGGCCTTCTCCTGGCCTGGCAGGCGCCCTGCTCCCGCCTCTGGGCGTGGAGCGCAGCTCGAGGCGCGTTCAAGCACCGGCCTCCGTGAGCCCTCCAGCCCTGCTGCCTCATCCGCAGCCCCTCCAGAGCCGGCTTCTGCATCATATTAGTTCTCTTATGCCGCGGAGGGGAGCCTGAGCGCCAGGTCCGAGTGCCCCCGGGAGCCTCGCGGCAGACGCTCGGGCAGGCGTGTGCGGGCCCTGGGCACCTCGGCCGTGGGCCATGGACGCGAATGATGCGGGTCTGCCCTCTCTGGCTGCCCTGCGACGCCCAGCCGTGGGCGGGCAGGCCGGGAGGAGGCGGAGGGTGCAGAGAGAAGCTTGGTGAATGAGCCAGAGCCCGCACAGCCACCTGACTCCGGCTAAGAGGTGGGGCCACGGCTTCACTCCCCATGACTCTCCCTCTCTTTGATGACACAGCAGTTTGTCAGCTCATAAGTGACGCTGCCGTGGGTCCTGCTTTCAGCAGAGTAGTGTCAGGACAATTACCCAGGGCCAAGGAGCCAGGCTGAGCGAGAAGCACTTTGATGGCTTGGCCTGGTGGGTGCACACCCGCAGGCAGCCCGTATACCGCCCGTCCTATTGGAGGCTGGAGGAATCCCAGAGAGTCTTCGCATTTGGATCCTCTGCCCCTGCCCCCTGCCCTCTGCCCTCTGCCCTCTTGTTCATTCAGACTGCACTGTTAGCCAGATTCTAGAGAAGTAACACAGACCTACATTTCTCTGTGACCGGGTTGCTTTCTCCTCCTTCCCTAACGATGCCGTAAGATAAAGGAAGCACCTAAGAGGTAGTAAGCCCAAAGCACCTTCGCTTTGGGCGGCCTTTCCATCACTGGGCAGGTATTTCCTTGAGAGCAGTGTGGCTCCTACGTGCTCATGTTTCAGTCTCAGAAGCCCCTGACCACGTTCCTTCCGCATCGGTGCTTTATCTCCACTTAACAAGCAGAGATCCCGAGCGCAGAGGTTGAAGAACCGACCCACAATCCGTGAGCCAGTAAGTAGCAGAAGCAGG
Organism: Galemys pyrenaicus; assembly: GCA_019455555.1. Lineage (NCBI taxonomy): Eukaryota > Metazoa > Chordata > Mammalia > Eulipotyphla > Talpidae > Galemys > Galemys pyrenaicus. Next base: position 1,104,987 of record JAGFMF010011645.1, on the reverse strand, counting down.
CCTTGAACCCGTCTGCAAGCGTCCCCCGGATACTTTTCATTATTCTTGCCGTCTTGGAAAGCTGAAAAGGCTGAACGCTACAGGGTCAGCCAGTGCCACGACAGGAATTTAAATTCAAGGGGTCCTGATTTCTAGGTCCGTCTACATAAATATTCACCATTTAAAAGAGTTGCTGGAATATGTTTGATAGTCCAAAGATTTATAAAACTTTAAAAATATGAGGCTACAATGTGAAGGTGACCCAGAAATGGAAAGTTCTGTTCTGTAGCCACTTCCTGGGCTGCACCTGTACCAGACGGGGCCCTACTCCTGCAGCTACGCCCTCACCTGTGGTCCAGACACCACCCCTCCCCTGGAAACAATACTCCGAAACAACCTTCCCTCCTCTTCCCTCTTGACCACAGAAGTGACCAGGAAGGAGGAATAAGATGGACTCCACACACAAATAGTGTGACAAAGTTGCAATGGTTATTGGCTTCTAAAACAATATCAAAGTTAATAAAACAACGTTTCTCTCTTCCCCTCAGCTTGTCACTAAAAGAATAGGTTTTCCTGAGTATTTCCCTTTCCAAGGAGAGCTCCTGGCACTGTGAATACACAGCTGATAACATCCATCAGAGAGAAACACACAAAGTGGGTGACAGAGTAAACAAATGCTGAAAACAAGATTTGCCACAGATTAGACACCAAGAGTTGGCCGCAGGGTCTAAGTGGGCAGTGCCGCTGGCCTGTTTAGGGTAAATGAAAAAGTCTCAGGCTTTTCTGCCCTCCCGCCCCTGGAGTGATGACGGACACCTGCGGTGCTGCACGCAGGCCTGAGTGGGCGTGCGCAAGTGGGCGCACCTGGGCTTGGGCATGGGCGTGTAGGGGCGGCGTCATGAGGTCAACAGCAGAGGAGAGAAGGCGAGCAGAGAGAGAAGAGAGAGAGCGGGAGAGAGAGAGGCCAGAGAGCCCCGAGAGTGAAGATGTGCCAGGGGCTGGGAGCCTGCCAACTTCCTGGCCCCCGGCCCCTGCCTGCCGCATACCTAGTCGCCTCTGATACAGTGGTGCAATAAAAGACTAAAAATGCCATGGAAGGCTCCAGGACTCCTCCTTGACCCGTCTGCTCAGAATCATCGAGAACCTGCTCTGTGCCCTTCCTGGCGCCACTCCCGTCCTGGGCTTCAGCTCCCACCACATCACCCCTCTCAGTACTTGGGTGTGACTAGGAAATCCCGGCAGAAGAAAACTCGGGAGTCGAGGCCGGGCAGTGAGTGCAGAGACCGAGGATGTGGCTGGGGGACCTCACGGAAAATTCTTAATGAACGCGATGAGAGAATGAAGAGGTGCATTTGAAAAACCCAAACAAACAAGCAAAGGTCATCTTCTGGAGAAGCCAAGACGAGAGCGCCCGGCTTCCTTTAAGCAACATTCTGTTTACTTGTCCCAGCCTCCCGCGAGTCCAGCTAACGCGAGTCCAGCTAACGCGAGTCCATTGTTCAGTGTCTCCAACTTGTTTTCCTTGGGTTCTTCCCACTCCTGTGTTTTCCTTGCTTCGCTTTCCAAAAGTAGGTTAAGGATGTTCAGGTTTCCCTCAAGCATTTTAATGAGTTAGTCATGATTACAATTGCATCTTTTAAATTGCCCAACCCATGGAAAGGCAGCCATGAAAGGAGTTTCTACAAACACAGGCTGGGCAGTGTTTTCCATTTTCTGATGTTGCAAAATGTGAATGAGGTGTGACTTCCAAACACGCAATTAGCATAAAAGCTGCTGGACTAGAGAGAGGTAGGTGGGCTGCCCTCGCAAGGGAAAATGTTGCTGTCATTTCAGCAAGGAATATGTGTGTTGTTGAGATGAAAATAAGTCAGAGCTTTCTGCCAACAGCCCAGCAGAGTTTCACACAGCTCAGGGCATCTGCTACATGGTCAAAATGTGTTTGCTAGATTGGAATCTTCATAATCTGTTCTCAGTCACGCAACCAAACACGGCAACCTCCATTTCCTCCCATCCACTCTTCCTGTGCTGTGCTGGTATCATGAATTTCAGCCTCTTCACCTGTCACAGGATTTCTCAGCCTTTTCCCCATTGTGGGCCACCCAAGAAGACTTCTAGGGTTTTAAAAATTGTCTGTGTTACAGCAGTCTCATACCACCGATGCATCGTCTTGTCGGTTGTGTGCTCTTTCTATACCTCCACTCCATGCATTAAAACTTGTGTTTTTCATCCTGTTAGAACTGTTCTCACTCCTGAGCCTCCCTGGTGGCATAGGATTCAGTCTCAGCACTACCACTTTCCCGTCCCTGTGACATGAGTTCGATCCCCGGCCAGGGAGGGGACCCACGTGGCACAGCAGACCTCTCCTGCCTCGCCCGCTGCTCCCCTCAGCCGTGTGTTTCAGTCGATCTGCCTGTCCTGCTCCCCACTGTCTCTGGTGAATCCTCTCACCTCCCACTTTTTCTATGCATAAATAAATCTTTTTTAAAAAAGAAGAACCATTTTTACTCCTAAGAAGGATGCCTGACCTATGGGACCAGAGAAGACTAATCTAGGACACCGCACAGCAATCCGCAGGTCACCGGACTAAACGCCAGGTGAAGCCAGTTTGGAAAACAGCAGCGGCAGGTGGCGGGTGGCAGGCACAGGCGTCTGTCTAGCTTGGGCTTACGACAGGTAGACAGACAGCTGGCCGGGAAGGTCAGCCAAGCAGGACGCAGGTCGGAGAAACAGCTGGAGACAGTTTAGCTGGAAGAAGAACAAGGGTCAAAGTGGGTGGAGAATATCGTTCTGTGAGGCCAGACAGCGCCTGGCCCAGAGAACTGCCCACTTCAGGGAGTCCGTGGATGAGGAGCGCGCTTGGTTCTGAAGTCAGATTACACCTTTTGCCTGGAGCTTAAAGAGACCCCAGATTACCAGGCCAACTGAGTCCCCCTGATGGAAATGTCAGCTATTTCTAGGGTAAATGAGAGTGATCAGGCTTTGCCGCCCTCCCCCCGTCGCTGTGATGATGGACACCCGGGTCCTGCACGCAGCCTGAGGGCGCCCCTCCGGGAGGGTGTGGTGTGGCGCACCTGGGCTGAGACCCGGGCGCATAAGGGCGGCGTCACGAGGACGCCAGCAGAGAGAAGAGATGTAGGAGCAGAGCCCGGAGAGAGTGAGATTCACCGGGGGCTGGGAGCCTGCCAGCCTCCTGGCCTCCCAGCCCCCTGCTCCCCTGCCCGCCTGCACCTGCTTGCCTCACTACTTTGGTGAAGAAAGATCGTTAGCGCCTGAAAAGCTGCCGCGGGCTCCAGGCCTCCTTGGCCCATCTGCTCGGGTCACGGACTACCTCCCCGTGCCTCCTGGCGCTGCACTGTTACAGGGGAGCAAGGCACAGCAGCCCTGGGTCTCTTACGAACGTCCCGCACGTACAGTGCTTGGAGTCCTGGATGTCAGGTGAAGGAAGCAGCCTCCCCACCTGAGCGGGGGTGCGCTGCGGGTCCCCACCCTCGGGCATCGGGCAGGTGAGCAGCTAAGCTAGGTCTTCTTCCTCCTCGACTCATCCACCCTGTGGCGCTCCTTCCTCTGCTACCCAAAGACAGGAGCAGGCCAAGGTCCTGACGGCACTCCTGAAGCTCTGCCTCCTGCAGCTCTTAGGCCTTCTTAAAGGTCAAGTCCAGCGGCCTTTCTGACCTGTTTCCCAGGCCGTGTCCAGCGGCTTCTGGTCCCGGTGCTCACACTTAGCTCCCCAAGCAGAGCTCAGCCACTCTAAGGGCCGCATCGCGCTGGCTTCCTCCAGTCCCCCAATACTCCCTGGACCGCGTCCTCTGCGCCCCTTCCCGTCCTCTCTTTTCTGGGGGTACCCTTTATCTTTGGTTCCTTGTTACTCGCCCTCCAACCTCATCCCTCTATGTTCATCTGTTCACATACTTGATTTTATTTCATAAACATGGCAAGCTGTGGCGCCAGCAGGCACGGGGCAGGTTCTCCGTGATCCGGCAGACATCAAGGAGGAGCCCTGGAGCCCTCGGTGGCTTCTTCAGGCTTTTATGGCACCCCTATATCAGAAGCGACCAGGAACACGGCAGGCGGGGACTGGGGGGCCAGGAGGCTGGCAGGGCTCTCTAGCCTCGCCTGCCTCTGCTGCTGCTGCTGCTTCCTTCGCCTTTCTTTTGTCCTGTTCTCCCACCCTCTGTCCTGCTTATGCTCTCTCGGCTGGCGTCCTCCTGACCCTGCCCTTATCGGCCCTGTGTCTCAGCCCAGGTGTGCACTCGCACATGCCCACACCCTCAGGTGTGCAGGTGCCGCCCTCAGGCTGCGTGCAGGACCACAGGTGTCCATCGTCACAGCGACGGCGGGAGGGCGGCAAAGCCTGATCCCCTTCCCACTTACCCTACACGAGCACTGCAACCTGGCAAGCATGGTGAGAGCAAGAGGTGTTCCTGCCACTCTCGCGAGGGGGACAGAGATGTAGACACCAAGCACAACATGGAGCGCGATATGGACACAACGCCTCAGGGCCCAAACAAGCACAGGTGCGTCCGTCTGGAGATCCGAAGAGGCATCGCGCATTGAATGTTGATTTGTACCTTGAAGAATGAGTAGAAAATCATAAAACAGGAAAACTGGAGGAAGAGCATGACCTGCCCAAGAAGAGTTAGAAAGTCCCTGTGACTCAGAGTGAAGTCAGTGTGAGCAGGGTGAGGGGGCGGGAGGAGGTGACCCCAGAGAGTCCCAGATACACTGCAGCGTCAGGCACCACGTATGCTTCGATTTCTAGGGACCGTGCAATGGGCATCACAGTGCCCGGCACGTTCACTTTTTAAACATAAATTCAGCTAATATTTACCATCTCATGTATTATCCTAGGTGCTGGTGATACAAAGCAGTCCCCCCCAGGAGCTCAAAGTATTCTGGATAAATCTGCTTAAAGAGCTAACATGCAATTCAAGCTAGTTCATGCAGTGATCGGGGCATGTGTATAAAACAGAGACTTGCTTTAATTGGAAAGATTTGCAAAGGCTGCTTCAGAGCTAAGTGATACTTGAGTTGACTTTTAAGAGGTTGAGTGAAGCGGGGTGTCGTGATAGCAGAAGACGCCCATGTTCTCAAGCTGTGACTGTTTTACCTGCATGCCAGTGAGAACGTGGTAGATATGATTCAATTCTGGAAGGATGGAAAGACTAAAGATTGTCCAGTGAGCCTGAAAGAATCGCAAAGGTCCTTATATGAAAGGGAGGCAGGCGTGCCACAGCCAGAGAAGATGTGACATGGAAGCAGGTGCTGGAATGACATGGTCATAGACCAAAAAATGTGGACAGATGTTAAAGCTGAAAAAAGCAAAGAACAGGGGCCTCCCTGGTGATGCAGGGGTTAAATTCTCAGTGCTATCAAGCTATCAGCAGTCACTGCAGCATGAGTTTGATCCCCGGGCCAGGGAGTTGACCCACGTGGTGCACCAGACCTCTCCTGTCTCCCTGCTGCTCCCTCAGCAGTGTATTTCAGCAAATCCACCTGTTCTGCTCCCCATTTGATCTCTGGTGAATCGTCTTGTCACCCCCACCCCAGTACCTCTGACCTGCACCCCAGTTCTTGTGTGCATGAATAAATAAATCTTTTTAAAAAGCAAAGAACAGACTCTCTCCTGGAGGCTCCAAAGGTCAGCTTATCTGCCAATACGCTCACTTTAACCCCAAAAGACTTCTTTCGAACTTATGATTTCCAAAACGTAAAATAATAGGCATGTGTCATCTTGAAGCCACAAATTGTGGTGTCTGTTACAGCAGCGATGGAAGCTGACATGGTGGTGGGGTGGGGAACAGTCCAGGCAAATCAGCTTAAGCAAAGGCCAAAGGGCACAGGCAAGCAGGGCAGGGGCCGCAGCCAGTGTGGTGTCACTTAGGCTTCAGGGGCGCCGGGAAAGGAGCAGAAAATCAGGCAGGCACGTGAGACAAGATAGTCTAGGGCCTTGCAAGATGCTGCTCTAGCCGGGAGCTCAGTTTCTGCTTTAAGTTAGAGGTAAACCAGGAGGCATGTGATGATTTTACATAGAAGCACGGATTTCCAGTTTTGAAGGAAAGGTTGAGCGAGGAGGAGCTTGGGGCAGCCAGGCTGTTTAGGAAGCTGTTGCAAAAGTGCTGGGGAGAGTTGCTGAGGCTTGAACTAAAGCAGCGTGAGTGGGAGGAGGTCAGGACCAGGCGCTTCCAGGCCTCCGAGTGACAGAAGGTTGGAGACAGACCTAAGGGATGAGTCAAGAATGACCTGATTCTGACTCGGACCTCAGCGCCTCAGCCAAGCCGCCTGCTGAGACAGAAGAACTGGAGGTTCTCCCGATACCGCTTAGATTCATATTGTCTTCACTTAGACTGGTTTTATTTTATTTTTTAAAAGATTTTATTTATTTTTGCATACAAGAGCTGGGGTGCAGGCCAGAGGTGCAGGAAGTGAGTGGAGTCACCAGAGACAGCGGGGAGCAGAACAGGCAGATAGGCTGAAATCCACTGCTGAGGGGAGCAGCGGGGAGGCAGGAGAGGTCTGCTGCGCCCTGTGGGTCACTCCCTGGCTGGGGCTTGAGCTCAGGCCTTAGTGATAGCGCCGAGACTTAACCGCTAGGCCCCCAGAGAAGCCCCCAACACACACCACCAGCAGGAAGAAAGAGGCTCCTGTCGGCCTGGACCTCGGGCCTGAGTGCCAGCCTGACAGTGGGGGCTGCGGGGGGAGCCGGTGACAATCCAGCTTCGTGAGGCTGATGTCAGCAAGGTGCTCGGAAGCCGTCATCCCTAAAATGGTGGCTGACTCAAGCTCATCTTTCAGTTCTCTTTTGCTCTAACTCTCTGTAATTCTGTAAGGGAGGTTCCTTTTTTTTTAAGTTTGCAGTCAATATTTGTTAATACAAGCAACAAACCTGCCTCCAGTTTGGAGAGGTAAGTGCCAGACACTTTGTGCTCCGTGAAACATGAGTTGACCCAAAAGTTATATAAGACATTCTCTAAACAGGCAGTGGCTCTGGCTCGATTATTATTCACACAGGAAGGGGACAGGTTCTGCCTGCTAAAGGGGGCACAGAGTTACCTCTTCAAATATTTATTCCTTTTCAAAAGGAAACTTCGATGATGACAATAAACCTTGGTGACAAGTGCATTGTGAAAACGTTAGGAGTCTGAAAGAAACCATAGTTTCACCCACCTTAAATTAATTAGTTCTCTGTTAGTGCAACAGAAAATACAAAGCTCGGGCAAGTTCCCCATATCCCTTCTATGTTTTTTGAATGTCTTTGGCTGGGTAGCACATGCTCTGAAGTTTCTGCTTCGTCGGCGTTAATGCTGGCCTCATCGCTAGAAATTAAAATTCTGAATCTCTAGCAAGAGTCACTCTATTGCGAGAGACAGACAGAGAGAGAGAGAGAGAGAGAGAGAGAGAGGTTCTCTTAGTTTTCCTAGTATTCAGTCTTCCTTTCGATGAAATTATAGCCTTCAACACTCTTACAAAACATCATTTTTTTTGGCTGGTGATATTACTTTACCATCCCTTACTCAGAGATTTTTCTTAATAAAAAACAAGTTTCCTCAATGTACTTCTCTGCAATGCTCTTTCCCCATTGCCCCTGGGATGTCATTACCTAAGCGTAGTAGAGAATTTGTTTATAGTATTTGCTTTTGTTTTTAAAGTTTTTGAAGCTTTTCCTAAGAAATAGCCTTCACTAGCTAATGTTGAGATCAGATATGTAAATTAGCTCATTTTCATCCAGCAACAGAAAATCCTCACTTTGGCCCCATTCTCACAATCACCGTGGCCCGAGGGCCTTTGTGCTGCGAACACAGAGGTGGGTCCGTGCAGGGACATAGTCTTACAAAGTGACTGGTGAGCCAGACACAGTACTTCAGAGAGGCCGCCAGGGGGTCAGGCCTTCTTCACTGAGAGTCTCTAGTAAATCCACGTGTGGAGCGGCCAGGGGCCTGCTCCTCAGGCTGGGGGACCTGAGTGGAGGTAGAGGTGGTGTGCTCACACCCTCATTTCTTCCCTCTCTCCCAGGCGCTTCCAGCCCACATTCCTCGGAGGGGCGGGCGGGGTGGGCTGTCATGCCAGGGACCCCTTGGGCTTTGACTTAGCTGGCGGAGTTGGCTTGTTCTTAGGGCATCAGCTAGAAGGGCGGTGCCGGGTCTCAGGGCACCAGCCAAGCAAACAAGACAGCACTGCAGTCCCCTCACCAGAGGGGGCTTGGCCTCTTAACTGGCCTTCTTGCCCGCCCTTGTCTCCCCTATGTGGAAGGAGCAGGCCTGTCCAGGGCTGGCCAGTCCCCCCCAAAGATGTTATTCAGGAAGAGCCTTTTTCTTATTGGCTTATTTGCCCCTCAGACCATTAAGAGCATCTAATTTTCATTTGTTCAATGGCCTATGAAATGCTTTTGGGGTAGAAGATTAATGATCTTTAGGAAGCAAAATGTCTGTGAAAGTTCTAAAGTTCACAGCAAATTTGGAATCAAAATACATTCTGTGAAATGTAAACGGAGTGTAATTATAGCTTCTCTTTCATTTTATGAAGAAAGTAAACAAATAATGTTTTATAGAAAAATCCCCAATATGTAACTGCCATTGTTGTTCCTTATCTCCAAAGTTGACTACAAACTTAGAAAATATTCAAGACAAGAAATAATCATGAAAAAGAAATGCAGTCATTCCAGACGAGTTTCTGTTCCCCACCCAAGACCTAGCAGAACCTGGAGAAAATGATGTTACTGAAATGCTAAAACATAATAAACAAATCTGAGCTTTGCTGTTCCCTTCTTTTTCTTGTTTTTTTTCCCAAGTGTATCAAATGTGAAAATGCTTGTCTTATGCCAAACTTGGGAGAAATGAGAACAAATACCGTATTAACTTAAGAAAAAGGACATAAGGAAAATGCAAAAAAATACCTTGAATTATTTAATGCCTGTGACTACATAAACGTTATGAACTTCCTGAACATTAATTCAGTGTGTGGGGTTGTCTTCACATCCTGACGGCTGATACCTGCTAAAACCACACTCCAAATGCCCACTCGATACCATCTATCTTCAGTAAGTGAGTCTGTACTTGTCTTGTTTCTTAAAGGATTTCTATCCAAACAACTACCTCTTGTGCAAAGAGATGACTTTAAAAACCAAAGCTTCCAAAAAGGCATGCAGATGGCCAAATCACACGAAACCATTGTTCCCCATCACTTAATCAGGGGTGCAAAGCAAACCGCAGCGAGATACCACCTCACACCTGTGAGAAGGGCGCCCATCACAAAGATCAGAAACCAGTGTCAGAGCGTGGCGAGGACAAGGAACGCACGTGAGCACGTTGGACAGCGCTTAGGATGTGAAAGCCCCTCCTGGCACTTCACACTGACTGGCAGGTGTGCCCTCTCTCTCAACAGCTGGCTGACTGAGTAAGGTCAGTTGAATTCTGGCCAGAACCTGGAAGACTGAAAAACAGGCGTGTGTTATGTCGAAGGTAAGTTTGATCCCTGCTCAGTCAGTACAGTTGCTTGAATGAGTGAAATTTGAGGACACTCCTAGATTGGAATAGGAAAAAGAAGGAACCCTGGTGTATTGTGGATGGGGATGTAACTGATCCAGCCCTATGGAGAACAGTATGGAGGGTCCTCAAAAATTAAAAATAGATCTACCATATAATCTGGCAATTCCACTCCTAGGTATATAGTCAAAGAAACAAAGATCCTAATTTAAAAAGAAAAATTCATTCTTATGTTCATTGCAGCGTTGCTTACAATACACGAGCAACCTCAAAGAATTCTTGGATAAAGAAAATGTGATGTAGATACACAGTGGAATACTACTCAACTGTAAAAAGGAAAATGAGGGGCCTCCCTGGTGGCGCAAGGGGTTGAGCGCCGCACTGTGGAGCTTCCGCAGCCACTGCAGTGTGAATTGGATCCCTGTCCAGGGAGGGGTCCCCCAATGGCACAGCAGACCTCTCCTCTCTCCCTGCTGCTCCCCTCAGCAGTGTGTTTCAGTGGCTCTGTCTGTTCTGCTCCCTGCTCTGACTCTGGTGAATCTTCTAACCCTCCCACCCTCTCCTCTGGTCTGTACCCCAGCTCTTGTATGCATAAATAAATAAAATCTTCATTAAAAAAAGAAAGAAAAATGAAATCTTACCATTTGGACCACATGGATGAGACTGGAGAGTTTAAATAAGCAAAACTCATCAGAAGGAGAAAGACAATTACTGGATGATCTGTCTTTTCTGTGCAATATAAAAGCACAAAGCAAAGGAACAGACAAAAACAAACCAAAAAGAACACTTGGATTCTGACTGCAGAACTGAGGTTAATGGCGGTAGTGGGGCAGGAGTAAAGGGTGGAGGGGCCCCCAGAACTGTGGAGAAGGGTTCCTGGTACTTCGGGGGTGGGTGTGGTGTGGTAACAAACATTCAAAGAGGTGTGAACTTTTAAACATATAAAGTGCTGTCAGCCAACATTACCTCAATCTAAAAAAAAAGTCAGACTTGATAAAAAGAAAAAGAAGTATTTAGGATAAATCTATAAAGAATATATGAAAAAGAAAGTCTTGGAATGAATACTGTTCAACTATTTAAAAAATTTGCAACATAGAGGGACCTACACAGACAGAAAAAGGCAAAGCTCACAGGATTTCACTCCTATGTGGGATATGGAGGAAGCAAAAGAATTAAGACAGAAATTTCTGAGCTGTAAGACCACTTAGTAGTTATAAGTAAGGGATGAGCAAGGGAGGGTGGGTAAATCTGATCAAACGGGATAACTGGAGGGTGGTGGATGGACAATTAAACTGAAGAATAGAAATGGACTTCAGGTGGTGAACTTCGTGTGCTGCATATGTTATTATGCAGTATGCTATCGATCTAAAAATTAATTCAAAAATTAATTAATTTCCCAGCTGGCATAGGGGTCAAGTCTCAGTGCTATCAAGCTATCTGCAGCCACTGCAGCATGAGTTCCATCCCCTGCCAGAGAGGGGATCCACATGGCACAGCAGACCTCTCCCGTCTCTCCCGCTGCTCTCCTCAACAGTGTATGTCAGTAGATCCGCCTGTTCTGCTCCCCACTCTGTCTCTGGTGACTCCTCTGACCACCCCCACACCTCTGGCCTGTCCCCCAGCTCTTGTATGCATAAATAAATAAATCTTTAAAAAATAATAATTAAAATTTTAAAAGTTGGGCCTCCTTGGTGGCACAGGGGGTTGAGCACTGTGCTGTGGGGCTTCCACAGCCACTGCAGCACGAGTTCGATCCCCAGCCAGGGAGGGGACCCACGTGGTGCAGCAGACCTCTCCTGCCTCGCCTGCTGCTCCCCTCAGCAGTGTACCTCAGTGGATTTGCCTGTTCTGCTCTCCACTCTGTCTCTGATGAATCCTCTCACCACCACCCCACCCCCACGGCTCTGGCTTGTACCCCAGCTCCTGTATGCATGAATAAATTAAAAAATCTTAAAAAAACAGAAACAAAAACTAAACTTGTCGCTTTTAGAAAGACCGTTAACAAATTTCAGGTAGTCATTCAACAAAAGCACCAAACACGCAATCGTCAAAGGGTTGTTTGAACAAACCTCGGCTCGGGGCGGTGCTGGAATAACTGAGTCTGGATCAGCCCAGGGGGCGGCTGCAAGGGCCCCTCAGTTGCTCTGGGTGTGGCTCCAGCGCGTCCGTCACCCACCAGCCGTGAGATCGCAGGTGAACTGCTCTCAGTGTCCTCCTCTGTAAAATGAAACCAAAAAAAAAAATCAGTTTTGTGACATTTTAATGTTGGCACATGTAAAATGAATCGAAAAATGCCTGGTGTGAAGCGTGCACTCAATACACGTTACAGTTAAGTTACACCATGGACTCGGCCTTAAAATTCTTTAAGACACAATATTTGGCAATCTCTTAGCTCATGAGGGCGACCATCAATGATTTAAACTCTGAATAGGGTAAAGGGCCGAGATTGTAATAATACAGACCACAGATCAAAAGACTTTTCAAAGTGGCTCCCCAAAATCTTCTGTCTCTTTGACATGAGAGTGGAGACTGAACTCTTTTCAGCTAGACCCTACCCCTATAATCATGTAGCCAAAATTATAGCTTGAACTTGAACGCTCATTTTGGCTCCTCAATGGTTCTTTCTCCTATTTTCCCCTTTTTCTACCAAGGTAACGTTTTTCAATAGCATAATTTGAGTTCCAGTTACAGCAAAGTCACTGGATTCACGTTGGATAGGAGACAAGTGTGTGTGCGTGTGCATACACACACATATACATATATATATTTAGGATTAAATAGACTATCACAGAAATCTCAAATCACAGACAGCATCGTTATTAGGGCAAACACATTCCTCCGTGGCCAGTCACCATCTGAGCATTGTGAGCATTCCCCTCCTTCTGCTGAAGAAGGCAAGGCTAGGGCTGGTGATTACACCAGTCCTGTCTCTCCCACTCCCTGCCAGTAATTAAGAGGAGCACTGCTGCCTGGGAGAACAGGGGTGATCTTGCAGGTCTGGCTGCAGGCTCAATGAAATAGGGGCACACCCCCTTACCTGGGGAGGTCATCGCCAGGTCGCCTCATGAGCTAAGAGATTGCCAAATATTGTGTCTTAAAGTGGATGTACGGGGCCATCTCTCCAGATTGTCTGCACGTTTAAAATCCTTACATTTTACTGCAGCTGCTCCAGTGTAACTTACGGTCTGGCTGTGCCAGAAAGGGGTGACGGACTGCCCTTTCCCCTACGTCCTGTTGCTTCTACTGAGTGATTAGAAATATGCTTGTTTTAAGCGTTTGTCTTTCCTAGCAATTCAGGTCTGCTGTTGCTTTTAGGGCTGTAAATCAAGACCCCCACCTTCCCATGTTAGAACTGTGTGTTTAGAAATTACTTATAACATTTGTTTATCAGATATAGATAAACACCACTAAGATGAGCACAGGGAAAGGTGCAAATTCTGAGCACGGCCTCAGTGTTCTATCAGCTGGCTGTGCTTCCCCACCTGACCCTCCCTGAGTCTGTCTGCTCTTGCAGCTGTTGCCTGCCCGGTCCCCGTGCCAGTGAGAGCCAGAGCTCCTTCCAGTTCTCTCTCCAGAAAAGAGGGGAGAAATCAGGAAGTCGTTTATTTGGAGCTTGATTCCCAGTACCTAGCCCCATACCTGGCAAGGTGCCTGACACTATAAAGAACACTCAGTAAACACAGATTGAATGAACAAATAGGCTGTCGCCCCCTCCACCCACCCCTCCTTCACCTGTCCCCCCTCCACCCATCCCCCACCCAACACAGCATCCAGTGTAAGCTGGGATGGAGTTCACCCCCCAGGTTTCTTGCATAGATCAATCTTCAGATTCCCCACCTTGCCTCTCGCCCTGTGTGGCTAGCAACACTAGCTGGCCCTTCTGACCCACGCACCAATGGCTCCCTGTCCAGGCCCCCCAGAAGATCACAGTGCAGTCTGCACCACCAGCAAGGGCCTGTAGAGGAGGGAGGTGGCCGGCCCCACCCTCTTACCTGGGTGTGCCGCCCCCTCTCCCTGAGCCAGGGTCTTATCTCCTTGACTCTCATGCTTAACAACCCCGAGTCCTAATGCTGAGCTCTCCTCTCCCCAAGATTCCTCCTGCTTCCTGACTCATTCCTTGGACTCTGTTGCTAGAATCTTCTCCATGTTATGACTCAACTCTGATTCTTTATTCCAGATTTTGCTCTCATCTATTCTGCAGTTACAACCAAGTATGAAATCCACATTAGTATAATATTTATCACAGATTTGCTCAGAGGTGCAAGGATTTGAATTTCCTTGGTCTGTTTTTTCTTAGTATTGTACTAGGCAATCTCTTCCTGAGAGGAACTGAAGTGACCTTGTTCTTAGAAGTCTTTCCTCATTTGATGTTTATGGACTCCTTCTGGTAGCACTGAATTCTGTCTACCAACTTTCACTTCGGTCTTCACATCTTCTTACGTTTCCATCCTTTTTTCCCTATTAAGGCTTTCCTTAGCTCTTTCCTCAATTATAACAATACCTCCTACATGGGCTTACCTAATGTACTAGTTTATACTGGCCCTGGCCCTTATTATCTTTGGGACCTGGGGCGAGTTCTTTTTGCTCTAATCCCTAGTTTCTTCATCTATAGAAAAGCATATTATAGAATGTACCTTATAGGATTATTAGCAATGTAAGCAAATATCCTAAGTTCCTCCAGGCTATGAATCCAGATGTTAATTCCAAATCTTAGTAATTCTCATCTTCTTCCAAATATTTTTGGGGAACCCACAAAATGGGTGAACTCAATGAAAAGTTAGTAAATACTCTGGGTCAGTCACTAATCTAGACTTGGGGAGACAGCAATAAACACAGAACTGGACACAACTTTCATGGGACTTACATTCTAGAGCAGGAAAAGAGTTTTGTTTTGTTTTGGTTTTGAGCTATAATGATTGAAAGAAGAAGAAGGAGGAGAAGGACAAAGAGAAGGAAGAGAAGAAATAAGGACATGGAAGTACATGAAATGGTGATGAGAGCACTAGAGACAAAATTAGAGCAGATTGTACCAAGAGGTGGGGTGCAGGGTATTGAGTTGTCTACAGGATGCTCCTGTTGAGAAGATGTTGCTTGTGCAAAGACGTCGAGTGAGTCACTAGGGGCAGCTCGTACCCATGTTCTTGCCCTGGCAGTGCCATCGCTGATGGGTCCAGATGGCTCCCCACACACACCCCGGTGCTGGCTGGGCCGGCGCAAGGTGAGCTAGAAACCCACACCAGCACCTCGGCTGGAGCCCTGCATCTCCCCTAGGCAAAGATGCGTTTGCAAAACAGGAAGCAAGAAGTTCAACTTTTTAGCATTCGTGATCAAGGTAAAGAGCCCCTGAGCTTGCTGGGGTCAGCCCCCTCAGCTGCTAGAGCCGGACAGTAGAGCTTTTCTGCCACCTCAGCCCGCCCATGGTGCTGACTTTGTGGGACATCTAGCTCGAGGTCGCCCTTAGGACAGGGATGACTGTTGCCCTTCAGGACAGACATGGTGCTTTGAAATTGAAAAAGGAAAAGCTCTTACTCTGGGCACTGCACTCAGTTTCCCCTCGGGCAGCAGGCCCTGGGGCGGTGCAGGCATCCTAACCCTGCGCTTTCTGTTACACAGAGACTCTTTGTTTCCTTCTGGGAAGACACAGGCAAGGAAACTGGACCAGTGCCTGCCCTCGACAGCCAGACTGGCCACAGGCTTGCAGGACCACAGCCCAGCCTCGCCCTCGCAGAATCCTTCCTGCACAGGTTGTCCTTTCTCTGGAAGCCCCAGGGTACCCGCCAGCAATGTGCCGACGCTGGGAAGTCCCTGTCCCAGACACTTTGATGCATGACTAAGTCCGACTGAAGCCAGGGTATGAGTTTTCTTCTCAGCAAACTTCTCAGCTCCCTTCTGAATCAGTGGATCTAACCAGCACGTGAGGGTGGGGATATTGTCTCACTTTGCATCACAGACATTCTGCCTCAGTGTCCCCCAGCTGAGACCCTGAGTTACACAGTAAATACAAGCACTAGTTTAAAGTTCCTCGTGTGATGCTTCGATTTAGCAGGTGCTCAAAACTTAGCAACTATCATGTTCATGTGGGTAAATTATGGCATATTACAATTTTTATTTTTCAGAATGTTTTCAAAATTACATCTTAATCAGAAACAAATTGTTAATAAGACAAACTCTTGCCATGTTTTCTTCCTCTCCTTCTCACCTAAACCTTCAGAAGAGTAGTCTTATAATCACTATTTTACTTCCTCTACTTGCTTCTATTTCATTTCTGCCACAACCATTCCTCTAAAAGTGCTCCCACTAAAGCCACCAATTAATTTTTAAAGGCACTCCACCAGGAAAGGCTGGTGGACCTGGGGAGGAAAGGCACCCTGGAGGAGATAGTGACCTAGAGCAGAGTGGGTCTGAGTAGAGCTGAGACCAGGGAGCAGGAAATGAAGCCATTTCATCCACGTTGACAACAGGATCTAGAACCAAAGTGGAATCCAAACACTTACCTTGCTCGAGACACAGACCGACTAGTTAGAAACCAGCTCACCTTGTGGAGGAGAGTCCAGAAACAAGCCAACTCCACACAGATGACTGGTCGACCCACCAAGGCAGTCCTGGAAGGAAAGGTGCGAGGACATGGCCAGTCTTGAGGAATTCCAAGCTCAGCGAGTCATCAGCTACACTTGACCAGTGCTTGTGGGAATGCCTGCTGGAGACCCCAATCTACGACTCACTTTTCAGAGGTGAGAGATGGGCTCCCAGGAGCACTCCCTCGACTGGATTATGTCAACAAAGTGCCTGCCACACCCAACTTCCTCTTCAAGATGAAACTGCCCCACCCACAGCCCCCTGCTCTGAGAAGCAGAGCTAGATTGTTCTTTACCCAGGGGTGGCTTCTGATTGGACCAGGGACTGGCCCCTAACATTAAGACTGCCCCTCCAAAAACAAGGGCTTGAATAGGAAAGATGAGTTTGGTTGATCAGATACTCCCCTTCTGGGATTCGAACTGGGAATTATGGAGGTGACTGGGTTGTTACCAGGGAAACTGAGGTTGAGAGACTGTCATACGATGGCGCACAGGCCATGGAAGCTTATTCAAACCAACACTATGAGTTAGCTGAGCAGTATGATAAGAAGGCAGAATTTATGAATAAGCAGCAATTATACCATAGAGAAAATACATTAAAAGACACCAGAATTTATTAGTTGGAATAGGACAGAAGAAAGCAGACCTGCAAAAGTAGTTGAGAAATGGCTCACCACTGTCACAAAGATCCTGTTATCTGACTCTACCAAACGTCACTTTCCTGCCACCCAGATTTGCTAAGGCCCTGCACTCTTCACTGGGACAATCGCAACTTCCTGGAGTCTCTTGCTAAGTCTCTACACGGCCACCGACTTAACCTAATTGAGAGCCAAGGTGGTCGATACTGAAGACAAAATGCCTCCTCCCACACCATATCTTGCATCTTTGGCCACTCACCATGCTTGGTCTCCAAAGTCTGGGTACCATAAAGTTCTACGGCAAGTTCTGTGCTGGAGTTATGGACCATTTAAGTGTCCTGTAGCTGCAAAGGATATTTGGAAAGTAGCCTGATCCTAGGCATTGAAATCCACGTCACCCCAAGTTCCAAGGATTGTATAGCCTTCCAGGATCAGGAAAAGAACAGGTAGTTTGCATAAGGCTGTAGACTTGGAGGGGCCATTGGAAGGGATGGCCACAGGAACACCTTAGAGGGATTTTGTTAGGAAGACTTTCATGGCGAACTGGCTGTTGTCATTACAGCCACTCTGGAGCGTTGAGCTGAGCTTCCAGATTTGTGCTGATTGCTCCAGACCACGTGACTGAGCTCACTGACACACATGAGGCCCTCTAGGCCTGCAGACACATTGACAGTAAGCCGCTGTCCTCCCCAGATGGGGGTCCCGGAGGGCAGGTGGGGCTCCTCTTCTGTCCCCATGGCCCCTTCACCACATTGGCACCACCAGTCCCCAGGGCTTGAAGTGGAACCAAAAGTGGGCCTGCCCAGAGCTGGCACACAGGTTTAAGTAACATTTTTTATTTTCACCTGTGCAACCTTAGCGGAAGTGCATATTTCCCTGTCTCAGGTCCCTCGGCGGTCACAGCAGCACATATTTCATAGGATCATCGTGAGTGCCGTATTAGATGATGATAACAGGCAACGCTCATAAAAGAGGGCCTGGCACATGGTAAGTGCCTGCTTGTGCTCTCGGGGAGCAGGGGCGAAGGAAGTCTGAGTTGCCTGCAAACTAGTTAACTTGAGCACAGCACGCCGACTTCCTTCTCTTTTTCGGAGGTCACTTCTGGGTCAGTTGCACAGAAAGGACACCGAGCGCTAAAGCATGTCTTGGACGGGCTAGGTGTCCTCAGGTGGTTGCGGGGTTTCTCATTCCAGAATCACAGACACAGGGCTCCCCTGGAGTTGGTCCAGAAACACCTCCCATTTCTGGAGACGGCTGTGGGCACTGAGGCCCCATGCCCCAGGCCCGCTGGCTAGAGGGGCCTGCTGCACAGTGGGGCAGCTCATGCGTGGAGGTGTTCAGGGCATGTTAGCTCACTGTCTGAGATGAGCCAAAACCAGCCCCTAGAAAGGCATGTGATACATGAGCCATTTGGCCCTGCCAAGGTCAGGGGGCGTCCAGGTCTCCACCAATTACCCGGACACTTCTAGAAAGCTGCCTCTTACTCTGTCATCCCTTTGCAGTTGATGAGAGGAAACCAAGGTCGCAGGTGCTCAGGTCTATTTTCAAGGCCACCTAGAGCTGGCCTGGGAGCGGAGGCAGTTGCAGACAGGATTGGGACCCCAGCAGAGGCAGAGAAGGGAAGAGTCTGAGTAAAATGCCCCAGAGCTCCCTAGAGGTGGAGACCCAGAGACCCCAAAGCCTCTGAACTCCTAGTGGGCCTCAGGTTGGAGGGGTTCAGTGACTCGGGGTGCCAGATAAAACACAGGACACTGGTTAAATGTAATTTTCAAATAAATGATGAATGGTCTTTTAGTGCACCCCAAATATTGTGTGACACATACGTGTGCCGAAAAAGCGATCACTATTAATCTAAAATTCAAATTTAACTAGGTGTCCTATATTTTTATTTGCTAAACCTGGTAGCCCTCTGTGTAGGATAGTCAGTGTGTGTGTGTTGGGGGGGGGTGCCTGCAGCCTCCACCCAAAGGTGCCCCAACACCCAGTCGCCGAGTCAGGCAGGCCAGGACACCCACGGACTGTCCAGGTGCAGCTGGTCATTGTGCGGATGCTGGGGGCTCTGGCTGGTCAGCCACAGCTAGGAGACAGTCCAGCAGTACGCAGGGGATTTACCTGGTGACAGCTGGACAACTCTCTGCCTTGCTGGCGCCATGGAAAGTCCACTGACTTAAGAGTCGTCCCGAATGTAAATCTCGTATCTCCACAGACTGCTGGAGCAGGATTAAATGACATAACAACTGGGCTCCCTGAAAACAGAGAACCTTCTCTGATGCACCAGCCACCTGTGTGCCCAGGGCCCCGCGCCTCTGTGGTCCATGGCTTGCCACAGCCCCAGAGCAGGAACAGCAGCTATTTCTGAGGCCACAGTCCCCCCACTCTCTTCTGGAAGATGAGTTTCAGAGACTTAGAAGGAAAAGTGGGTTGTGGATTGAGGACAGTGTCCAATCTGACTCCCCGGAGGTGGGAGTAGGTGGTACCCAGGAAGGGGATACATTGTAAGGTGGGGTTTCCTAAGCTGAGACAGCAGAACGGGCCTCACCTGTGTACCTGTGTACACAAGTACACGCCCAAAGCCAGGTTACCTGGACCCAGAAACAAAGACCTACCCAGACAAGAAGTCAAGATGCTCTCCAGAGGCAGAGCTCAAAGGGCGAACCAGCAGCAGGCCATGTTTCCGACGTCAGCACGTGCCCAGCCACCTGTGACTTGTTCCTGAGCTTCCAGGTGGGGAATATGGCAGGTCACAGATGCACGTGAGGATGGAGATATTGTTAGGGATGAGGCGAACGCCAGTGAGAACTGTCCCAGCGGTTCTGTGATGTTCTTGTCTTGTCACTCTCTGCACACCTTCTTTTTTAGACCTTCTACCCTTCTGGCTCCCCATCTGCTCCCTGGCCTTCCAGTGCTCCTCTTCCTAATCTTTGAATATTCATCTTCCTCTGGGTTTTGCCCTTGACCTTCTGCTATTCTCTTCAGTTTATTTCTATGATGACAGGATGTTTTCATTTGCTATCATGGTTCCAACTAAGAGGATAATTGGTTGAAATGTTGGTTATAGAGACAAAAAGCCACTTGGGTCCTTTTTGCAATGTCCTAGCTTAGATGTGGGTGGAATTTCGTTTTGAGTCTCTTAAACGTCTCTAGGCTTCATTTCTTATCTACAACATGGAGGTAAATAATGCCAATTAGCCAGCATGGCTGTTGGAAGAATTAAATAAGAAATTGCCTCACCTAGCGGCTGGCATGCAAGTGCCCAGCAAATGCGCTGATCTAATTATTATTATTTATTGCCTCTTCTATACTGTTGAATTGCAGATTTTTGTTTCTAGCTCACAACTGTCTCAAGACACACACTCACCCATCCAGCTGTCTGTCTGCTGATTGCCAGAAAAGTCCCATTTTTCCTGTTTTCTGTACAAAAATGCATCATGACTTTTCCAACAACCCAATGTATTTCCACACAGACACTTGAAAGACACCTCACGTTTACTGGTCAAAGACAAAGGTGCGCCTTCTCCTAACCCTTCTCTGTTCTCTCCCTCAGTTGGTGACTACTGTCCATCAGTCTTAGATGGCATCTCAGAAGTCATCCTTGATCTTTGCCATCCTCATCTACACCTCATCAAATCCATCATTAAAACAATTTTGCCTCTGCAATTCTTCCATTTTCTCTCCCCCCACCCACCATTTCTTGATTGAAAAACAAAAACTCTTGGAAAGCTAGTTAGTCAAGACCAAGGCCTTGCGCTGAGAAAGTTCAGGACTTGGGTGGCAAAGACAGACTCATGCGATAGAGCCCGCTACTATTCAGCTTACGTGCTGCCCCTTCCAGTGGAATCTAGAGCAAGAATATCCATCTGCCTCTGTGACCTCCGGCTTCACAGCGGCTTCCATGGGCCAGTGGAATGTAAACAGAGGTGACATATGCCAGTTCTGCTCAGCCCTAAGCAACTCTGAGCAAAAGCTGCAAGAGCCCTCACGTCCCACCGTCGCTTTTTCCTGTGCTCTGACACCACCAAGTCACAAAATTGAAAGAGTGAAACGGGGTAGCAGCCAACGCATGGCGAACCTGGAACATGAACAAGAAATAAACCCTTACATTGCTAGGGTGCTGGGATCGCT
Source organism: Galemys pyrenaicus (assembly GCA_019455555.1). Taxonomy (NCBI): domain Eukaryota; kingdom Metazoa; phylum Chordata; class Mammalia; order Eulipotyphla; family Talpidae; genus Galemys; species Galemys pyrenaicus. The sequence continues at coordinate 1,084,194 of JAGFMF010011645.1, read as the reverse complement.
GGTTGCCGCATCACAGCCTAGACCGAAGGGACCGATCCGGCTTCTTTCAGGATTGTTTGCAGAAGCAAGTGTGCGATGATATGGTGATAAGCGAGTGACAGTGCCGCGGGTACCCTGGTGATGGAAGGTCAGAAACCACATGTGCTAAGCTGAAAATACTTCTGAGTTCACGGGCTTTTGGAGGAATAGAATCGGTTCAGACTGGATATGAGCTAATACGCAAATGAAGCTAACTCATTTCCCATTGCCCAAGCACCATTGTAATGGAAAACTTAACTTGCAGTCAGCATAGCCTGAGATCAAGCATTTGGCTTGCGTGCCCGAGAGCGAGTTTGGGATACTTTCTCTGCTACTGGCTGCTCGATCTGAGTTAGGTTTCCTTGCCTCTCTGTAAAAAGGAAGTAACACGGCGTATGTGATATCACAGGTTGTGGCGAGAATTCAGTGTGTGGATGCACTTGAGGCGCTCGGCACTACGCCTAAGTCAGCGAGTGTTTACCATCACCTGTAACCCTTCCCGTCACCCTCGACGCAGGCAACATCGTCTCCGCCGTAGGCCCGTGGAAGCATGTGTTTGGGGAAGTCAACTTAGACAGTCGCACAGCTGCTAAGCTGCCTGTTTGGCTGCCACTGCACCCTCGGCCTGGGTGGGAGACGGGTTACCTGGGAGGGAGAGCTCTGCTTCAGGGATAAAAGTTGGGGCTCGCCTACCTGGGCTGGCAAACTTGCCTGGAATCGTGGGGAGACTCACTGAGCAGAGGGCGGAAAAACTGCTTTTGTCACTGACTGGCTGCGCGAACCTGTCAAGTCTCTCGGACACTGACTTTCTCTGCTCGTCTGCAAACGGGACACAGGACACCGCTCTGCCCCGTCACCGGTGCTGGGAGGACGCCAGCAGCAGAGCCGGTAATGCTGTGGCGCTCTGCGGTGTGAGCCTGGCAAGGGACGCGGCCGGCAGCGCTGTGCTCGCAGGTGGGTGCACCTACGGCGCCTTGTGGTCGTGTCCAGCAGCTCCTGCCGAAGCAAAGTTTTGTGGAGGCCCCACAGGGACAATGGAGGGGCTCGGGCTCTTTTTCACCTCCCGCCACTGGCCTCGACAGCCGCTTGGTTTCATGGCCCACGTGTGATAATTGCTGTGAGTTGGGGAGCGTGAGCAGAGGGTGCCTGGGGCTGCAGGCCCTGTGCGGGGATTGTGCCCGGTAAAGGTGACCCCGGGCCAGCCCTGGGCCCAGAGCGCAGGATAAAAAGGGAGATTCAGGGGCCAGGGGCTCAGGTGCTGGCCTGCCTGTGAACGTGGCCCCGACAGTAACTCATTGCCTGCCCTTCTCATTTGTCCGCAGCAGCCCGGCTCAGGCTGGGCCCGGGGATGGCGGTCTTTCCCTTGACTTTCCTCTCCAATGTTTCGGTGATAAGAGTTGTTTTTCTGCATTAAAGGCACGTTAGAAACACCAAAGACTCCAAATTCCCTTTTTATCCGCCCAAATCAACAATAAACCTGGTCTGGGCGGCTGCACAGACCCCCACGGTGGCCGGGTCGGAACCAGAGCCGGGGCTGGGTTGCGGCCGCCTGGCCCCGGCTCGGCCATCTGGTCCGTGGACGACCCCAACATGGACACAGCAGCTGCCGCCTATCCGCTGTTAGTCAGCGACCCAGACAGATGAGGTGTCCGCGGTGACCTTCCTGCCTCAGTGAGTGTGGGAACCCGGGGCTTCCCAGGGCCGGGGGTGGGAACATAAACAAGATGGCCCCGGCTGCATTTCCAGGCCCGCATCCTCCCTCAGCACTGCCCCGACCTGGGAGGAGATCAGCTGGCACCAGGCTGGGGGCGCAGAGGGAAGAGACCAGGGTTGGGGGGCGGGGCCTTCTACCTCTGGCATGACTCTGACTCCCTCAGAGGTGACCACTTCCTGCCAAAAGCCCCACCGCCGAGCCCTTTGTTGTCGTGGGGCAGACAGAAATACATCATCCGGGTGGAGGCCCGGCCCTCCCTTCCCCTCGCAGGTTGATCCGGGCGTCCTGTGCGCGGCTCGGGTGGCTGATCATCTGTAGCGAGCAGGGCTCTGATTTCTAACAAAAAGGCAGCGAGCAAGAGGCCGAGAAATAAGTCACTGTCAGCCCTTTCATTTGTGTGCAGAAGGCTCGGCCCAGGTGGGCCCCTCGGGATGACCGTCTTTGCCTGGATTCGCTTCTGCGCCGCGCCGCTGATGAAGGCAGTTTTCCTAGGTGGCAGGAGTCACCGCACCACGCGCAGGGCCTGCACTGCATTTCCTGGCTCCCTGGTGCTCTTCGCTGTTGCGCCATGAGCCACGCAGGGGTTTTGCACGCGGTGTGGGAGCGTTCTCGGGGAGCGCTCGCCCCTTCCCTTGGTTTTCACAACGGCCAGCCAGCGCCTGCCCTGGCGCTCCGCGAGGCCTGCAGGGGTGCAGGGAAGCGTCAGCCAGCGAGCCAGACTGCGCGATGACTTCTCGCTACACCGCCTTCCGCTGGGCGAGCGTTCTCAAGGCCTTCCGCAGCCAGGCACACCTGTGTCAGCAGGTGCAGCCCCAGACCCGGCCCCAGAAGCTTCTCGAGCTGCTGCTTGGGTGGAGTCTTGAAGCACGGGTTGGCGGGGTGGGGAGGAAAGAGGGAAGGAAGATGGTCTCTCTGTGAAGGCGGCGGCAGACAGACAAATTGCAGAACCAAAAATGAGCCGCGCGGCCGCAGTACCTGGCCCCGGCCCCCGCTTGGAACAGAGCCCATCCCCGAACACGCCCGCTGCTCAGCCTCCTTAAACCCCACCGTGGCCTCCTGGGAGGCCTGCATGTTCCTTCATGCTGGCAATCCCAGGTGACCCTCCCCGAAACGGGCTCGGAGTCCGAAGTTTAAGTGACTTAGCTTCTCGGAACTGTGGGTCTGTAGCAGCACGTGCGCTCGGGCTGCGCTGCCGGAAACTCGTCACAGTGCTTGCTCCGTGCCAGCCCCTGCTTCGCCCTCTTTCCATTTAATTCTCTCAAACGCATGGCGGAGGTATGTTTGTCCCGCTCCCTGCCCTTCTCAAAGGATTCTTGGGAAGTCTGCGTGTGGCACTGATCATGGATGTGCTTTCTGAAATGAAGCGACCTCTGCGGGGAGCGCATCCGGGTCTGTGTCCCCAAGACCCCGCCCGTGACATGCCGCGGCGACTCTGGGCAGTGTGTGCTCTGGGCAGCTGTGGCCCGAGGCTGGAGCTGAAACCAGGGGGTTCTGAGGGTCCAGGCCTGCTCCTTTGTGCAGGGGTCGGTGCTTTCTCTTACTTTCACATCGCCTTTTTCACCCCAACCGAGCGGCTGAATCTGTTTCCGCCTCCAGAGCAAACCAAACAAGAAGCAGTAGCAAACGCATAAAACTGTTATCGCCGAAGAGCTGATTGCATGGAGTGCCCAACCCGGCGAGGAGAATTCCACAGCGTGACCCTGAACCTCCAAGTTTACAGTCCGCTGACCACCGCCGCCGGAGCACACAGGCAGATAAAAGAGTGGACGCTGGGAATCGGCTCAAGAGAGGCAGCGGCCGACCTCAGTGCCCGCTTAGGGAGAGCGAGCCGGGAACGCTCCACGCCGAGAGCGGCTGTGGCCCAAGGCTGGGGCTGAAACCAGGGAGTTCTGAGGGTCCAGGCCTGCTCCTTGGTGCGTGTGTCGGTGCTTTCCCTTACTTTAGCATCGCCTTTGTCAGCCCAGACTCCCATCTGGAGAATGACTTGCACAGACACGGCGCCGTTCTGGTAAAGACGGATCGGCAGTGTCGGCGTCTGAAGCCAGGTGTGTGCAAGAGCTGGGGTGTCGGTGAGTGCGGGTATCTGTGTGCCTAGAGGCGCGTGAGACAGCACCCTGCGCTGCACTCCCCCACTTGCCAAAAGCAAAAGCTGCTGGTGTAGGAGGAGAAGTGACGCCAGAGTTAATTGAGGTGAAAGAGGATAGCCGAGGTCTGACGTTCCCAGAGCAGCGGAGGAGCGATGGGCACGGGGCTCACTGAGCTGCAAAAGATGTGAGCAGAGGCACCTCTTCGGAGGACACCCCCGTGAAGGAACTAATAAGTATGTGCTCAAATGCCTTTAAGGTGTTCTGAACTTTAATATCCACTCCCCCGGGATAAGAGCACATGTGGGTTCAAATCCTGGTTCCAGCAGCGTCTGCACTTTACCAGGTGACTGATGACGGCCAAGTCGTGTATCTGAAGCTGCTATTTCTATCCTTTTTGTGGTTGTTAAAGATTGATTTATTTATGCACACAAGAACTGCGGTATAGGACAGAGGTGTGGGGGATGAGAGGATTCACCAGACAGAGTGGGGAGCAGAACAGGCAGCTGGACTGAAATCCACTGCTGAGGAGAGCAGAGGGGAGAGGTCTGCTGCGCCATGTCGGTCAGCAACCTGGCCGGGGATCGAACTCAGGCTGCAGTGGCTGTGGATGCTTCATAGTGCTGCGACTTAACCCTTTGAGCCACCAGGGAGGCCCTATTTCAATACTTTTTTTTATTTTTAAAGATTTTACTTATTTATGCATACAAGAACTGGGGTACAAGCCAGAGGCACGGGGGTGAGAGGATTCCCCAGAGACAGCAGGGACAGAACCGGAAGATTGAAACACACTGCTGAGGGGAGCAACAGGGAGCCAGGAGAGGTCTGCTGCACCAGGTGGGTCCCCTCCCTGGCCAGGGATCGAACTTGCACTTCAGGGGCTGCAGAAGCCCCACAGGGTGGCTCTCAACCCCTGGCACCACCAGAGCACTATGTGGCTCATGGAGTTCTTGTAAGAATATACACAGATAAAATGGAGTGAGTGTTTTGCCTTCAATACTTAGCAAGTGGTTACTTGGTGGTGTTCTACAAGGGACAAAACACGCCCAGAGAAGGTGACTCTGCCCGCTGGGTGCCCCCTGAGCTTGGTGACAGAGTGGGGGCCCCAGTAGGAGCCTGTCTCTGGCTCGGGGTCTTTCTGCTCAACCACCAATCTCACACTCAAGTAATTCCCAGGGGACAGTGATTTTTCATGCCTTGGTCTCTCATTTGCAGCTTCTCTGCCAAATACACACTAGCAAACTAGATCTCTGCTTATAACAGGGTGGTCCTAGAACAGTATGAAAAGGTTTGTGTAGCATGTTCTGGAAAATTACTCTAGATCTGGGGTGATGGAAGGAAACCCAAAAAACCGTAGGAGGAAGAAAAGAGGCTGTGACACCCTCTTTACTTGTGGATTTCTGGAGTGTTGACTTTGTGGATGGATGTGACACGGCCTTTAATCGCAGACTGGCGAGGGCCGGCCACTCCCTGCCATGGTCAGGGGGTGTGAGCGCGACACTGTCAACTCAGGAAAGAAACACGAAATCCGAAAAGCAAATCTGCTTCTTCCACTCTCACCTCACACCCATCTCCTCCTCTCTTTTCATCTCATTCCCCCCGAGCTTTAGGAAGCCAGAGTGATGAATGTGTTTTCTTTGCTCCATTCCCCCGTGGAGACAATGGGAGACAGCTGCGCCCTGGGTCAGCGGCCGGGGCTTGGGGCCAAGGACGGCATGGTTCCTGGCCAGCCCACGGGCAAGTGAGATCAGATCTTGGGGGTTTCCTTCTTCATCTACAAAATGAAGAGGAAAAAAAGGACCATTTATGGAGTGACTTGGTGTCACTTTATTTAGCCCTTATAAAGAGCAGACAACCCTGCTGGCTAGAAATTCTATCTGTATTATCCAAATGAGAAAATGAAAGGGCAGAGAAACGAAGTCATTGCCCTAGTGGCAAAGGGAAACCTGAACTGAGATCTGAAGCTGGGACCATCATGTACAACTAAAGCCCAACATTCTAGAAGGCCTTCCTGTTCCTGTAACATGCCACTCAGTATGTAACGTTGAGAGTTGGGGCCTCCCTGGTGGCGCAGCGTGTTGAGCGCTGCACCGTGAAGCATCTGCGGCACAGCAGTGCAAGTTCGATCCCCGGCCACGGAGGGGACCCACATGGCGCAGAACTGACCTCTCCTGCCTCGCCCGCTGCTCCCCTCTGCAGTGGATTTCAGTCCGTCTGCCTGTTCTGCTCCCTGCTGTCTCTGGTGAGTCCTCTCACCCTCCCCCACCCCGCACCTCTGGCCTGTACCCCAGCTCTTGAATGCATGAATAAACAAATCTTTTTAAAAAAGAGAGAGCTGGCGGAGTGACAGTCATTTCTCTGTCACTTCTCCAGCTCTTCTTCTGGGGAGGCGTATCCCTAAGGAGATTCGCTACATCTCTTATTTAGTCAACTGCTTTGGTCAACTACTACGTCATCTGTAGACCCTAATTTATCAGAACTGGCTTTACTGCCTTCTGCTTAAATGCCTCTTCCAATAAGAAAGAGTTGTCTTGGGAACTTCCCTTAGCCTTTCTTGGATGCTCACTACTTATATAGTTGACTTTACATTCAACTCTTGAAGTCTATTCAATAATAAACCGAAGATAAGCCACATTTCTATAGTTAAAAGACACGAGACCCTTGTACAGTCAGGGAGTAGATGGGAAGGGGCTGGATTCTGGAGAAGGCCGAAGGTGGGGTGTGGCCAAAGAGCGTGGGGCTTGTGGCTACTGGCTACTCACCATTGCAACGGACCAGTCCTCTCTATTCCCAATGATGCTGAAGTTGGGCTCAAATAAGAACTTAACACGTCTCAACTACTACCTTAGTGCATGGAGGCTGGAGGGGGGTGCTCACTTTAGGGGCAGACCGGCAGGAACACCTGTGTCACCACTTCCTTTCGTGTGTGGTCAACCCGCTGTATCGTGGAGCCTAGCTCCTTCACATGGTAGTTACGTTTCTTTCCTGACAGTCCCCTTTTTATTGACGTCACGTTGCGTTATAGCAGAATGTAAGACTAGAAGCTTCAGGTGTTCATCGCTGAGGCCCAACATGCATCTGCACTCTATCCTATAGCTCACGGCCAAAAGTCCAGTTCTACTCATCATACCATGATTACCTTTTTCCCATCCCCTGCCCCTCTAGTAACCACTAAATGATCTTATAGTCCAAAGTATATTTTGTTTTATGTAGTGTACCCCTGTGTGTGTTCTCTATATAGCACATGAGTAAAATCACATGGTATTTATCCTTCTCTGTTGTACTTATTGCATTAAGTGTAATACCCACTGGGTCCATCCTTGTCATTACAAATGGCAGGATTTCATCTCTTTTTTTTTAATAATTTTTATTTCTTTATGCACACAAGAGCTGGGGTACAGGCCAGAGGTGCGGGGGGTGAGAGGCATCACCAGAGACAGTGGGGAGCAGAACAGGCAGATCGACTGAATACAGTTGTTGAGGGGAGCAGAGGGAAGACAGGAGAGGTCTGCTGTGCCCTGTGGGTCCCCTCCCTGGCCGAGGATCTAATGCATGCTACAGTGGCTGCGGAAGCCCCACAGTGTGGTGCTCAACCCTTTGTACCACCAGGGAGGCCTCGGGATTTCACCTTTTTACAGCTGCATAGTATTCCATTGTTCATAGGCACCATGTCTTCTTTATACATTTGTCAATCAGTGGGCACTTAGGCTGTTTCAGTTCTTGGCTATCCTAAATAATGCTGCAATAGATGTGGAGGTGGGGATATCTCTTAGAATGAAATGTTCTTGTATTTTTTAGGCAAATATCCAGAAGTGAGAAAACTGGATTGTATGGAATTTCTAGTTTTAATTTTTTTGAGAGGAATCTCCATACTGCTCTCCATAGTGGCTGAACCAATTTACATTCCCACCAACATTTCATAAGGGCTCTCTTCTCTCTATATCCCTCCAACACTTATTATTCCTTATCTTTTGGATAGGAGGGAGGTGACACCATGTCTTGATCCACATTCCTCTAATAAGAAGTATGAGCATTTCTTCGTGGGCTTATCAACTATCAACATGCTTTCTTTGAAGAAGTATCCATTTCGATCCTCTGTCCATTTTTTAAATTTAATTGTTTAATTGTTGAATATCATGAATTCTTTTTTTGAAGATTTATTTATTTTTGCATACAAGAACTGGGGTGTAGGTGAGAGGTGAGGGGGATGAAAGTATTCACTAGAGACAGAGTTGGGAGCAGAACAGGCAGATACACTGAAGTATACTGCTGAGGGGAGCAGCAGACAAAGCAGGAGAGGCCTGCTGCACCCTGTGAGTCAGCTCCCTGGCCGGGGATCAAACTCATGCTGCAGTGGCTGCCAATAGCTTCATAGTGCTGAGACTTAACCCCTGTGCCACCAGGGAGGCCCCAAGTTTCATGAATTCTCTGTATCCTTTAATATTAGCCCCTATTCAGACATATGACATGCAAGTATCCCCTCCCACTCGGTAAGGTGCCTTTTCATTTATTTCACTGTGCAGAAGCTTTTTACTTTGATGTAATCCCCACCTGTGTAATGTTTGCTTTTGTGTCTCTTGCCATTGGGGTGATAGCCCCACCCACATTTCTACAGCTGATGTCAAAGAGTATTAAAGTCTCTGTTTTCTTATATGCATTTTATGGTTTCAGATTGTACATTGAAGACTTTAATCCATTGTAAGCTGATTTTCTGCATACAGTATTAAATTATTAAATTTGTAGTCTAAGTTTCATCCTGTGTGTGTGTGGCTCTTCAGTCTTCCAAACACCACTTGCTGAAGACACTTGGATAGCAGGAGCTCCAATATTTCTGTGGGATTGAATCATCTTTATAGACCCTTATAATTGAATGTTAAAATATCCCAGAAGACAATATGGTGGAGGGCTGAAAAAAATGACTTAGTTGTTGGAAGATGGTAATGGTGATAATGGAGAGAACCATGGTGAGCATCTCACAGTCAAACTCAACAGTGGTGGAAGATAAGGGTGCCCACAGGAAGGGATTAAAGTGCTGGAAAAACTGCAACAGAAGTTGTCCAGGGAAGGATTGTGGTGGCTGAATTCTTTCTCTGCTCTTCCACAGGTGCCAAGATAGAGCCAATTCACACTGGCATGTTCAGGAAAGATTCTCTAACATTCCTCTCTGTTTTGACCCCCCCATCTCCAAACAGTCCAAACCATCACAACTCTCAATGACAGGGGATTTTTGTTTGTGTTTTCTGTTCTCATATAAAACCACTTCCTGGGCACATGGGCCCTAGGATTCAGCATCTGCCATCCTGGACCTTCTTTCTCTCCAATGACAACTTTGCACCAAAGAACTGGGGTGAACTGGGGGGGGGTCTCTTGGCACCCATCTTTTCAGATGAAAAAACTGAGGTATGAAACCATGGAGTAGTTTACCCAAGGCCACATACAACTAAGCAGTAAAGAAAGCTGGAGTCAGATGCTTAGAAGCTTCAGCCCCACCCACTCTCACCTGTAGTCAACCCTCACTGTTCACTCTGAGCCCAGAGAGGGGTGGGTGGGAGGAAAAATACATCCTGCACCCCCCCCCCTTTGATTGTCAACATACGGATTATCTACTTTGTGAGTTGATACGACACAATCTTTAATCCCATGGTTGTTAATTTTTTTCCCACGCCTGCCTCCCCCCAAATATTTGTCTTTGCAGTGTATCCATCGATGCCAGTATAATTTACCGTCAGCCACAAGGCCATGCCTCCTTCTTACCTGTCTTTTTCAGCACTGCTTCCATTAGCTGCTCCTGGGAGAAAACAAGCCAGTCCTTGCATTCCACACCCGCTGGTTTGGGAGAGGTCGGTGGCTGGAGCAAGGTCATCTATCAAGTGAGCACATTTGGCTTAAATCCGAATCAATAAACTCTGTCCCTGCAGCCTGGTCCTTGGAGGGGCTGCCTGACCTGGGGCCTGGGCCACATTCCAAATTGGGTAATCTGGTGCGTGCTGCCTGTCTGAAATTCCCCTTGTGGTTTTGCTCACATCTGGTGTTTTTCACTTCTCTTCCTAAACACGTGCTTTGATCCTGGTGCTGCTGCAGCAGAAAGATGCCCGTGGCTCCAAGGAGCGCAGTTAACTTAGCGAGAGGTGGAAAAGCTTCCCTTCAACAGGGCTTCTAAAAATAAACAGTATCATGGCCTCACATGTCATGCCTCAAGCACTTCCCGGAAACCCCCAAGTTTAGAAATTTCTGCACCGCCTCTCTGCAACCCCTAACTCTCCCAAGTTCTGGAGCTGCTAGTCCTCCAGTTCCTGCAAATGCCAACAGGTCCAGAGTCTTGGTGGGTCTTCCTTTTGGGCGTTCTCAGGGTAGACGGGGGTGCCACGTGGTTAAATGTCCTCTTTACGATCTCTGCAGCCACATTTCTCCATCAGTTGATACAAACCGAGCTCAGAGCTATGGCTTGACTTCCAGAAAGCCTTATCTGCAGCTAGTTTTCCTGTTTTATTTATTTTATCAAACTCTGTGACTCATTCTCCTCCTTACCTTATCTTAGTAAGTCTCTTTTTTAATTGTGAAAGTTTTCCCTTACATTAAAAAATGGGAAAATAAAGAATACGAATTCACAATCCTCCTCCTCGAACAGAACCATTATTTATTTTCTTCCAGGTTTATTTTCCATGTGTAAGTCTGTACATTTTGCTTATTTTTTTTTACATAGTCAGAACCATAACTTATATGCAATATCTGTGGCATCTTCCTCTCCTTAAGATTTTATTATAGGGGCCTCCCTAGTGGCGCAGTGGGTTAAGCAACACACTATGAAGCAAACTGCAGCCACTGCAGCACAAGTTCAATCCCTGCTGCCGGCCAGGGAGGGGACCCACGTGGCGCAGCAGACCTCTCCTGCCTCGCCCGCTGCTGCCCTCAGCAGTGGGTTTCAGTCCATCTGCCCATCCTGCTCCCCACTCTGTCTGTGGTGAATCCTCTCACCTCCCTGGACTCTGGCCTGTACCCCAGCTCTTGTATGCATAAATAAATAAATCTTTAAAAATAAAAAAAGTATTGAAATAGGGCCTCCCTGGTGGCTCACAGGGTTAAGTCGCAGCACTATGAAGCATCCACAGCCACTGCAGCCTGAGTTCGATCCCCGGCCAGGTTGCTGACCGACATGGCGCAGCAGACCTCTCCCCGCTGCTCTCCTCAGCAATGGATTTCGGTCCATCTGCCTGTTCTGCTCCCCATTCTGTCTTACCCCCACACACACACATACACACCTCTGGCCTGTACCCCAGTTCTGGATGCATAAATCAATCAAAAAAACAAAACAAACAACTATGAATGAGGAAACTGACCCCAGGGTTTGAGTAAATACTAAGACACAATATAGACACGCAAAAGAATGGAGAAAATACCCAAAGATGCTGAGAAAAAAACAAAGTAAAGTACCCATTATCTATCCTCCCCCAAAGAAACACTGTTAACTCTTAAATATTGTTCTTTGACATTTTCTTTCCTTCTTCTCTCTGTCTGTCTCTCTGTCTGTCTCTCTGTCTCTGTCTCTGTCTCTCTGTCTCTCTGTCTGTCTCTCTGTCTCTCTGTCTGTCTATCTCTCTGTCTCTCTGTCTCTCTGTCTGTCTGTCTCTCTGTCTGTCTGTCTGTCTCTCTATCTCTCTGTCTCTCTCTCTCTGTCTCTGTCCCTCTCTCTCTCTCTCTCTCTCTCAGCCCATAACATACTTGGGTGTCTGTTTTTCAAGACTGGATTGCCCTATTAGATTAGTACAAATCCGGGCTCTCAAACAACGTGCCACGAACCAAGCGCCCCAAACAACATAAATGAATGCCCCCTCCCGGCTCGGGCTGCAGGCTAAGAAGCAGGTGTGCGCAGAGCCGTTCTCTTTGAGGGCTGCGGGGTGGGGGGCTCTGCTCTGGGCTCTCCCCCACTCCTGGTGATCCCTGGCCTTCTAGGACGACCCGGCCCCTCGGCCAGCCCCCCCGCCCCCCGCCTCTTGGCTTCCCTCCCCCTCGGGGTCTGTGGCACCACCCGCTCAGCCTTCTCGCCCAGCGCTTCTCCTATGCCGGGCGTTTCTGCACATGGTGCTGCGGTAGCAGGACTCCAGTCTGGCCGGTCACCGCCCACCCTGCACCAAGTGGCCGCACCCGAACTTGATACCAGCTTTACCTGATTCCATTTCGAGGTAAGTCCGCACGTTAGGACTTCCCATGGGGAAGCGGGGGTGGGTGGCGCATAACTCAGCTCAGCAGCTGAGCCAACCTGGCTGGCATTTTACTTTATTATTGTTTTGTTTACCCTCCCATCAAGAGCATCTTCCAGGCCGGGGGCATTTGCAGGAAAGGGTCTGGAAAATGCAGCGGGCACATGTGGGCAGGGAGAGAGGCCTGAGCGGGCACTACTGCCCAGCAGCCTAAACTCTGGGGGATGGGCGTAGCGGGAAACAGAAGCACACTGCCCGTCGCCATGGTTACCCACCACCGCAGGTTTGCACAGGGCTTCTCCGAAACCTGTAAGGAAAGGAAATACCCGGACCCAGGACCGGCCAGCCTCCCTCGAGGCCGGACCCAGCTGAGGGGACCCTGGGAGCGCAAGAGCAGAGCCGGACAAGAGGCTGGGACGAGGCAGTTCGGAGGCAGATGGAGACGATGAGTCAACAGGCAGCACCATCCTCTGATCATTAAGACACCTGACACAGGCAGACGACCCTTTCCAAGCCTAGCTCTGGCCCTCGCACGCTGCAGGGCGCTGGGCACTATGACTCAATCTGTCTTCTTCAGTTCCCTCAGCTGAAAACGGGCCTGGCGATATAGCATCAACACATGGGGTTGTTGTAAAAATAAAACTGAGATGATGTGTATAAAGTCCTGGCTGTCTGGGCCCGCCCTGGTGGCGCAGGGTTAAGCAACGCACCATGAAGCAAACCGAGTTCGATCCCTGCCGCCGGCCAGGGAGGGGCACCACAGGGGGCAGCAGACCTCTCCTGCCTCACCCACTGCTCCCCTCAGCAGCATATTTCAGTCAAATCTGCCTGTTCTGTTCCCCACTCTGTCTCTGGTAGATCCTCTCACCACCCACACTTCTGGCCTGTACCCCAGTTCTAAATAGACCTTTAAAAAAATAAATAAAGTACTGGCTGGCGTGCCTGCCGTGGAGAAAGAAATTCATCCATTCAGCGAATATTTATCCTCTCCTGTACTGGGGACTCTGGTAAGTGCTGGGGAGATGGGGGTCAGTACCACAGACACATCTCCTGGCCTCACGGAACTTGGAGTCTGAAGAGAAAGGCAGACACTGGAGCAAGCACACATAACACCAAATGTGCAAAATGTAATCTGAAGAGGGGCCTCCCTGGGGGCGCAGCGGGTTGAGTGCCGCTTGGTGAAGCATCCTCGGCACAGCAGTGGGAGTTCGATCCCCTGCCAGGGAGGGGACACACAGGGTGCAGCAGACCTCTCCTGCCTCACCTGCTGCTCCCCTCAGCAGTGTGTTTCAGTCCAGCTGCCTGTTCTGCTCCCCACTCTGTCTCTGGAGACTCCTCTCACCTCCCACGCCTCTGGCCTGTACCCCAACTTGTGTATGCATAAAAATAAATAAGTCTTTTTAAAAATAAATGTAATCTAAAGAGAAAAACAATTTTCTCAGAAAGGAAAGAGGGCAGACTGGTTTCACTTGGTGAGCGTGGGGAGGGGCACCTTTGTGGGGGGGGCACTCGGAGGAAGTGGCAGAGAGCTGAGACCTGAAAGTGGGGTTGGAAATAGCCAGCAGGAGGGTGGGGTGGCAGAGAGGAGGGAACAGGCCTCAGGGTGACAAGCACAGGGCTACATGAGAGGAAGTGAAAGAAACCGTGTACCTGGAGGGCAGTGAGCCGGCCGGCCGGCCGGCCGGGGTGCCGGGGGTCAGATCAGGCCAGGGCTCCCAGGGAGTCGGGGTCTCTAGGATGCTTATTCTTTTTGTTGTTTTTATTTCACTTCATTGGGGTAACACTGGTTCCAGCCTTAGCAGTGCAGGGGCCCCCGCCCCACCCAGGGGCTGCCAGCACACCCTGCCTGTCACCAGAACACCTACGGCCCCCTGCCCCCTAGTCCACTGTGCTCTCCCCCTGTGGTTTTGCACCCCCTCCCCCCCTTCCCCTCTGGTAGCTCCAGAGCCACGGTTTTCAGTTAGTTTGGCTTTGTCTGACCTTCGTTTTGTTTCTCCGGAGCCGGCCTGTAGGTGACACCATGTGGACTCATGCTCTTTAGGCAAGGCCTGGGAGACAGCGGTCAGAGAAAGCACCAGAGGTGGGAAAGTGAAGGAAGAATGACCCAGAAAGTGGGGAGTTGCGGGGTGCCAGAGCAGGGCCAGGGAGAGAACGAACTGCATGAGGCTGTGCTGGGGCGGGAGGGGACGTGGAGCTGGCTCAGACTGCTCAGGACCTTGCAGGGGTGGGGTGACAGGGAGCCCCCACGGCGTTAAGCAGCAGCACATGGTAGTGGCGCTCGAGGCAGTGAAGGCCTGTCAGAGTTACCTGACGAGGGAGAAGAGAAAGTTGGGGTGAGAACTAGACAGAATTTCTTCATTGTTAATTTTTATTTTAATGGGGAAGTTTTAAGCATCTTCTAGGCTGAGGAGAAGAGTCCAGTAGATAGAGATTGAAGACAGAAAAGAAAGTAGGACTGAGTTTGCTTTCGGGAGGCCTCATTTCCATCAGTGTTTTTTTTTAAAGATTTATTTATGCACACAAGAGCTGGGTATAGGCCAGAGGTGCAGGGCGTGAGAGGATCCACCAGAGACAGAGCGGAGAGCAGAATAGGCAGTTGGACCGAAATACACTGCTGAGGGGAGCAGCGGGGAGGCAGGAGAGGTCTGCTGCACCATGTGGGTCAGCTCCCTCGCCAGGGATCAAACTTGGGCTGCAGCGGCTGTGAAGCCCTATAGTGTGGCGCTCAACCCCTTTTGCCACACTGGGGGGCCCCCATCAGTATTTTGTCTGCAGTTAGAAAGTACTGGACTCCGGTGCCTGGCTAGAACCACGGAGCTACACAATGTGATTGCAAGCACAGACATAGTTCGCTGAAAGTGCGTACACAATGTTTTCATGTTTTATTTCGATTAAAACTATAAATCAAAATGATCATATTGTTAAACTCTGGATTTCAAATTAACAGACATTTTTTTAAAATGTCAGATTTTTTCCAAGAAATTCATATCCAGAACCAGTGGAGAATTTATTCCACTGACACTTTAGTGTTATTAACTGCCCGTTCATGAAATCTGGTTTCATTTTTGAATTCGATGGAATCTTTTCTTTGCACTTACCTTGGGTCATTTCTTTGGGCCAAAACCCTCCCAGAGCAGCAAATTGTTAGCACTTCAATCGATATCAACAGTTTTTCTAAAGATTTTGTCCTGCTTCAGGAGCGGGAAGGCGTTTCCTGGGTTGATGGGCTCAGGGAACAAGACAGTTTTATTTTATCTTGCCAGCTTCCTTATTAGCTAGAAGTGATGGACATTTTCTGTCTCACTTCCTCCCTTGTCATATAGCAGAAGAAAAAAGATAAATTACTGATTTTATTACCACTTCTATCAATGTTAAATATGCACATAGTTCAGAGAATCAAACATTACTACTTAACAGTCCCCCACTGCCATTTCTTACTCCTGGAGGAAATCATTGCTGATGCTTTAATTGATTTTTTTTTAATGACCATCAGATACTTCCTTATTTTATCTATTGACTTTCCACTGTGAAAGATGGGAATTTAACTTTCTCTCCTTCCCATATCACACACACGTGTATTTATGTCCTGGGAATATATTCCTCTATCTTTATTAGATTGATACTCAGTGTTTACATTATCTTGAGCAATTAAATGCTAGTCACCCCTGTGGTATAGAAGAAATTATGATCATTTTCCTTTCCTGGAAAACACTTCCTTTCTCTGGAATTTAAAAAAAAATTCTTTTTTTTTTCTCGTAGTTTTCCTAACAATAGGTCACAGATTTAATTCTTACGTTCCTCTGGTTAAGCCTCCTCTCAGTATGTTCAAACAAATTTGATCTTCCGTTAGTTTCATGGAAAAGAGAATTCTCTCCAAGCAATAGCTTAGGGTGAGGGAGTGGAGGGGCTTTGGAGGTGGCTGTGGCTGGTGACATCAGCCCAAGAGGCGTGAATCTGTTCTCCTAAATCATACACAGTGCTGCAAACCAGCACTGCCTCAATAAAGACAAAAAATACTCGCAAAGTCACCCAGTGCCATCAAATGCTGAGCCGGCGGAGATTTCTGGAGGTTTCTCATCTGTGTGCTTAGAATTCGTTTTCATAAGTCTTTTGATTCAGTTACCACTCATTCATCCATGTCCCAGCATTTAAAATGATCTTGCTGCTGTTCTTTTCATGCTCTTTTGTCCTTATAGGTTTGTGCTTTAGAAAATCCATTTATCTAAATTTTTATTTGCTTCCACGTGCATTGCCCTGGTGCTCATTTATGAACAATGCTCATTTATGAACAGAAAGAAAGGAGAAGCTGAGCCAGGGGAGTTAGGGAATGAGGGAAACTTTTTGCTCTGTGCCTTTTTCCACTTTTTTTTTTTTTTAGGTTTTAGAACCATGTGAATATATTACTTAATCAAATATTAACTTGCGGTTGACTTCTAGAAGGGAGTGGAGCACAATGCACTTGTTTATTCTGCTGTCTTTCATCAGAAGTTTCAACCGTTGTTTTCTAAATTAGCAGCTTCAAAGCTGAGCCCATGAGAAACTTCCCAGCCAAAAGTTATTCTTAGAAAATTCAGATGCCATAACCAGATTGAGGAAAAAATATTTGTTGTAGATATGAACAGGACTGGTTTCTTTAAAATACGGTCTTATAAAAGAGTTAAAACAGATCAAAAGCCAATAGAAAATGATAGACAAGAAACATGAATAGGATACAAAGGTAAATAAATGCAAATAACTTTCTAAACGTGAAAATTTCAGAACCTCACTCATATTAAAGAACAATCATGAAGGGTGGGTGGCGCAAGGGGCTGAGCGCCGCACTGTGGGGCTTCCACAGCCACTGCAGCATGAGTTCCATCCCTGGCCAGGGAGGGGACCCACATGGTATAGCTGACCTCTCCCGTCTTGCCTGCTGCCCCCCACAGCAGTGTGTTTCAGTCCATCTGCCTGTTCTGCTCCCCGCTCTGTCTCTGGTGAATCCTCTTCTACCCCCACGCCTCTGGCCCACAGCCCAGCCCTTTTATGCTTTAAATCTTTAAAAAAAAAAAAATAGAATGACCATGAAAACAGTGAGAATCCACTTTGCCCGTTAGAATGTTGGTGCTGATTCTAGGAGTTTGTACTAGTTTGGTGCTGTCAACATTTTAAAGTTCTCCCTTTGACACAGTAACTTCACAGCCAGACCTATACCCCTTGAAAATGCCTGCGCTGGACGTGAAGAGTATTTACAAGAACACTCATCACAGCCTTAGTTGTAGTCAGTGATGCGAAGCACCCAGCTCCGGCTGGCTAGAGAGACTCCAATACATTCATTCAATGGAACAGTCAATTGAAAAGAGTGAGACACACTTGTCCTGGAGGAATGAGCTCCCACGTGTATTATTAAGCTTCAAGACAAGATGTGGAACAGGTGTCGGAGGACCCATCGGTGTGTGTGGTGCCTTTTAAGTCCTTTTTTCTTAAATTCATAGACATGCTTATGTAGACATGATATACCTGGAGGAATTAAAACCTACCAGGTACAGCTGCCTCCAGAGAGGGGCGCTGAGAAAGTAAGAAGTCAAGAAGGAATGGATATCTGTTTGTTGGGTTAATTTTTGTTTTGAATATGTTGTTTCCTTTTTTGCTTTTTAACCAGGTGTATGTTTTTTAAAATATGGCTGCATGGTCAGTGATTTTAGTTGCAAGGGACAGAAACAAACTCTAGCTAATATAAACAGAGAATACAAGATTCGTCGATACTGGGTGGTTTGCAGACTTGCTAGGATGACTGGGGACCCAGATTTACAGGGCAGAACTGACTTCTAGAATTATGCTGCTGAGGAGCTCCATGGAGACCCCACTGTCCACACCTCAGGACACCACTGCCGGACGGAAGACACCAGGGTCTGATCCCACTTGCTGCAGCCATGGCCAGTGGAACATCTTGAAGCTAAATATGGCTACTGCAGCTGATGCCAGTCTCTGCAGAACAGATCAGCCACCCTTGCATTTCAAGGTCACTCACTGCTTCCTGAGTCCTTGTCCATAGTTGCAAGGAGGCTGGAAAAGGCCCTGACACTTTCAGCTTCTATGATGAGAGATTCTCTGTTTCCCATCAGGGCTCAGACTGTGGGGAAAGTCCCAGATATCGAGTTTAGACGATTGTGCTGTAGAAAAGGAGAGAAAGACAGGACAAGGGTGCTTCCCACCCATTTTCACTTTGCTGTGGAGGAGAATACGAAATTCTATTTCAGCTCCCAGCGGCCATACCTACTTTCTGAGCTGCACTTTGCAGGTCCGGTATTCAGAATCCTAGACCTCCCATGCAATAGAAAGAGTCCTTTCGCTGCTTAGGTTAACAACCTTGCATGAAGGATGCTGTAAGTGAAAGTTATCAGGTGTTCCTACCCTCCCCCATCAACATCAATGATAGACTCCCGTGGTCCTGCACGCAGGCCTGATGGCGGCCCCTGGAGTGGGGTGTGGGCATGCGTAGGTGGGCGCACCTGGGCTGAGCGGCTGGGCACGTAAAGGTGGCGTCAGGGGGACCCCAGGAGCAGCAGGAGGAGCAGCAGAGGTAGCAGTAGTGGCGGAAGCAGCAGAGGCAAAAGAGAATGCCGGAATGCCCAGAGAGAGTGGAGTTTTGCTGGGGGCTAGGAGGCCTGGCAGCTTCCTGGCCCCCCGGCCCCCTGCTTGCTGTGTACCTGGTCACCTCACTACAAATGATGCAGAGTGTTCAAAACAGGCCTGAAAAAGCCACTGAGGCTCCAGGACTCCGCCTTTACCCGTTTGCCTGGATCATAGAGAACCTGCCGGAACTCTATAAAGAACTCTGCCATGTTTCCTTATAATTACCCGCTGGCCCAGCCGCGCTCCTGCCGGGTGCCCTCCTGCCCCTACAGACGCGCTGCCAGAGGAAGGAAAGCTGGGACTGCCTGCGTCGTCGGTGACCTGGCCCCTCAGGCACCTGGGCTGGGCCAGGGACTCGGCCGGGCTTCCTCTGCCTGGCTGGGTCTGTGCGGAGACTGTTCCATGAGGCTACGGCTAAGGGCCAGCACCCCCCCCCCCCCCCCCCCCNCGGCTAAGGGCCAGCACCCCCCCCCCCCCCGCCCAGGCCCCAGCAAGTGACGGCTCACAGCTCACCCCACACCAGAGTCGCGCCCCCAGCTGCTGGCACCAGCCAGCGCCGCAAGCTGCGGGTGCCCTCGTGAACCCGGCCCCTGCCCAACAGCCTAGGTAACCCCGCTACGTGGCGCAGCCGGTTTGCCTCCCCAGCCTGCGCTGTCTCATCTGCAGAAAGGAACAAGTCTTCCAGGCCGGTTCACAACAGCCTCCCACATCTGTTCCGTTTCACGGCGTTAAATGCACGCCCGGTATCAGCCCATGAATTCCCCGCGACCACACGAGGCGGTGTTTGCAGGTGTGGAAGAGGCGATGACTCACCTGCAGCTGGGGCACCGGGGCCAGAGCTGGAGACTTTTCGGATTCTCGAACTCAGCCTTCGCGCTCTGACCTCGGGACGCCGCCTGCAGGGGAGGCAGGTGAGGTGGCCTGGGGCGGCGCAGGTGCTGCTGGCCGTAGGTTGGGGCCTGGCCCTCGGGCCTAAATGAAATAGGCTTTTTCAACAAGGTAGGATTGGGTTAGAAAAGGTGGAGAAAGAACTTTAGCTTTCTATTTTTAGTCCCTGAAAGCCGCGTGTGATGGATGACTGGAAAGAAGCCTGGGTCAGAAATGAGACCAGACTCGCCCGGGCCTCACTCCTACTTCAGAGAAAACCATTTCAGCTGCTTCACTCATGACCAGGGTTCTAATCATTTACTGGGAGCTCTGTAAGGCCTTCGTGTCTGACCAACCCCAAACCCACTCTGCAACGCCTCGCAGTCTGGCCCACCCGCCCTCCAAGGCCAGCGCTGCAGAGAGGCCTGGGGAGCAGGGGCGCCCAGGTCAGCGCGGGCCACGGAGGGTGGACGGCCCTGCCAAAGCGCGGCTGGGCCAGCCGGTAATTATAAAGAAACATCGCAGAGAAAGTTTCTGTTGTGGTCGTTTCCTTTGTTTACTTGGGGCAGTTCTGTCATTTTGTAACTGACCCTTCCCACATGAGATGGGGCGTCTTCAGCTGGTAAAGACACAGGCTCGCGACTGGGGCGGCATTTGAGTCCTCTGTGGCTCAGTGGCTGGAGGGAGGCCAGAGCAGCTGACCGACCTTCCTCCCTCCCGCCAGGGAAGTGAAGCCAGGCCTGCAAACTTGCTGACAGTGGCCCAAACGCCCTCCCCTGCAGCTCAGTGTAGCAACTCGAAGAAAACAAAGCACAGGCTCTACAGAGCCAGTGAGGCCCTCACCACCCTCAGCTGCCCCCTTCCGGCTCAGGCAGAGGGCCATGGGCGCAGCCATGGTTGGAGGAGAACTGCTGATGTCCGCGTTGGGTTGTTGCTTCACACACACACACACACACACACACCCTTTGCTTCATGGCTTCACATAGTTGGGTCAAACCCAAAGGTACATATTTGCTTTGCTTTTCATTTTAAGTTTGAACAATACAAATGCGGTTGTTTAAGAGTCAGCGGGATGGAAAGCTCATCTGCGTAGTACTTTTCCTAAACTTTCCAGTTTCTCTTGGCCTCCGAAAGCCAAAGAATGGATTCTTTTACGCCTCAGATTAGAAACATCTGGTCCTGACATTTGAGCAAGGCCGGGCTGACGTGGGGCAAAGCCAGGTGGAGTGGCCCGTTTGCATTATAGAATTTTAAGTATTGATGGGACTGAAAATTACTAAGTTCACCCTCTTTCTCCTACGGGAAACGGGCCCAGAGATGTGAGGACTTGGGGAATGTAGAACATCTGTGTCAGGTGAACATCTGTGTAGAACCCGGCATCCAGAGAAGGCCTCACTCCCAATCAACCATTAAAAATATATGCCCAGCTTGGGGGAGGGGGGCTAGGTTATTTTTTAATTGTTTTAAAATTTTCATAATTACCCTATCTGATACCTCCCACGGTGCCATATTTTAAATACTTTCACCCAGTTCTCATCCACTGGATCTAGCTCCTTCCTTTAAAAAGAGGGATTAGGGCCTCCTGGTGGCACAGTGGGTGAAGCATCCCCAGCCAGGGAGGGGACCCACAGGGCGCAGCAGACCTCTCCTGCCTCCCCGCTGCTCCCCTCAGCAGTGTGTTTCAGTCAGTCTGCCTGTTCTGCTCCCCACTCTGTCTCTGGTGAACCCTCTCACCTCCCCGCACCTCTGGCCTGTACCCAGCTCTTGTGTGCATAAATGAAGAAAAAAAAAAGCTGGTTGGGGAGCAGCAGGCTGAAGAGGGTGAGGGACGGCGGCCCTCTGGGAGGAGGGGAGAATGAGTCCATGGTCCCTGGGCAGGAGAGCGCCTGACGAGTCCCAGGAGCAGTTACGAGGCCTGTGTGGCCAGAGTGGGGTACGCAAGAGGAAAAGTCACGTCAGGATTGGTCAGAGACTAATGGGGACCAGATGGGGCCGGGCCGGGCCAACAAAGGCCGTCAGCTTTTATCCTGAGTCAGAGGGGAGCAGTGGATGCTTTTGAACAGAAGATTGACTAGAGGTTGAGGAGCAAAGGTGAAGGCAGGGAGGCCAGTTGGGGGGCGACGGTGGCAATTCAGGTGAGAAATGATGTGACTCGGACAGAGAAAAGTAGAGAATGCAGAGAAAGTGCTGAAATTGGTATATTTTGATAGGGGGGCCGGGATCATAATTTACCATCTTTACAAGTCATGGTGGCATAAAATATGTTCCCAATTTAGGAATTTAGGACTTTTCCAGCTGGTGCTATTATAGATAACACCGCCACAAACGCTTCCTTCTTATCTTCGTCCAAAGGATAAACTGTCAGGGGTAGATGACTGAGGCAGTGGGTGAGCATCCTGTGACTGTACTGGGTATTCCACCCAGCCTTCCCCAGCGGAACCTGAAAAACCTTCATTTAAAATGAGCCCTCTGCTTCACCAGCCGCTCCAACCTTCTCTCCCACTCCGACTTGCTTCTTTCTCTCTCTTCCCCCCTCTGCTTTTAGGGAACTTAAGATGGGCAAGGTAACAAAATGGCTGGCCACAGAGGTGAGAAAAGATAAAGCAGAATTTCTTCTTTTTTTCTTGTCTGACTGTCCTGAGAAAGGACCAGCTGCTTCCTTTCGCTGGATGAGAATCTTCTGTAAGAATCCACAAACCAACACCGCTGCTTACTTAGAGACTTCTTTTTTCTTCTGGGGACATCAATGGATTTAACAATTTCAATTATCTGTCACAATGTCCCCTGGTGCTAGATTAAACGGCCTGCTCTGAACAAACATTCCTCTCACCAGGGCGGGAAGTTGACCAGACTTTTTGGTCCCTTTATTCCTCTCCTCCTCACTGGGGTCTCCCTTTCAGAGTATCCTCTCCACACCCCCACTGCCAGTACTTCTTGCTCAGTCTTTGTTATCCAGTTGCAATTTAAGTGTGGAAGAAAAATTCTTAATTATCTGTTAAAAGTGGGGGCTTTCTTACAACTTTTGGGATGTTCATTTTTTGCAGATCCTAAAATTCATCTAGGAATCAAGAGACTCTAGAGAGCCAGACGATCCTAAAGAAAATGAACTTACTGGCAAACTAAGTAACGAAGGCAGCGTGATACTGGCCCAAGTGTAGATAGTGGGACAGATTTAAGAATCCACAAATAAGCCCTAACAGTTACAGTCAAAAACTGGGACATTTCAGTAGGGAAAAAAGTCTTTTCAACAAGGGTGCTGGGATGATTAGATAACCACATTCAAAAGAATTAATTTTGAATTAATTATCAAATATCATACACAAACTCTAACTCCAATTGGATCATAGACCTAAATGTAGGAGTTAAACGATAAAACTTTTGGGAAAAAAAACACAGGAGGATGTGACCCTGGGTCAGGCAATGATTTCTTAGCTCCAACACTACAGCACAAGTAGAAAAGAGAAGATTGATGAGTTGAAGTAGAAAAGTAAAAACTTTTGTGTTTCCAGGGACACCAAAAACAAAGGGAATAGACTAGCCACGGAATGGGAAAATATGTGTAAATCGTACATCTGATTTGTACAAGAATTTGAAAAACTCTTACAACTCAGTCCTGAAAAAGACAAGTTTTTGTTACTGTGGCCTTTTTCTGCAAAAGATATGCAAGTGGCTGAGAAGCGCAGTGAATTGCATTAGAGACGTGCAGAATAAAGTCACAACAAGGTAACTAACCCTTCTCTGCCACCACAGCGGCTGTGATGAAAAGGGCAGACAGTAACAATTTGGGGTGAGGATGTGGAGAAGTTGGGACCCTCAGACACTGCTAATGTGAAAGTGAAATGGTGTGGCCCCTTTGGGATGGTTTGGCACTTCCCCTAAAACAAAGCCCCTCCGGTAGAGTAGCCGAGGAACTGAGCGGCCACAGCCTGGGGGTATGCCAGGGTAAGTGAGGGCACAGGTGAACACAAAGGCCTGGGTGTGCGTTTCCATGGCAACTTCATTTGGAGAAAAGTCAAAAAGTGGAAAAAGCCCAAGAGCCCATCAACTGACGAGTGGACAAACAGAACGTGATAAAGCCGTGCAACGGGCGTGTACTCACCACTGGAGAGGGATGAAGCAGTGATATGTGCCGCCATATGGTAGAACTCGAACACTTCCCATAAAAGAAGCCACTCATGAAAGACCACCTATTGAGGGGTCTCGCTTTCATGGAAATTTCAGACTAGGCAAACAGGGAGAAAAAGAAAGTAGATTAGTGGGAATTAGGGGGAGCACAAGGGTGAAATGGGGAGCACCAGCTCACTGGAACAAGATTTCTTTCTGGGATGATCAAAATGTCATAAAATTAATAAAGGTGAGGAAGGAGCAACTCTATTAAAAAACTGTTGGGTTTATTTTTTTTTAAAGATTTATTTATTTATGCATACAAGCACTGGGGTACAGGTCAGATGTGTGGGGGGTGGTGAGAGGATTCACCACACAGAGCGGGGAGCAGAACAGGCAGATCAACTGAAGTACACTGCTGAGGGGAGCAGCGGGCACAGCAGGAGAGGTCTGTCGCACCATGTGGGTCCCCTCCCTGGCTGGCCGCAGGGATTGAACTCGTGGTGCAGTGGCTGCGGTCTGCTTCATAGTGCGTCGCTTAACCCACTGCGCCACCAGGGAGGCCCCAAAAACTGTTGACTTTAAATGCATGAACTTTATATGAATTCTATCTCCCAAAAGCTTTTTTTTTTATGCATACAAGAGCTGGGGTACAGGATAGAGTTGATGGGGGACAGAGGATTCACCAGAGACAGTGGGGAGCAGAACAGGCAGATGGACTGAAATACACTGCGGAGGGGAGCAGTGGGGAGACAGGAGAGGTCTGCTACGCCATGTGGGTCAGCTCCCTGACCAGGGATCAAACTCATGCTGCAGTGGCTGTGGAAGCCCCACAGTGTGGGCCTCAACCCCTTGCACCGGCAGGGAGGCCCTAATCTTATTTGACCAGCCCATGCTTCTTAAGATGGGCATTTTTTGTTGTGGAAACTTTTATTTCTACAATGTTGCCCCTAACTTTTCTTTGTCTGGAACACTCTAATATAGCACCACAAATATACCTAGTGTGATTTACCTTACTCTCCAATCAGAACAGAATTTGAAAACAATTTGTTCTTGAATTAAAATGCAAAATAGCCTTATCCCATCCTGTATAGTTCTTATTTCTTTGAAATATATATCCAAAGGCATATTGTCTTTTTCTTTTCATCAATGTAAGACTTCTTTAATGAAGTACTCCATGATGTAACAGAGACTACATTTTTAAGTGAGAGGTGTGAACCAAATAGGAAAATTTTAAGGCAGAATTCTCCCCACACTTTTATTTGTTTTTCTAATTGTGTTTATTTTTTAAATAAGAATTTAAAAATAAGCATGCAGGGAATTGGTAATCCTATCTAGTAAGACACACACACACACACACACACACACTCTCCCCTACCAGTCCAAGCATACCACTGCTGGCTCTGCCTTATGTGTTTTGACCCTACCCGCGGAAGAGTCCAGACATTCTTCATGTACAAGATAGCAAAGGCAGAGACAGACCCTGCTTCTTCGGCTGTGGCCACTGAAGGTGACAGAATCATTAACGCGTGCAGAGATTTTCGGTGTTTGCCACGACTGTGCACTTAGTTCTTATTTCATTTTCACCTTCGCTTTTTTCTTTTTCTTTTTTTTTTTTTTTGGTAGATGAGAGACTCAAGCACAGGAATAAAGTCCTTTGTTTAGCTCTCTCACTAGACTTTCTCCTCAAGTATGTCAACATACCAAACCTCTCTCAATGTAAAAAAGAGAATTCAATTTAAAGAAATAAATTCTTTTCCCACATGCCCTCCAGCCAACTTCAGTCTCTTCTTTCATAAGGAAGCTTGTTCAAAAAGGAGGTTGTGCTGGCTGGCTGTGCTCTCTGCACTCACGTTATTAGTTTTCCTTGTCTCAGGAATGCAGTGTGCTAAGTAGGTTGCAAGCTGGGAGATGGCACCTGAGGAGCACAGGCCCCAGCTCCCAGCTCCGCATCTGGGGTCACGCACCAGGAACACACGTGAGACCTCATCAGAGGAATGTCCTAAACCCCTAAAAACAGCAGGCAATCTCTGCCAGCGTTTGCAGCTCCTCTGAGCTCCAAGCAGCCGCCATTGTCTGCACCCCCGCCCTCCCCCTTCTCTCTGAAGGCAGGACTGTGGGTGGGAGAGGGAGTGAGAGCGCCAGGGAGGAAGGGAGGACAGCCTGAAAACAAAGCCATCCAACTACAGATTCCTTTCTTTCTACTTTATTATAGGTCTCCAACTCCCGGTCGGTCGGGTTGCTAAAGCAGAGGCCACATTTTTACCATTGGCAAACCTGGCCTGTGAGAGAAGGTCCCTGTATTATTTCTCTCGCCTCCTATTTCAGCGCTTAATCCCTCCATTTAAACGTCATTAATGATCTAGGTCTTGGAAGAGCCTCTGGGTTGCAGGCACTAAGAAAGCCGAACTTGACAGGAGGGGGTGAGGAGGCTGCCAGGGAAGGCAGAGCCTGCAGGGAGGCCCCCCACCTCCCAGTGCTCCCCAGACTCCATCCTTGGCATTTGCAGGATAGCAGAGTTGGTGCGAAGGGGCCAAGGGGTGAGTTGGGTACACCCCAAGTTCTCCCTAGCCTGTATCTGCACTAGACCACATTTCCTGCTCTGTGACCTGAACACGAGTCCAGCATGCTGTGAGGACACAGTGTCACTTCCAGCTGAGCAAACATGCTTTCCACCAGACTGGGTGGTCACCCCATTCTCGAGGCACCCCATTCTCGGGGCTCTTGCTCCCCAGCTGTCAAATCTGGGTCTAATCCTCCACTCCCCAGATTCTGAGATAGTGAGTTACTACCATGAGACTTTATAACTCCAAGGAATTCCCAGGGTGACCAGGGCTTTAAATCTAGCCTGTTCCTCCATGTTTCCCCTCACTCTCCCTCCCCTTGACCGTGACTCAGGCTGCAGAAATATTGGCGTCTCCTTGGCAAGCCGCCGGCAGAGCCACAAGCAGGTGATGCTCTGAGGCGCACTCCCTCCCGCCTTTCCTCCTCCCTCTGCTGGGACCAGCAATCTGGAAACAGTCCTTTCTACCCGAATGTGAATTTCAAGTTCTCTGTTACCTGCAGAGGGCCTTACCGTCACGTTTTGGCTACTGTAAGAAAGTCTTTTGGTCTTTCAGGCAGGTAGTGAGGGTGTTTTAGGGAGCACGGAATTCCTCGCCCCAGGGAGAGACCCCTGAGGACTGTCCACCCCCGGGGCCTTGGTGTCTAGCCACACTGTGTGCAGAGTCGGTGTAGGGTCAGAGAAAAGTCATCAGGCTTTTCCCCCTCCCGCCATGGGTGTGATGATGGACACCTGTGGGCCTGCATGCGGGCCTGAGTGGGCATGCGCCAGCGGGCGCACCTGGGCTGAGACACGGGCCTATAAGGGCGGCGTCACGAGGCCGCCAGCAGAAGGAGCAGCACAAGAGCAGCAGAGCAGCAGCCCAGAGGAGCATGATGTGCCGGGGACCAGGAGCTGGCCAGCCTCCTGGCCCCCCGGCCTCCCCGCCTGCCGTGGACCTGGTCGCCTCTGATAAATAAAAACTGAAAAGCCACCGAGGGCTCCAGGCCTCCTCTTTACCCCGAGTGCCCAGAATCATTAAGAACTTGCTCGGTGCCCTCCTGGCGCCACAGTTGGCCAGCAGAGCTCCACCGTCTCTTATTTCTGGGACTTTCCGGCCACTACCTACGCTGGCCTCGTGCCGTCACCCGCTTTGCTGGGTGAGCACCTGGTGGCACTCCTGGTGACCCGGGAGGGCTGGAGCAGGGAAGTGGGGGCAGGCTGGGCTGCGCCCTCTGAGCCCTGCGGCTTCTGTCTGCTCCACAAGACGCCTCATCAGAGGGTGCGGCCTGGGCACTCTGGGCACTCAGCAGCCTTGTGGTGGGGTCGGTTTGCGCTTCCTCCCCTTTGCTTTCGATTCAAAGCCTTCCTGTTGCAGACTAAGTGGTTCTCTCTAACCGCAGCCCTACAGCAGCTACCCCTGCATGCAAGCTGGCTCCGTCCAGGCCCTGCTGTAGGGCAACTGGAGGGGAAGGGTGCGGGGGCAAGAAAGGAAAGTGCTAGAAGGAAAGGAGGGAAAAGTTCCCAAGATAGAAGGTCAAGATGAGTAACAGTCGGAAAGCAGCCCAGTAATTTGAAAAATATGTCCTGGTCTACGTTCAGGGATAGTGAAAGGCCCTCCTGACCTAAGTTAACTAGTGCAAATACATTTGCAGCAGAATGTGTCCTTGGTACAGCCGTGACACAGCAGTGTGAACTGATGGCCCCTCACGAAACAGAATTAGAAAAACAAATTAATAAGTGCATGGGGGGAAGTCCTCCTTAGAATGTTCCTGTTTTGCTGCATCACATAGCACTTCATTAGAGAAGTCTTATATTGATGGATAAAAACCAACAAAAACCAATATTCCCTCGGATGTATGTATATATATATTAAAGATTTATTTATTTATGCATGCAAGAGCTGGGGTACAGGCCAGAATCGCGGGAGGTGACAGGGTTCACCAGAGACAGAGCGGGAAGCAGAAAGGGCAGATGGGCTGAAACACACTGCTGAGGGGAGCAGCGGGGAGGCAGGAGTGGTCTGCTGCGCCATGTGGGTCCCCTCCCTGGCCAGGGATCGAACTGGCGCTGCTGTGCCGCGGACGCTCCACAGTGCAGCGCTCAACCCGCTGCGCCACCCGGAGGCCCTCTCTCGGATGTCTATTGCAAAGAAATAAGAATTATTTGGGGTGGGATAAGGCAGTTTTGTGTTTGCAAAACTAATGAAAAGCTAAGTATCCAAATTCAGCTCTGATGTAAGAGTAAGATAAGTCACAGGGTGGGGGTTGCATTCAGCTTAGCCACGTCTGAGGCTCTGTAGAGTGTTCCAGACTAAGACCCCTGGGGAGGGTCGAGACACCAGGTGCTGTAGGCGCGCTGGGAACACGGGCCTCTGGCGGAGCGGGGTCGGCTGCGGCAGGGCGACAGGTTGCTGGTCACGGGGCTGTGAGCACGCCCGGCCGCACTTGGCAGGTAACGGGAGCGACTACACGACTTTGAACACGCGAGTTGGGTCAATCGGAATTGCATTTATAAAATAACTCCGGTGGCCGATGGGAAATGATTCAAGGGAGACAAACTGGCGGCAGGAAACTAACAAAGACTTGCAAAAACCCAGAGATGACTGCGCGCGTGGGGCGAGGACGAGGATAACCGCGGGGAGACCGGAAAGCCCGTTGGGCTGGGCCCGCTCGGTGATGGATGTGGAGGGTGAGGGAAACGGTGATGGGGGTGGGGGGTCCTGGGCTGCTGGCGGTGGCAGATACGGGATAAGGACGCTAGAAAGGAACAGTTGAAGGAGCGAGTTGATGAGCGCGGCCTCAGGGACTTCTAGTTGGGGAGGAGGCAGCTGGCTACGTGCGCCTGGACTTCGTGCGCGTTGAAAGAAGGACGTAGAGGCAACGGCATCTCCCGCCGTGGCGCAGGTGGCGCATCTCCCGCAGGTGGCGCGGCGGGAGGCTGGGCTGGGACCCGGCAGCGTGAGCAGCGCATGAGGGCTGTGAGTCTGCAGGGAAAGAGAAGGCCGCGAGGGCCCGGAAGCGTGACGGCCGAGGCGGGAAGGACAGTCACACGCAGGAGGCCGAGGAGGACGAGGGGCCGGTCCCGCCTCAGCGCGCACTTGGACCCAGGCCGGATAAAGACTGGGGCTTCCACGGGCCGCATGGGGGGGCGCTGCTGTCCCCGGCCGGAGCCACTGCCAGGTGAGGCTGGCTGGAAGGAGGGAGAAGTGAAGACTCCCAAGGGCTCCAGCAAGGCGCAGAGGGCCCCACATGCTGTTATTCCCTCTCTCTCCAGGGCCCTCCTCCTCCTTCCTGGGGGTGAGGGCTCGTTCATTCCCAGAAAGGACTGAAGTGAAGGGGGTTTATCGACCAGCAAGCAGGAATCTGAGGAATATGTATTTTTTTCTTCGGAGGCAAATTTAGTCCGGGCTGCAAGTCAGGAAGTGAGCGACTTATCCCATGCTCGCCACACCAATAAAGGAGGCCTGTGCGCTCCGCGTGGGGTGCCAGCGCGGGGGTGCTGGGCTGCACGAAGCCAAGAATGTGATGCAATTCCGAAGAACAGGAAGAGGGTTAGCTGGGAGGGAGCGAGGGCTCTGACTTGGGGGCGGCGGGGGTGGGTGGAGTGGGAAGCAGTCGTTTTTTACAAAAGAGCAGAGCCAGAAATGAAGGGGCAAAATGGAAGGACTCGGAAAAGCAGCTGGAGCGCCTCCCCTCCCCTCTGACTACTCAAGCAGGCAGAGGCAGCATCAGCTCCAGGACTGGCTTTTCTGTCACTTAATAGGGGAGAGGAGATACCAGCCCGCGGGGTTCTCTTGACACAGGGGGCCCCTGGGGTTCTTCTCGAGCCAAGTGCATGTCTGATGGCAGATGAGACAATGTACCTGGCCGATGGGACCGTGGGTGAGAAAACATCTATGAAAGCAACTCACGAAGAACAGTGCAAATGTCGCTGCTGTTCTTACGGAGTTAGAATCACAAGACTCTTGTAAATGAATTTCAATAATAGAGTAAGAACGGTGCAGGAAGACACAGGTAACACTTGCTCCAAATGATACAGATACACTACGACATCTTCAGACACTGATGAGAATTACTCTTGGAGTTAAGGAGTCATCGTAAAGGAATCAGGCCTGAACAACTTCCTTTCCTCTGATAAAAAAAAAAATCATCTACATAAAAATCAGTCGTACATGAGGCCTAAATATCTGGGGCTAAGTGGGAAAACACTTAGCAAGGTTTCTACTCAGGTCAAGTCATTAAAATGAGATTAAACAGCCCCAGCTATTTTTTCAGGAGCTAGAAAGGGCTAAATATTACTTGCAGGAAGTGAGCACTTGTTATAGTCTTGAATATATTGGGATTTGTTTCACCTGCCACCTGAGACCATTGTTTTTTGAAGACAGTGTTTGCAGGCTGGTTGTTCTCCCCTGGGAAACACTCGTTTCCACGTGAGGAAGCGGCCGAGAGCCTTTGGATTGGGGACTTACCGCCCTCTTCTGGGGACGCTGGGCCTCGGCCGGCCTGACACGCGCACCCAGCTGAGGGGGCTGAGGGGACCGCCGCAGAACCACGGGGGGCCTCGTCCACCAAGGGTACAGATTACGGAAATGGGGTCTTGGTTTCCAGAGGAGCAGGCACAACTGTGCTAGTCACAGGGCTTTCTTGAACCATTCGGGTACTGATAATACTGTGGGGCCTACAGGTCACTTCACGGGGCATAAAAGTCTCACCACCTTTTAAACAATTCAGGTGAAGGTGGAAGATCAGACCTGTTCCTGTTTCACGCCAGGAAACTGAGGCACGTGTCCCTAAGTGGGGAGCTGGGTCTAGAAGCCCGTCTCCCACCCCCAGGACAAAGCTTCCTCCTTCTCGCCACAGAACCTGCGGACGCGGTGCCAGTGAGGTTCCACGTAATCTGTCCTCCTGATGAAAATAAACATGAAATGTGCCAGGCTCTGCTTCTAGAAAGGACAGCTATTTTAACAACAAAAATAAACGTAGGGACATAAATGCCACAGTCAGTGGCGGTCTCTCACAGGACTTCTTCAGCTTTTGCTTGGAAGTTCTCTGGTCTTTTTTTTTTCAAAGCAGCTTTAGCAAGCAAAGTTTTATGTCAGTTCTAACTCTTCTCCTAAGGAAAACTAGTTTGAAAAAGATGGAAGACAAAGTAAAAATGAAAAAAAAATCAATACAAACTGGGTTGAGTCGATGTACTTTTAAAATTGCAAGTGTGCCCATGAGCACACTGCATTTTAATGCAGGGGATTAAACACATACAAATAGCTCTGCTCTCCACGTCTTGTCTGTGTCTTACCACGTGCCCTGCGTAATCAGCCCCAAAGTCCATGCCACCTCCACTCCTTGCAGAGCAGCCGCTGGGAGCAGGATTCTGGCAGGTTCACCAGTTTGTCTTCAAAGTGGTAAAATGTCTTGTCGTGTTTGTCGGATGGCCTATTCACCGTTGAATTTGGTACCTTCTCCAGTGACAAACCGACAGTAATGGAACATGGGCGTTCACGTCACATCATCCACACAACGTAAGAGCAACAGGCACGAAGGCTGTGTGGTCAGCCGCAGACCCTGCAGTTGGATCTGCTGCCTCGCTCACTTCTGTGCTCTGTCCAACTCGAATTTCTTTATAGTTCCCTCTCCCTCTTCACCCTGTTTCTGCCTAAATAATCAATTTCCTGTTATCGTCTTTCTTCCTCGTCTCCAGTGTGCTCACTATACACTGATAGATGCTTCCTGTTCATCCATGGTGGTTCTTCATTGTTTTTTCCCTTCCCCATTCTACTAGGCCTGCACCACTGTATCCCGCTTCACTTTCTCCTTTCACATTATGTTCTGCCCATGACCTATAGAACAGCTCAGCTCCCAAAAATGCATGCATAATTTTTGTGACTCAATGTACTCATTCAGCAAACATGTGCTGAGTACCTGCGGCCTGTCAGTCACTATACTGAGGGCCTCACACATGCCTAACAACCGGTCTCTGCCCCGGGACGTTTCACGGTACGTCCCCAAGGAGAGAAACAATACACGGCTCTTCTTCCACATTGGCAGGCTCAAGGCGCCAAGAGAGGATGAAACCATGACTTCTCCCAGGTTGGTGAGGATGTGAGAGCATCAGAGAGGCTTCACAAAGGGAATGTTAGACTTTGGAAGTGAGCAGACGTTTTGGAGGTTGGAAGTGGAGGGTGGAAGAGGAAAGGTACACCTAAAAAATGTCTGGAGACAAGATACAGAACAAGCGAGGCACACACAAAGTGGCAAGAAGGCCTGACCAACTTGCTATGAATGAACAAGAAGGCAGTGGGGGGGTGCGGGGGTGGTTGATGCGTCTGGGATGGCCCAATGGGGTCAGATTATGGAAGGCAGACTGGAGTATGTGACCTTTTCCTATAGGAAATGGGGGTGTGAACAGCTCTTTAGGAAAATTCCTACTATTAATACGGTGCTGCTGAGTTGAAAGAGGGACACATATAAGGGAAGGAGTAAGGACGAGAGTCCAAATAATGCCTGAACTAAGGCAAAAAGGAAGTGGTGGCGAGGCATAGTGTGGCAGTTAGGGAAAAAAAGACTTTAGTTACCCGTTGAAAGGCAGAGGAAGAAAACAGAGGAACCAAATGTAAGTTCATGACTTTAAGTTTAGATAAAACTTGGGACCACAGCAGGAAGCACAGGTCGGGCACTGCTTTCCGAGTAACGGGATGGAGGTCACGTTCCAGTGCACTGAGGTGTGTATGGATGAGTCAAACACAGACAGCCAGCTATGGAGCACAAAGCTGAGGTCTGTAACTCCAGTTTGAGGGAAGACAGGTATATTTTAGAGTTACCAGTCATACAGGTGATAGTTGACGCTCTAAACATAGAAGACAAAGTAAAATTTGTTCTTGGAAGACGTATTGCAAAGCGTGCTTTTTACACAGATACCTTAAAGTGGGACCCAAACCGCGTTGTTTAAAAAGGGAATAGTACAAAAACATCAAAAAAGGTAAATTGAGGTCTGAAAATAAAGATTAAATATAAAAGTTGATTTGACACTCACTTACTGAAATAGAGCTATAGCATTACTTAACTCTTAAATGTAAACAGCATCTAGGAAAATAAAGAAATGAAAAGGGATAAAAAAAAAAGTGTGGGGGGGGGAGGAAGAGGTAGATTAAAAAAAAAAACCCACAACAAAACACCAAGGGAGATTTACTTTACAAATCACTTTGCTAAATCCTATGTGATTGAAATCAAATGAAAAGGGAATAAGAAATGATGTATTACAAACCTAGGATGAGAAAAGGCACACAAGAATTCAAGAGCAAAAAATTTAAAAATGGGGGAGTTGGGGAACTCCCTGGTAGCCTAGGAGTTACATCACCACCAGGGCCTCAGTTCAATCCCCTGGCCAGGGAAGGGACCCACATGGCGCAACAGACCTCTCCTGTCTCCCTGCTCTTCCCCTCAGCAGTGGACTTCAGTAGATGCTCCTGTTCTGCTTCCCACCCTGTCTCTGGTGACTCCTCTCACCCCCTGCACTCCAGCTCTTCTATACAAAAAAAATTTAAAAAAAAAACAAAACTTAAAAAAGTAAACAAGGGAGACATGACAGAGAATTAAAAGGGGCTAGAACAGTAAAAATGAAATCGTCAAGTACCGGTAAACTAGTAATATACTTATTCCTAGTGCGAGGACGGTGACATGCCTCACACACACACACACATGCCCACATTATTTCGCTGCGGTGAACAACACCGTGTCCTGACTGGGCGCAAGCGGTCCTGGGCTTGAATCCAAGTACTCTAACTGGCCACGTGACCTTGGGCAAGCTGCCATGAGCACTGTGATACTACACGTGACATGCCTGCTGCATGTCACATATGAAGGTTATGGGAGGAAAAGAGTCCAGTCTTGAGGAGGATGCGGAGGTCAGATTTCCAACAACTTTACTAATCTAAAATGAGAATGCAGGTACAGCACTTGCAATAAACTTTATTAGACTCGAATGATTAAACAGCTCAGGACAGTTTGACTGCTAGGTCAATCCTGCTTGACAGTAATGAGTAAGAACAGATGTGAGATTCAATGTGCTACCCTATCGGAGCCGTCACACACGCTACGCACTTCTTTGGGGACCTTTACAGTAAAGTTATTTGGTCCAACTGTAACTGCTAATATTGGAGTGGCAACCTTTATAACTTTTCTAACTACTGCTCTTTAATTTTTGATGAGCTGTCCAAAAAGACAACCTAGTGGGGTAGTTTGTTCTGTTAAATTCACTAACCAAAAGTCTTCACTGTGTGGCCACCCAGCATTCAAGAGCTTAGTCATAACAACCCCCAGTGTGATGGGAATTGAGATGTTTTCTTCTAGATGTATTTTTAGTGTGTGTGCAGAAACTATAATCCATTTGCCTTAACTTGCTTCTGGAAGACTTACTACTGATAAAAGCAGAAAATACAAAACTTAAGGTCCTTCATCGTGACTTTCAAGAGCGGGGATATAGATTCCTCAATACCCTAGAGGAAAATTACAATTCTTTTTTCAGTAACGCAGCTCCTCCAGTGTTAGCCCAGGGTGTAGAGCCCTTCTAACCCACCACGCCGGCCGGTTTTCAAGGCCTCCAGGGACTCACCTTTTGAGCTCCACATCCTGTGGAGCTGGACTTCTTCACAGGGAGGTCACGGACGCTAGGTCAGGGACAGGCTTTGTGCGGCTCTTAAACACAGACAGAACATGCGACCCCTGATTTACATGTACACGTGAACATCTTTCTGGGGGTAAAGGCATATATATACCTTTGATCAGATTTTCAAAGGTTTTCCAAAAAGCTTAAGAATCATGGCATACTGCTACATTTTAAAGTGTGTGGTATTAAAGCATTTCATGAAGTTCAGTGTCATTTCCAGAAAAGCTACTTGTAACAGAACTGCCACATCTATTTCCTAATTATCCAGTCTTCTGCCTGTATGCTTACACAGCTGACTGTTGTATTCAAAATACATTTCTCGGTACCTATGTTATGTGACCTCTTGATCAAATAGCATGGTGCAGAAAAGCAGGCTCTGAAGTCAAACTGCCAAATCTCAAATCTCAGCAGCATCACTTCCCAGCCTGGCAAAGTACTTAACTCCCTGTGCCTGAGTGGCGTCCTCCACAAAGGCCCTTCTTTCATGTGGTGTGAACAGTTCCCACTTCAGTGTGAGAGCAAGTTCCGAACAGAGAAAGCATTACGTATTAGTCTTACTCGGTACCTGGGAGAACGCCTTTCTTGAACATCGCGTGACACCTGTCTCCCTGCGTCTCATTCTAGGCTCCCTGGTTTCATCTCCCTGCACCCAAACGTATCGCTGTTTTTTCACTACAGCCAGGAAGATCATTTGATCTGATGCCATCTCCTGGCACCGACAGCTCAGTGCTAAACCCAGCAGCACGGTGGACAGTCCCTGCTGGCAGTGACTGGTCCTGTTCTTCCTCAGCTCTATGTAGCTGAGCTAAACGAATCAAACCCCCAAACGTGCCTGACTCTAATACACGACTTCTACAAGCCATTAACTGTCTAGAATGCCCGTTCTCCTCCTCCTCGTAGCCCTCCCCTCCCCAAGTCAGTGTGCTCTGTCCTCAGGTGCCCCCACACTACTGTGCTCTATCTCAGGGGCCTGTTTGAGCCCTGATGCGTTTCATCTCTCTGGTCAGCTCTCTCTACTGCCCCAAAGAGCGGATACAGGAATCGTATGGCAATCTTGTCCACTCATTCTCTATGTCGTGATTTTAAAACACTTTCCTCTTCCTTTGGGCCCTACCTCTCATTTTTAAAATTAACCCATTGAGTTTGGACAGAAAAGTATCTAATGAGGACATGTACACATAAATAACTAGATAACAAGACTTCACACTGAAGGGAACATTCTAGAAGTATTTATTTCACTGCTGACCCTTTGGTTGCAGCAAGTAGCTCTCGCTGTGAGCTGGCACTCCCTGCTCCTCCAGAGGCAAGGACGGCTGGGGGCACCGCCTGCTCTCAGCCCTCCACGGGCTGTATCACCAACATTACGAGGGGCAAGTCTACAGGGACTTAAAAGCACTTACTTGCTATAAAAAGTAACTTCGTGTTTCATGCATAGAACTTCCAACTGGCAGATTTAGGTCCAAAATGGAGAGGAAAAAGTTTTTATGCTAGGTCTGTCAGTTATCAGGAATAAAATAACTGTTTCCTGTTGCCTTGTTAATAAGGAAATAGGATTTATTTTCTCCATCAGAACAGGAGCTTTGATATCCCTCAGTTATAAAACTGCTTACTGGCTACAGTTCTTTTCAAAGATATTGAGAAGAAGTTGACGCTTTATCCTGTACAGTTTGAAGTATCTGCAGTATGTGTTAAGAGATAAATGTTGTTTTGTAGACCCTTGTGACAATATTTAAAAGGCCTAGTCTCCCCACTTAAAAAATTCTACCTCAGAAAGTAAAAGGAAGTTCCCCATGATCCCTGAGCAAAAAAAGTTGGGGGGAAGCACAGGTGCTTTTATTTGTTAATACAAACCACTAAAAATGAATTTTCTACTTCTAGAACATTCTCAGAGAAGCTGAGCATACTGAAGCAGGTATGAGGTGCTCTGAGGGGCTTCCTCAGGTAAATAGATATAGCAGAATAGTTGCTCAGCAAACATTTTAGTTTAACTACACAGTTGAACATTTTTCATTTAGAAAATGATCCAGAAAGGATGCTTATGGGATATGGTAGAATAATTTAAATGTTAGCAAACCATGGGAGGAGGAAAAGAGTGGGGAAAACCAGAGGAGAATGTAAGGAAGGGGCAGCCCAAAGTTGTTATTCTGAGCTGGGCCTTTCTTATTGGTCAGGAGCCTCTGGCTATCTGTATGCCACATTCACTCTTGCATTAGTGATATAAACCACCTACTGAAAAATAAAATTTAACAATGTCCCAAACTAATTTAAGTATTTTAAGGAGTAAATGACAAAGAACATTTTAGTTTCTTAATCAAGGAGTGCTATAATTTCAAGGCATCTTAATATAATTCCTTTAACCCTAAAGCCATTGTGCAATAAGCAAAATAGTTAAAAAGGAAAACAAAGGTTAACTTCCTGCAGGGGCCAACAGACAAGATCTTTGCAGCACAGCAATTAACCTTCAAATCCTGGAGTCTTGTTTAAAAGGCCATCAAAAGACTCAGATTACTGAAAATCACAAATGTCACCAACAAAAGGAATGTTGATTAGCTAGAGTCAAAAACCTCGGTCAGAGGGTTGCCAGAGGGTTGCCTTCTCAGAATAAAATTCAAAATGTCACTTAAATAGATTGCTTCAGCCAAACCTCACTGATGGCTCCATTAGAGACTGACAATGCCCCAGTCAGTGCTGTTTTAAAATGTAAAACACTGGAAGGGAAAAAACAAAATAAAAACAATCTACTGTTCCCTAACATATATGGCTTAGCACCCAGAGAAAGCCCCTGCCCCCAAAAGAGACTTTCTACTTAGGAGTAAGCATCATTAAATGAGGTGTAACCTTTCATTTTCAGGATCTTTTCTTGCAAGGTCTTTAGAGGCAGAAGTTCCACTTGGATTCTAATACACATCTCTGTGAGCTCAGCTTCCTGACAACATACACTCGCCAGGTCCTAGGTTCTCCCTTGCCAGTGACTGGACTCACTACTTCACAGCCACCAGAACCGCACATACACTATTAACATGATGAAAAATACAGCGACTGCCGCAAGTTTGGCATACGTGGAACGCATGTTCAAGTATTTCGCATCCTGGCGGTATTTCTTGGACAGGCTGGACAAATTGTTAGCCTTTGAATCCAATGCTGTCAAAAAGAAAAGAAAGAAAAACATTAATTAGTCCCTGGAAGCATAATATCAAATATATTAAGACACAAAAATAATCAAAATGAGTGGCACTATGTCAAACAATCATTAAGTTCACATTATCGTTTTGTATCATTTTTGTTCTATATACCAAGAACTCATGATCCTGAAGCATTTAAAAGTCCCCAGACCAAACTGCCAACTCTTGAGGCTATGGAGTGAGGTGCTCAGGGGCACAGCTCTGGTCTCAGGTGCTGGGATCAGATTTCAGCTGCACCAATCATGTGATGCTGGTCAACTCACTTGGTCTCTCAAGGACCCAGTTTCTTCTTCCAGAAAATGGGACAGTAACAGTAAGTGCATTATGGGACTGAGGATGCCTGTAAGGTGAGGGCAGTGCCTGCATGTCAGCCGACATTAATCATCATTCTAATTCATCTGAATCACCTTCTCTCATACACTGGGTATTTACTAGGCTATAGTTCATGATGACTACTACTAAATTTCTAAGATTTTCCACAGTAAAGGCTATTAGGAAAGTGAAGCTACTAGAAATACTACTTTTATAAAATAATAAGAAGAAACTTGAGTTTGATATTAATGAATTCTGATCACACTTTCCATTTCTTTAAATATCTGACAAACTATTTTGCATGTGAATGTCCTTTCTTCCCTGGAAATTGCTTTTGAAATATTTGATCGAGAAATGTGGTATGACTTAGTAACACAGGCACAATAGCCACTTCTAAATTTGCAACTTGTCCTGCAAGAAAAACACCTAGTCATGTAAGAATGTCTTCTTATTGTGTGTGTGTGTGTGTGTGTGTGTGTGAGAGAGAGAGAGAGAGAGAGAGAGAGAGAGAGAGAGAAATAACCATGATAGTGCTGCAAGGAATCTTTCGAGCCCATCTACTAACGTGCATATTTCACTGGACAGCGGGTTTTAACTACAATGTTTATTGCTACATCTCCCCAGTGCCTAGAACAGGACCTGGATGCAGTTAATTCTCTGTGTTTGCTGAATGAATAAACCTGTGGAGAATAACTGAGCAGAGGAACAATTATTAAGGCATATAAAGTAAGTAACAGTAAGAGTCCTCTACATAGGAACACTCTAAAACATACAAAGCTATTGCTGGAAGAAGTCATTTAGCAAATATTTACGTTCTAGGCACCATGCAAAGTGTGAGGAGATACAACGATGATCGAAACAGCATAGTCCCTGCCTCTGTGGGGTTTATAGTCTATTATGGTGAAAGCTTTGAATAAAAAAATAAAGTCCAAGTTTTAGAAGAAACAGGGATATTTAAGGAGAAAAGCCAAAAGTGCGTAATTTGGTCTCGCCGAAAGAACTCATATGAACTATCCTTGCATCTCAAATGTAAAGTACACTAGTTCCAAAATTTTAGAATTAGGAAGAAGGCATAAAAAAAACTGATTCTTGTTATGAAGCTTAAAGAGGAAGGAAACTCCCCTCTGAGTAGGCTCATCTTTTCACTGTCCTTCAAACATGCGCTGCTCACATGTGCTTTTTCCTCCTCTTAAAATTCCACTCGTCCCCCTTCCTGTCTGCCTAAATTAAAAATGCTTTCTGTTCATGTTCAGCTACTTCATTCTATGTCTTTATAATTCTTCTGTCTATGTCCGTCTAAATGCAGTACACACGGAAGGCAGAAAAGGATTCCAGAACAGATTCCCCCCGGTACTAGCAGTCTGACTTCCAGTGAGCTACTTGGCTTTTCTGAGTCCCTGTTTCTGTAAACTAGTCTACCACCCCAGTCACATGCAGTTATGCTAAAGAATAAATAAAACAAGAGTCAAGTCCCCAGCACAGTGCCTGGCTCAAAGTAAGCGCTCAGTTGATACTCACTCCCTTACACGATTAGCTGCTCTGTAGCTTTGCTTCACTCCCAACCAGCTGAAGGGACTTAAGGGAAGACATGTCCTTCTTCTCAGTTAGAGTACCAGCTTTGCAGCAACCGGCAAAGCCCCAGAAGAGAATTCTTTCACACTTGAGATAAGCTGAGCAATATATACATTTTGATTTTAAGAAAAATACTTGAACTGGTCTACTTTATCTCAGGTAGAAACTGTCAGCCTTTCACACTGAAAACTTAGTCGCATTCACCCAAATGTGATGCTAAAAAAGTACGAAGCTGTATGCAGGGACAACTAACAGAATGGTTAAAATTTGCGGTTCCCCATAAAAGAAGCCTGTTTACTCATGAATATGTAACACAGCTAAATTCAAAGAATACTCATTAAGGCATCTACTTGTGATCATTACTGTGAGAGAAATGAAAAAAGCATGTAAAGTAGCTATGAAACAATTAAATATCCCTCCCCCCACAGTACATGCCCACATGGAACACTTAGGTAACATTTAAATATGAGGTAAATATATTTTTTAAGATAAACTAAGCAAATAAGTACACACACACCCCTCATTATGTGCTAAAAACACTGCATGGCTCAGCAGTAGAGTCTCCCTAAGTGGCTACTCAGGAAACCACTGCAATAAATTTTCGTAATTTCCTCTTTCTTCTTTTCATTTCCCTTAACATATGTGTTTCTGTAAATATTTACCAAATGTTATAAATATCTTGGAAACTGTAATCGCTTCTTATGAATGAGAGACTACACTGTCCCAGCGCACAAAAATTAATCGCGTCCCCCAAAATAAGCTATCCTTGCCCACAGAGGGAGGACCACTGCTTGCTGCTTTCAGACACCTGAGAGGGCTTCTCCCCGCTGCAACACTTCCTCGATGTTGGCCACCATGATCCTCTGCACATCCTGCAGCTCCGTGTTGATGGAGCCAAGGTTCCTCCGAGCACGGCTGTCAATGTAGAGCTTCTTGGTTTTCTGAATGTAGGTGTCTGCAAGGAGAGAGTAAGCGTGAGCAAACCTTCCTCGACCGGCCAAGTACTCGCGCAGGGAACAGGAAGGCCTACGTTTAGTTCTGGACCAACAAGTCCCCATGCTTAATCAAGCCCTTGAGTATCAAAATTTGAATTTCGAGTTCTGGGTCTGGTAACTGTAAATACATAAGCAGATGACCACTCAGGAGAAATACCCTTACCCTTCCACACCTTCAAATCAGAAATACCTGCTACCTGCGCACCTCAAACCAGAAATGAGAGCGATAATGAGGCCTGTTAGAGTAAGCTTTCTCAAAGCAGAAATTTGCAGGCTGTATTTGGAAACTGATTTCATTACCTGACGCATTTCCTGAAGAGCACATTGGCAACAGTCTAGCATCCCTATGGCTGACAGGGCAGGAGAGTGACTTTATCATTAGAAGGTTGAGAATACTGCCCAAGCATTTTCTGATACTGTGTGTGTATGTGTGTGGGGGGGAGGGGAGGAGGGACGGATAAAGAACACCTCAGCTATTATCTGCCAACCAAGGAGCTCCTCAGGCACAGTTCTTGATATACATGACCCTACTGAAGAATCAAACAAACTAACAAGAAGGCAACAGGCAGCAAGTAAAAACCAGAGAGGACTTCAGGTGAGGAGGAAGCCTCAATTTATTCAAAAGGACAAAAGGCCACAGAATGGAAAAGGAGACAGCATTCAAAACTTTAGTGAGCAAACACCAGAAAAGGTGTTAAAATTCTCAGTGTCACTAACAGCTTCAAAGGTGTTAAAATTCTCAGGACCACAAACAGCTTCTCCGGATGGTTTGCTCTGGGGACAGAGGCCACAGACGTACCAAACTCGATGAAGGAGTAGGGTCTCGACACCGTGGGCACCTTCTTCCCATGTTGCTCGTCAAACTCTGAGTGCAGGTCTTCCAGGTATGCAAAAGCCAGCTTCTTGGGGAAGGCGGCTTCACACAAAACCAAGTAACATACCCCCTGCTCAATAATGTAGCTAGAGACAAAGCAAAAAGAATAAGTTGTTAGGGCCCTCCCTGGTGGCGCAGTGGGTTAAGCAACGCACTATGAAGCAAACCGCAGCCACTGCAGTACGAGTTCGATCCCTGGCGAACATGGTGCAGCAGACCTCTCCTGCCTCGCCCACTGCTTCCCTCAGCAGTGTATTTCGGTTGATCAGCCTGTTCTGCTCCCCACTCTGTCTGGTGGATTCTCTCACCCCCTGCACCTCTGGCCTGTACCCCAGTGCTTGTATGCATAAATAAATATTAAAAAAAAAAGTTGTTAGTAGCATAACAGTATTTCCAACAGCCTGAAGCAGACTCTCGGTGCCTTACTAACATTAAAAATACATTACAGCCTAAGTTCTTTCAGGTTCACACAAATGCAAAAGTCAATTTCAAACCACAAATCCATGGAATTAGCACGTCTTCCTATTAGAAGGCTATTCAGAAAAGGGGATTTAGACATGTTTACAATGTTTATTCATTATGCAATTGTTCAAAAAAATACCTTAAAATCTAAGACTTTTTCTTAAAAACCCTCTATCCACCTTTGATTGTCTCTGATAAGCTAGCACACACAATTTCCAACCCCTTTCGGTTGTAAGAAAAACAGTGGAACTGGGAGTTATGGCGGCTCCTTAACACTGGGAGTTAATGCCACAAAACCGACTATGAGACCGCAACCCCGGGACTGCCATGGTCCCTCCTGGGCAGGGTCAGAGGACTGAGTGCACCGTGCGGTAACGGGAGTGGTGACTTCTGTTGAGAACGAGCTTCCTTGTGACGGAGCTTTACAGCGACATGTCAGAGGTATTCTTGGGAAAAGAGCAGGCTCAGGGCTATCAACTCAGTGAATTCCAAACATCCTAATAGCCATAATAGCTTTTAGTTCATCAAAAATTATGCTCAGAAGACTAAGGTGCACAGCAAATGAAATCAGCCTAAAATCCTGCGGTCCACAGCACTATGCATTACCCTCGCCCTGGTCCTTTCTGTGTGTCTGAGGCACCCTGGATGGCACAGGCCTGTGCTCAGGGCCTGGCACATGGTCTCTCAGGACCTTTAAATT
Organism: Galemys pyrenaicus; assembly: GCA_019455555.1. Classification (NCBI taxonomy): domain Eukaryota; kingdom Metazoa; phylum Chordata; class Mammalia; order Eulipotyphla; family Talpidae; genus Galemys; species Galemys pyrenaicus. Next base: position 1,041,294 of record JAGFMF010011645.1, on the reverse strand, counting down.
AAATAAGTAAAATAACAATAGCCGTTGCCGTTTTACTGTCTCGTCGTCATGCTGCCCTCCTCTTGCTTGGGCACCTGATTTAACCAGTCTCCTTGACTTCGGTCTAGGTCATCTTCTAACCCTACAATTTTATTCCTGGGGGTTCCTTAAAACCTATAAAATAAAACCACATTCCTTGGGATAGTATTTGTAGCCACCAAAACAAGTAGAGGTCACATTCTGACCCAGATCCGACATACCAAGGCAGGCTGTGTCCAGCAGGCAAGGCCTTCACTGCGCTCACACACTGCTGCTTATCTCATGTTCTAACATTAATGCCCTTTTATGCACCTCGATTTCCATTTCCACACGCTCAATTCCACTATAATTTTTCCTGTGAATCATCCCTGTATTCTCCCTCCTTCTACTCCCTTCCCTCAAACTTACCCCTCCAAATAGGCAGATTTTATGTATTTTTGCTGCTCCTTCTTGCTGCTCTCAAAACATTTCACTTATACCCCATGACAGTACCTCCTGCCCTGAAGTACGAGTGTGGCTGTCTGCCTACGTGTCTCTCCACTAATAAGAAGATAAGCTCATTAAAAAGTGGAGACATTAAAGGCAGGACTTAATACATAGTCTGGCAAAGAATAAAGCTTTAAGAAATAGTTCTTGGATGGGAGTAAACATCCTAAAAGACCTAAGGAAAAGAAAAATTTCTTTTTAATTCCTTGAGAACTCTCCTAGGCCTATGATAGAACTAAATATACTATATAAGTAAATAACTATACTTTTTGATGTGGAAAATTAGGTTTATAGGAAGTGTTCATATCCTCTTCAAATCGATACCTTATGAAACTTAATATCCATTGCTTTTTTAACCAATAGGCCAGGGTTCCTAAAATAGCAAGGATTATTTAGCTTATTAAAATTTTTTTAAATAAATTTATTTTTTTTTAAAGATTTATGTGTACAAGCACTGGGGTACAGGCCAGATATCTGGGGGGGGGTGAGGGGGGTGTGAGTGTGAGATGAGTCACCTGAGACGGAGCGGGTAACAGAACAGAGAGATCGACTGAAACACACTGCTGAGGGGAGCTGCGGGCGAGGCAGGAGAGGTCTGCTGCGCCATGTGGGGCCCCTCCCTGGTGGGGGATCGAACTCGCACTGCTGTGCTGAGGATGCTTCATAGTGTGGCGCTCAACCCACTGTGCCACCAGGGAGGCCCACTTATTAAAATTTTTAACCTCTGATTTTCTTGTCTTTTTTTCTCTTAACCAGTCTCATCTTATCACCGTATAAACCCGATAAATACTAAATACTTGATACCAACCATTTGTAGTAATTTAAAATCCAATAAATTATTTTTCAGTTCATCTGCCTGTTCTGCTCCCCACTCTGTCTCTGGTGAATCCTGTCTCCACCCCCCCGCCTCTGGCCTGTATCCCAGCTCTTGCATGCATAAATAAAAAAATAAGTACATAAAATCCAATAAATTGCCTTTAATCTCTTTTTCAGCTTTATGTCTATAACCATGGATTAGATGCTTTTAAATTATCTTTTATAAATCCCCCTTTTGTAAATAACTAACACTTGACTATTCTTCATGTGACAGACACGATATTAATTTATGTATGGATTCCCTTATCATCCTCACAAAGCTCCCATGGTTACTTCCCCCATTTTATAGTGGAAACTCAGGCCTGGAGAAACTTATGTAAATTGCTCAAGATTGCACTGTTAGTAAATGTTTGAGCAAAAGCACTAATGGACAGTGTCTGGCTCTGAGAAGACCTGAGAAACAAAGGTATCTATATTTATGTGATGAATACATCATTTGCTGACACAAGTCAGCAGCTGAACCACTGTGTGCAACTGGACTAAACAAACCAAGACTTAAGTTTGGCACATTAGAGCCAGGAAGTTCCTTCCATGGAAAGACTACATATTTAAAGTTATCCCTACTTTATTTTTTTAAATTTTATTTATTTTTAAAGATTTATTTATTTTTGCATACAAGAGCTGGGGTAGAGGCCAGAGGTGCAGGAAATGAGGAGGATTCCCCAGAGACAGAGTGGGAAGCAGAACAGGCAGATCCACTGAAATCCACTGCTGAGGGGAGCAGCAGGGAGACAGGAGAGGTCTGCTGTGCCCTGTGGGTCCCCTCCCTGGCCGGGGATCGAACAAGCACTGCAGTGGCTGCAGGAAGTCCCACAGTGCAGTGCTCAACTCCTTGCGCCACCAGAGAGGCCCATCCTTACTTTAAAAAAATTGTGACCATTCTTATTAGGGATTGCTTATATTTACTGGTTTTCATTCACAAAGAAATCAGGTTTACACTCACTGAAAGGTCATGGCGCCGGCTTCCAAGGTGCATCTGGTAGGGGACTGCTCGTTCAGCTTCCGAAAGAGCTGCTTAGCCTGACTCTGGTACTGCTGAAGGTCCCGGCCGGACTGAAAAAAGGTAGCTTCATTTGAGAATTTTCCACAAAGAAAGTTGTATCAATTAGTGGAAAACATCAAAGGATACTATATGAATAAGATCATTTACAGGACTGAGATTCATGTTAACAAGGAAAAGGGCTTACTCTTCGAGCAGAAAGGAAAAGCAAACTCCTTGTTCAAGAAAATCACTGTAGTCAGATCACATAAGACACTTTCAAAAGGGACATCAATGAACATGCTAGTGCTCTGGGGTTAAGAGGGAGGGGGGAGGGAAAGGGGACACAAAGGATGGTTACAGGGAGGGAGAGAGGGAAAAAAAGGAGGGGGCGGAGGGGAAAAGGAGGGAAGAGAGAAGGAGGGAGGTAAGGGAGGAAGAGAGGGGAGGATGGGAGAGGGAGGGGGAAGTTCAAACATAACATTCTGGGATTTATAAAAATTACATTGGTTGTTTGCTAAGAAGCAGAAGCGTACTAAGTTAGGCGCCCCTGACTTTCAATCCAGCGCTCTTTCCATTAGGCCAGACCCTTCTTGGGACTGGCTTCACTTGCTCAGTTACTGACAGAACTGTACAGAATGTACTGCACTCGGGGGAAAATGCTGCGAGCAACAAAATGATGAATCTTTGTTTTTATGCTGGAATAGCAAGCAAAATCTCCCACAAAGTGTTAGAATGGTAAGCGTCCAAGCAGAACTAAACAAGTGCACCTACAACCACAGATGATGGGCTCATCGGAACTGCAAGTGCTTGAAAGAACAAGAGTAAAGACAAAGACTGGAAAGCAACTATCCTTTCCTGGACAGATATATTTGGTTCCCAAGTTTGAAGAGCCAATGTTTGGAACAAAGGATATACGCATGCAGAAATGAAAACAGTAATACCTGGATGCTGGAATTACAGGCAATATTTCCCTAAGTTATTATTTTTTTTTTAATTTTTTAAGAGAAAAAGTCTACTAGGGAAAACAGCACTGCCACAAACTACTAGAGCCAAAGGGGAGAAGAAGGGTATGGAGAGTGGAACGCTAACACACATCACTTACTCATTCACAAGTTAGGGGAAAACTGATTTTGCCATGAGCTGGGAAAGGCTTTATTTTCTTTTGAAGGATAAACACCGTGTTCTTTCGACAGATGTTTAATAACCATTTAAGTAGCAAAGTGTTAATCCCAGATTTTCCCCAAAACTGGATCTGAGGTCTAACTTTAAGAATGTTTAGATAGCAAACCACTGAACTAACAGTAAAAATAAGAATACAATGATAAAATCTTTTGCAGCTAAGCAAGTGTACAAGTACAGGATTCTAAGCTGTAATTAAAACGGTAAACATTTCAACATAAGAAAAAAATAATCATGAGGTGAACCACAGGAGTTAGGCAGAGGTCACAATAATTTCAATTTTTAAAAATTAACCCTTGAGCTATAATTGACATCACTGTATTAGCTTCAGTCATACAATGATAGTAGCAGGTCCACCTACTAGATGATATCCTACTATTTATTACTAAATCTAATTCATAGTAAATGTGTTAGCAACCAGGTAGCAGCCCTAATCTAGAGCTCACAAAACAAGATAATCACTGCTTTTCAGACAAACCCTCAGTTTGCTTTTAAGATTAAAGGCACAGAGGGCCACAGTCAGCCCATCTACCTGAAAAAATTAAATTAGATGGCCTAATTCTGTTTTCTACTTCATCTAGAACAGACTTGGTCTACAAGTTCATCATTATATCTGCAAGTAACCTAATAAATAAAGAGGATGTGAATTTCTAGACAAATTCTGGAACTACTCTGAGGCCACCCAACGACAGTCAGGCTTTGGATCTGTCTAGAAAGGCAGAGTGCCGATGTCCCACACAATCGCAGCCTTTTTTACTGCCGTCACTCAGGAATGCTGAAGTAGTTTTATCAAATATCTTTACAAGTACATCGGCTAAGCGTTTATTATTTGAAGTCCCTGTTGAAATCAGCTGTTCAAAGGCCAGCAGCCCAAGAACCAACCATTTTCCTCTAAGAGCAATCACAGGAAGGTGATTAATCACCCTTGATGAGTGGGGCAGTGCAGCAGTTCAGCCGCACAGCAAAACAGTTTCCTGGAGCTCCCTGGTGTCTACTTGGTTGTACTTAATACCTTCCAGGCCACAGAGCTGGAATAAAATAAAAGACGAGAACATTCTGTCTATTTTGATATAGAATGGAAAGGGAAATGAGGAGACTATAAACATCTGAAAAGGAGAAACATACCAGAAAGGAAGAAAAACAATGAGTTTGGGAGTCCTTGAAAGGTTCACCTCTCTGCTTGCCCTAGGCCTAAGCACAGCCTAAGAAGTGCATGAAATACTCCTGTGAGTGTCTTTATTTTGATTTGAGTAACTGTTCATTTCCAATATTGGGCATTTTGCCTTATTATTAGTAACCACCTAAATATTATCAGCGTAAAGATGTTGAATTATTTGCCTTGGACAATTAAGGTACTCAACTATGAAACTATTTGGTGGAGACAACGATTTCTTTTTTTTTTTTTCTTGAAAAGAAAAATTTATTTAGGAAAGAAAAGAGATAGACAATAAAGACTCCCAGGTAGACGGTACCTGGGAGGGGCAGAGGGAGCCGAGCGGAGACAACCATTTCTTAAGTTATGTCCGGATTCCTAAGAAGTAAACACATTATTAAAAGTTCTTAGAACAAGGCAGCAAGGCATAGCAGTTAGGCCCTAAGGCTCCAGTCTAGAGTCATAAAATGGCTAAAAATCAGTGATTCTCAACCAGGGGTGATTTCTGTACCCCACCCTACCCCCAGGGGCCTTTTGCAAAGTCTGGAAGTACTTCTGATTATTATATCACAGCTGGAGGCTGCGAGAGCAGTGCAGCAGTGTAGAGGCTAGGATGTGGCCAGACACTTTCCACATACAGGATAGTTTTCCACAACAAAGTATTTCATACTCAAATGTCACCAAGGCCAAAGTTAAGAAACCCTGATGAAAATCTCAGTTATGCTATTTATTAGCTGACCTATCTGCTTATTGTGCAACTGACCTATCACCTCTAAGCCTCAGAGCTTCTATATCTACAAATGGGACTAATAATTATATCTACCCTAATATGGCTGTGTGAAAACTGAATGAACGAATACACTTGACAGGCTTAACACAGTATCTGGTACACAGCAGGCATCTTATAAATATTCTGTATATCATTATGAGAGTAAAAGTCTAGGATTCACAGTCTGCAGATATTAAAAGTTTAAGAAAGTATTACCCAAAGAAAAAATTCCTAAAGTATATCACTAGGAAATTACAACCACAAAAGCTTTTGTGTAAAATTTCTTGTCAATTAACACAACTTATCTTGGTAAACCAACACCTGCCTAACCTGGAACACACAATGTACAAGCTGGCTTTTCAATAACGTATCAGGGGAGGTAGAAAGGCCACTAATACTAAGTAGACTTTCAAATCAACTTGTATTCTCTGCTCACACTGGGACTCAATGTAATAGTTGGAAATTGACTAGATCCTCTTTCCCCCTGAAAACTATTGTTCAGTCAAACTACATATCCTTCAGGAAAACTTTCCCCACACCAATCCATTGTTTCTGAATTCATTCCACATATTTCACTCTTCCTGCAAAGTGGTCCTAGAAAATTCTTCATAAATCACACAGGAAAAACAACTCACAGTTGAAAAATCGGGGCAAGCTATATTTTTTACAAATGACTGGGCTTTGCTTTTGTGAAATGAATAAAAAATATTTCCCTTTGCAGGACCTACAGCTTCCTAATTGTATCACTATGCTCCTAAAAGTGAAGGTAAACATATTTCTACATTAAACCTAATAAAGAATATAACCAAAGAGAAGCTTTCCTTACTTCTAGATTCTACTGTCAGTTAGATGTCATTTCTTCTGGGAATGATCTCCCAAAACCAACTTAGATAACTCTGCCTTCTTCAACTGTGAAAACGTCTTCCTCTACCATAGCAGTTATGCTACATTATAATTGCTGGCTAGCTACCTGGCTTTTCCACTAAACTGCAAGCACAAGAAAAGTAGGACTGTGTCCTCTAAATACCAGCCTAAGCACCATGCTTGGCAGTTTGCTGTGCTTTTTTTTTTTGCATGAATATATGAATGAAAAGTCTAAGGAAAGATATGCAAAATATTTTGTTCTAGAATTCACCTTTTCTTAAATCGTGAGGGCTTTTCAAAATTAACTACTTATGCTGTATGAGACTGTACAATGAAAGTGTCTCTCATTCTCAGTCTCCTTTCTTCTAAGACCACCCCCACCTCCCATGCTTGCTCTAGAAACTTGTTTCATACCAGAAATTACCCTTCCTGATTATCACTAAGGCACAAAGCTGCTTCTTTTCAAGCTATCTCAAATTGCTCTTGTGGTTTTTAAAATCAATACATTTTTGAGTACCCACTAGCATGAGACCACTATTGGGAAAAGATGTGGGAACACACGATTAAGATCTGTGGTTTGCCTGCTAAGAAACTCAATTTATTGAAAGGCAGAGAAAAATAGTAAAATAAAGGTACAAAGCGTCATAGAAATTTTAACAAAGGGGTTAGAACTCCAACAGCAGAAATGTAGTAAGGCGTATTGGAAGAGGTGGAGAAGAAGGTATTGTACTGATCTTCACACAGGTGCCTCTATGTGGCAATACTACCTCGCCCACATTCAAAACATGTCAGCAAGCTAGGTCAAGGATCACATAAAACACAGAGTAAAAAGAGCTCAAGAACTTAGGAACCGATTTATTCCGGGACTTGTCAGTCGGCAGACTTGTCAGCAGCACAAACAGAAATCCTGATTTTTAACAAATTCCCCAGAGTTAAAGAACACCGGGTGATCTCGACCAGCCAAACCTAGTCCTGCTTCAAACGTTTTCCTAAAGAGAAACAGGTAACACAAAAATCTACCCCCGGCGGCAGGAAATATTTCTCCTTCCAGGTAGCCTCTTCACTACCAAACGATAAAAGAGGACTTATGTGGGGCTTGGGAGGTCGCAAGATCTGCCTCGTCCTGAGAAGGGATCCCCGGGGCCGAGAGCAAAGCGCGTCGCCAGGACCGGGGTCGCCGGTATCGAGCCGTAGCTCACCTGCTCGTCCTCCTGCATCGAGGCGGCCAGCGGCAGCCCGTCCGCCACCCGGGCGATCATCGTGAGCAACACCATCTTCACAGGCTACAGGGTTCCTCCGCAGCGACAACAGTTATACCGCCACCTTAGCGCCCGAAGATCCTGCTGCTTGCGTCTCCGCTTCCCGCTGAGGTGGCCGGAAGCGAGCGCCAGAGCGTTCCACTACCGGTCCTCAGAATTAGCTTCCCACCGAGAACCACAACTACCAGCTCAGTAGTTCCGCGACCTCTCCGCCCTCAGAAACTTCCAAGACCCCGCCCACCGGTCTGGATTGGGACTAACGTAGTAGAAACGATGGTCCTTGAGGAGGGTGGCCCACAAATTGAACTTTCATGGGAAGGAAGGTGGGAGTTAGTGAGTACTTAGGTGAAGGGTAGGTGGAAAGAAGATCAGCATATTTGATTTTCCTATTTTCTATATTTATACACAATATTTTCTATATTCGTGTATTTCTAGGCAGAGGTTTGGAGGATTTTTTTCCTTTATGCTGTATCCCTAGATTATTGAACAGTTTCTGGGAAAAAATTTTATGTGTGACTAAATGACCAAACACAGCACCTAGCAATCACCTAGGTGAGTCACCCTTCAAAAGCTGGGATCAATGCTCTATCTTTCATGCTAGGTCACAGGGGAGCTTGGCTAGAACTTCCAGTGACTGGGCATGCAGCCCCTAATCGTGACTCTTAAACAATTCCAACTGAGGAAGAGTTCACACCTTTCTTTTTGTGTCCCTGCTGATGGAGGTAAAGAGTAGAAAAGTTGGAAAGGAAGCCAAAACAAGACACAAGACAAGAAACCTCACACAAGGCAAAAAGCTGGAGGTGGTGGTACCAGTGATTAACACAGTTGTTAAGTCAGCTATTGAATAAAACTCTTTGGGCACCAACTTCTGTAGCAAGTATCAGACTGCTATAAAGAATATCAGAGGTGCGGGCCTCCGTGGTGGCACAGCGGGTTAAGCAACGCACTATGAAGCAAACCGCAGTCACTGCAGCACGAGTTCGATCCCTGTTGCCGGCCAGGGCAGGTACCCACATGGCACAGCAGACCTCTCCTGCTTTGCCCACTGCTCCCCTCAGCAGCCTGTTTCAGTCAGTCTGCCTGTTCTGCTCCCCATTCTGTCTGGTGAATCCTCTCACCTCCCACAACTCTGGCCTGTACCGCAGTTCTTGTATGCATAAATAAATATCAGAGGTGGGATGTAGAGATTGAGGGCCATTGTAGAGAATCAACCTAATCATAGGCGAGAAGTAATTAGTCAACAAAAGTTAACAACTGCACAAAGGAATGAACCCCTCCCAAAGAAAAGAAGACACTATCAGTTCAATCTCTGCACTGACAAAGGACAGCAGCTCTCTGCCCACCCATCACTATGTAGGTGTTTCTCTTCACAAACCTGTTCCTTTCAGGGGCAGCTTTCTCTGCCTGTTTGTGTCTGTGCCAGTGTCCTTTACACCCTTCTTTTTTTTAATAAACCTGCTCTTTTGGCTGTAACTAAAGCTCTGTCTCATGGAGAAACTCACTGCTTGCCTCTGAAAGGGGAGCTCTAGTGCATCTTCTCCCAGAGTTAACCCAAGGACCCCACTCTGAATCCAACACCTTACCTTCACCTATCTTCTAAAATGAGGGTATTATCTGCATCTCAGAATTTTTATGAGTATAAGATGAAAAAATATAGGTTCAAAGGGTTTTGTAATCTAAAAAAGAAGGTACACATTGAATTTATTATTATAATAATTTTATTAAGGGCTTACAATTAGTGTTTTGCACTTCTAAGTGCTTTACGGCTACTAGCTTTTAAACCAAATGGTGTCATGTGGCTTTTTAATAATTAGTTTCCATCTGCAGCTGGATAAAAGCCTCAGAATGCGATCTTCTCCCAGTATCACACAGCTAGTAGTGCTGGGAACAGGATTTGAGCTCAGGTTACACGCCAAAGCCTATGCTCTTAATCTTGATGCAGCTCTGTCTTAGCTATACACTTAAAATCCACGCTTTGGATACCTCCTCTGCTGCTTTGCAACTAGAAGGAGAAATAGCGTTGTCTCTTGAGAGACTTTTGGGAAGAAGACACAGTAAGACCTAGACTCTACACAAAAGATAAAGGACTGGAATATAATAAAACAACAACAATGAAATGGAAAGCAGTCCTTGTGTATACAGGCCCCTAATTTGTAGAAATCATATCTTACATTTATAATAATAGCCGATAAAATGAAACAGATCTAACTTCCCACTTTATAAGGACATGCTTGCCACAATCTCAAGTGGTGGTCATTCAGTCTCTGCTGGAGCAACTTTAGCAATGATACAAGTGTCTTAACTAAGGGAATGGTTACATGGAGCAGAGAAGCAGATTTGGTGTAAGAGTCCCAACTTCTCAGCAGTTCCTCACACTAGTTCTGCCTATTTATTCTACAAAACATACTGTTTCTTTATAACAACCCTCCTCCATTTTTGCTTAGTTTCTCTGACTTACAACTGCCCAAAAATTAACCAATAGAAGATTGGAGAATGATCCTAGACTTGGAACACAAATCATAGTCTCATCTCTTACTTTTTTTCTCTTAGACTTACTAGGTGATTTTGATATTCTTTACACAGTTGAAACAATGATTCCCAGGAGAGGACAGTATTTTTCTAGGTCACTGAGTACCCCTTGGGAGAAGGTTAAAGTCGTTTCAGTTTGAACCTGTCTAGTAGTTCAACATCTGAGTTGCTTTTGCTTCCAACTTGATCACCCAGGATCACCAACATTCACACCCAGGAGTCGCCCTGAGCTCCTGTCCTTTGGGCAATGCAGGATTGTGTAATAATGTTGACCAATTTAGGGCATGTTCCCAATTCTTTTACACTGAGTGAAAAAGGGTGCAGCAAACATTTTTTTCAGAACTTTAGAATTTATAGCGTTTTGGTATAACCCTTGTGTGCCTCAAACCTGACAACACAGAAAATGGTAAAACCCAAGAATCCTGCAGCTTGTAAAGGTTGTACTAGAAAAAAAATTTGAGAAGTCCTGAATACCACAGAGCTGCCGACAACTCTTAGAACTTGCCAAAGAAAACCGAGGGAAGCACACATGTAAATCAACTTCTAAAACGGGATCTGATTTTCCATTAAAGCTGAATCTGAAGTCTGCAGAGATTTTTACAAGTGATGTCAAATAAAGCAATTGTAGAGTCTTGTATCCATCTATTTTAAAATAATTCTTGAGTGCTTAATTACACGTTTATATTACTATATGCCAGAGGCTGAGTTAGGTAATGAAGATTAATAAACAACGTCCTAGCAATCTCCTCCCAGTCCCTCCCTACTCCCAGACCAAACACTTTTCTACAGGAGACGCTACCTGCAAGCTTGTTTGAATCACAAGATTGCATTTTTTAAAAAAAGCATTTCTCAGACAAAAGAATGTAAATGGCCACTCTCTCTCGACTGACATGCAGCCACCTGCACTGACAGGCAACGCTTTCTTGTAATTAGAAAACAGCCTGAGCCGGGATCAGCGGTTCAACCCGAGCCTCTAACCAGGCGGCTCCTCTGACCAATAGCGCCAGGGCGCTTGGGGCTGGGCCGTCGCTGTTCATCCATATTAGATTTTGATTGGCTAGATCTCTGCCAGTCATCGCCTAAAGCTTCTCCTCCAAGTGGCCATTGGCTTCCCCGGCTGGGCCCCGCCCCCAGCCCGGCGCGCGAAGCGGCCGGCGGAGCTGGACAGCCGCGCGCCTCAGCCGCGCGGCTCGGGCTATGCCGCTGCTTTTGGGCTCTCGGCCCCGACCAGACCTCAGATTGTGAGTCCGTGAGGCAAACTCTGGCCTTGTTTACACTTGAGTCCCCCCCAGGCCTTCCCGCGCTCCCTTCCTGTGTGATCCCCACAGTCGGCCCCGTCTCAGAGTGAGGGGAGATCTGGGCAGCGGGGTGAGGCGCGTGTGCGCCTTGTGGAGACGTGGGAACCCCTCTTTATGCTCATGGCTGCTCGACAGCGCCTGCCTCGCACGGCGGGCCCCAGAGCTGCCCCGGTGCGCCGAGCCCCGGAGCTGACCCCGCGCGCCCAGCCCCGGAGCTGCCCCCCTGCGCCCAGCCCCGGAGCTGCCCCCCTGCTCCCAGCCCCAGAGCTGCCCCCGCGCGCCCAGCCCCAGAGTTGCCCCCCTGCGCCCAGCCGCGGAGCTGCTCCCCTGCGCCCAGCCCCAGAGCTGCCCCGGGTGTGCCCAGCCCCAGAGCTGACCCCGCGCGCCCAGCCCCAGAGTTGCCCCCCTGCGCCCAGCCCCGGAGCTGCTCCCCTGCGCCCAGCCGCGGAGCTGCTCCCCTGCGCCCAGCCCCAGAGCTGCCCCGGGTGTGCCCAGCCCCAGAGCTGACCCCGTGCGCCTCGAAGCCTCGCGGGGAACGGGCCGGGCTGCTGGGACACCCTGCACCGGGGAGGGCGGGCACCCTGTGGCGTCTGAAACACCGTGTTGGATGTAAAGGGTTTCTGGAGACTTTCTTCCTCCCCTTCCAGGCCACAGGAGTGACCCCGAGTTCCCGAAGCCCGCTCTCCCTTCCCTGGAAGCTGGCAGGGCTGTCACCGCTGGACAAAGCCACCCTGGGTGCGCGCTTCTCGGTCCTCGGCGCTGTCCAGTGTGGGCGCATCGGCTCGGCCCTTCTTCCCCCGGTGAGTTGTGCAGCAGGTCTGCACCTGCCGGCGGGGCTGGCAGGCTCTGCGCCAGGGGAAGGGCGCCTTGTAGGGCGGATGCTGGCTGTGCGCTCTGTCCCTGCCCCCCTTACTTCCCCATCCTTCAGTCTAGAATAATCAAAGCCTTCGTGGTGATTTGCCCCCCCCCACCCCCCAACGACCACCCAGATTGTCGCGCAGGCCTGTGGCTCCGGGTGGGTCACTGGTTCCCAATGGCGGTATCACTCCCTATCACCTGCCCCCTGCTCGGCCCGCTCCTCTCTTGGTCCTTCATTTCCGCTTCTGGTACTGGTTCTCTCCCCACCCCACCCCACCCCCCGCACCCCCATTTGTGTCTCAGGAATGAATGAACAGCGGTGTTTCGGTGAGATGTTGGGTTCAGGGAGTGGGTCCTTGGGCTTCCTCTGAGAAGTGCCAGCAGTTTCCCTTTCACTGCACCAGGCAGGTTTACCCAGCAGACGTTTGCCCAGATGCAGGCAAGCGAGGCTTCCATTTTAAAGATTGGGTGTATTCGTAGAAAGGAAGGGAGAAGAAGACTCTTGCAGACACGAGAGGGGAGGAAGAGCTGCCTTTTGCCAGTGCAGACATTGTACTGATACAAAGTTCATGGGGAGAGGGACTCATTCCTTTGTGGAATTGTTATCACTTGTTAAATGAATCATTTTAAGGGTGTGACTGGGTTCATTTTAAGGCCGGATGTGTAAAGATGGCCTCGGTCTCCATCTCCCCACCTCTGGTCTATGCCGCCCCAACAGCAGTCAGGAATTGTTCTTTTCTACAGCTGGCTTAAGACTGTGGTCATCGCTTCCCACCCACCCCCAGCTCCCAGTCTTGTGACGTCTCTACCTAACTTTTCTACCCTTAGCCTCCGTCAAATAGCTTCCTGAGTGGTTTTCTTTTCAATCTTAAAATTCAGATCTTTCTACTATGAGCAGTCTTTGTTATCTTCACTTAAAGAAAAATTGATATCCTGACTTGTTCGGTTCTACCTGCCAATGAACTGGGTGTGACATGCATGCAGGGTGATGACATGGGCACAGCCTAGCTTTCTGCCAGTGCTTTCTTGTGAATTCTCTACCTTACACCGTGCTTGTTAGTCATTCTCTGTGGCTGTCCTTCCCACCTCTCACATCAACACTGATGCAGACCTTTCCTCCCTCCTCTGTTAGGGAATCTGCCCCCTGGTGTGGAAGTCTGGTTGTCAGAACCGAAGATCTGTGAGCCTTTCTCTAAGGAGCGCCCAGCTCAGGCCCCTTAGCAGATGATGACCCAAGTCCCAGAAGTAAATCCTTTTTTTAATCTGCTTTTTATGCAGCCTACTTACTTCTTTTTTAATTTTAAGATTTGTTTTATTTATTTAATTATATATTACATTATTTTTCATTTTTGTACAGTGAGCCTCTTCTTGAGACGATTAGAAAGGCAGCTCTGGATCTCAGGGCATCCAGACAGCTTCTTTTCTTCCTCTTTTATGTTGAGGTCAAATCAGGAAAGACACAGAAACCAAGCAGAGAAATAAAACTGCTTTTATTACTGATTGATCAAAGTGGGGAACATAACCCAGCAATGAGCCAAAGATCTTGCTAACATTTTACCGTAGAATTAGACAGATTTACTAGTATAGCTGAGGACAGCAGGCCTTCTTCAAGGGAACAGGCAGGTTCCTTACTGCACGCCCGAGAACAACCAGAGTGCACTTGGGCTGACGTCAACATTTTCTTAAAAAAGAAAAAAAACCTAGCCCATCACTGGGTGCAGTGCCCCCAAAGAGGGGGACCTAGGCCCTACCAGAGGCAAAGTGATTTTGTACCTTTGTTTCCCTTCTGTCTCACTGGCTGTGGAGACCTCACACACTCCCAGCTCTTCCCCCCGGACAGGTTGTACCACAATGTGCTTTTTGTGCAAGTTTGACCTTTGTGAATTTTGTATAATAAAATGCCTTTCCTGCTGGTCTTATTCTGATTAAACACCTAGCTCAAAAATCATTAGATTTTTATATTACTTTGGGGATAGATTTTTTTTTTTCTGACAGCTGCCATCTTTATTGGCACAAAGAGCAGAACCTCAAATACTGCAATTGTGCTTGGCTTAAATTTTAGCAAGTTTTATATTGCTACTTGATATTTTTTCCAAGCTGTTCTATTGGAAAAAATGGTAAATGCTGTTGAGAAAATCTGAAAATAACAATAAGACAGAGGTTTGGGATTAAACCTCTAAAATGCTTCAAGACTCTGGGAGATAGATATTATTATGATAGATAATATTTTTGTGCTGTTAGAATATACTTTTATATTTTTTTGGTATGTCATTTGTATAATCTGTCATTTTCTTTTAAGAATTATTTATTTACGCATACAAGAACTGGGATACAGGCCAGAGTGGGGAATAGAACAGGCAGATAGACTGAAACACACTGCTGAGAGGAGCAGTGGGCGAGGCAGGAGAGGTCTGCTGCGCCATGTGGGTCACCTCCCCGGCGGCAGGGATCGAACTTGTGCTGCAGTGGCTGTGATCTGCTTCATAGTGTGTTGTTAACCCATTGTGCCACCAGGAAGGCCCCTATAATCTGTAATTTTTAAACCACTTATATTTGAAGAGTGAAGTGAAAAGTTCAAGAAAGTAAGTTATATCCAGAATTAAGTCCTGCCCATGCTGGCTACTCGTCCATACTTTCAGAGTTGTTTTTAGGGGAGTCCAGCATAATGGTGGCAGAATGAAAATGCTGGACTGGTCTCCCTCACATAGTCAAGAACAAACACCCCTTAACAAGGACTACTGCATAGAGTCAGAGCAAAGGCACAGCAGAAAGGGGCAGGAAAAACTGTGATTAAACTAGACTTGCATTCGCTTTCAGGCTTATTTCACTTAAACAAACCAAAAGAAAAAAAAAAAAAGCAAAAAACTGCAGCAATTCCAAGCAGTGCAACCCACATAAAGGGGATGCAGCTGCTGTATGGAGCCCCCTGCTGTTGTTAACTTAGGAGCACATGCCCACATCAGGCTCTTAGGAGACCTGGCACTGCCCTGGAGAAGGGTTGCTCAGAGAGTGAGCCACTGGAGAACTAGAGGAGTAAGGGTACAGAGTGGTGGGTACTGGGAGGTTACCCTGCCAGTCATCTGCGGGCAGAACTAAAGTGAGGGTCCTCCCTGGTGGCAGGTGAAGTCTCAGCACTATCACCACTATGACCTGAGTTCGATGTCCAGCCAGGCAGCTGACTCACAGTGCAGCAGACCTCGCCTGTCTCCCTGCTGCTCCCCTCAGCAGTGTGTTTCAGTAGATCCACCTGTTTTGCTCCCCACTTTGTCTCTGGTGAGTCCACTCATACCCTGCACCTCTGGCCTATGCCCCAGATCTTCTAAGCAGTAGTAATAATAATAAATTTTTTAAAAGACAAATCATTAAAAAAAAATAAAGTGGAGTGAGCTAGGAGAGCAATCTCAGTTAAGTAACAGGGTTAGGAATCTGACACAGAGAATTAAGTGGTAAAGAATGAGTGGAAGCCAGGAGGTATAGACGTGGAATGATTCTGATGTACTTAAGCAAATTGGATTTGAGGGGAAGTGAGAGGGATGGTGGTGATCAGAGGCGAAAGAACTGTTTCAGGAACGAGGAGGACTGAGCACTGAGCGTGTTTACAGGCTGAGGGTCAAGCTGAATGTGGTAGGCTCAATTGCTCAGGTAAAATAAATTGGGGGGAAATGAGAGGTAAAGATATAGATTAAATTTGGAGACTTCAAAGAACAATGATCTACCGCATAGTGCCACTTTCTGTATCTATGGGGGAAGGGTTGGACACATGATGGGCGGCCAGCGTGAAGATACAATGAAGACGTGGAGGTAAAGACCAGATGTGCAGGGTGGGCAACTGGTGGGTGGGAGTGTTTGGGGTTGAAAAATATGACTGGACAGCAGATTTGGGAGAGAAAATGATGAGTGCTGTTTTGTTCACACTAAGTCAATCAACAACCGTCCCGGTTGCTATGAACCCCGGCCGCAGTGCCGGTCACCAAGAACAGCCACCTCCAGGCTTGTGCGCGCAGAAGAGCATGGCAGAAGCACTCTGTTCTGCTGGACACGCACTACCTTTGTCTAGAGGACACTGATATAGAAGAACGGGATTTCCAGAGGAGATATCTGGTGGGATATTTCTTTGACCTGTGAATTAAAAATAAAAAAGAAAGAAAATATTCCCTTGACTTGATGGGGAATACCAAGATATATATAAAACTATGAATTCTTCCTGGAAAATGACAGTCAGAAAGTCACAACAGAAAGGGAAAATTGAGGTGGTGAAGCAGAAAGTTTTTTACAATAAATGAAAAATGACAGGTAAAGATTTTTAAGAAGAGGGAGAAATGAGGCCGATGAGCCTGGAGAAGATGTGATTCTGCGGATAGAAACATATGCATGAATGGAGTGTAAGCCACTAACTGCTTTGGGAAGAGGAGAGGGACAAAGTGGGGAAAGGTGGAGGGAAGGAGAAAGAGGAGGAGAAACTTTGTGGCCTGGGTGTTGGGAAGGTGACAACGGGGAGGGCGGACAGAGAGAGCCTGAGGTCTGGGAATAAACAGGCTCCTTCCAGGCAGAGGGCGGCGGGGAGAGGACCCACGCCGATCGCGGGGAGGAGGCGGCGGGCGTCGTGGGCGAGGGGCAGGAGGATCTGGGCGGAGCAGGTGGCGGCGAGGCAGCCTCGCAGCAGGCCTGGTCCCTCCAGCTTCCGCCCAAACCCAGGCGGCTGGAGTGGCTGCTCCTCTCCAGCCAGCGGACGCGCCCTGGCGGAGCGGGGAGACCTCAGGGAGCCGGGGACGGGGCCGGCGCGGCGCGGCCGGGCCCGGGACACCCATGCGGGGCACCGAGCGCGGATCCTGCTGTCGCAGCGGCTGCGGCTGCCGCGCATCCCGCCGGGCGCACCACGCGCCTTTCTGGCCCGGGGACCCGGCGCCGCCAGCCTCGCGGCTGTCACCGGGTGGGGAAGGGCGGCACCCCCAGCCGGCTGCGAGCTGGGCAGCGGCCGCGGAGGAGGAAGACGCAGCCGCGGCGGCCGCGCCCTGGATGAGGTGAGAGCGCAGCGGGCGAGGGAGGCGGGAGGCTGCAGGCTGCGGCGCCGGAGCCGAGACGAGAACCGCGCCGGGGCCGGGGCCGGGGAGGGCTGGGTGCCGGGTGACAGGAGCTTGGCTGGAGGGCGGAGGAGGTGATGGGGCCGGTGGCCGCCGGCAGGTGTGGGGGTGGGGGTGGGGGAGTCATTGCCTGTAAATAAAGGAGTGGCGCCCCGTGATCCGTNGGGGGGGCGGGGGGCGGCGGGGGGGGGGGGGGGGGGGGGGGGGGGAGTCATTGCCTGTAAATAAAGGAGTGGCGCCCCGTGATCCGTGTCAGAGTTTGGAGAAGGTTCTTCATGCCAAGGTCTTTGCCTGATGTTGTCTCGGCGACCGTGTCTTGGTGGGGAGGAGATTGGAGACCGCGCGTGGTGGCTGGATCCAAGACGAGCGCAGCACCTAGAAGGCCGTGCGGGGTGGTAGCGTGGGGAAGTCAGAGAAGATGGAGAGCAGGAGACGCGCGGCTCCTTCTCCCACACTCTGCTGTTTGGGGATCTTAGATACCCGCAGCTGGGTGGGGTGCTGGTGGCTCCTAATTCCCGTCTATGTCTCTTCCCCTGAAGGGCAGGACCCTGCTTGATGCCTGATGCTGGGGGCATGACCAGGTCCGCCCAAACCCAGCCCTTCCCTTCCTTTGCACGGGCGCGGAACACTGCACAGATTAGGCCCAGATTTTCTTCAAGGAGCATCAGGGTAGAAATCTGCCTGGCGGGCAATGTTTTTTGGAGACAGATTGTACTTCTGCCTTTTAAAACCCCATGCACGTCCTTGCCTTGCGTCTTTGCTTTATTCTTTTATGGGAAACCAGGACTCATAAGTCAGAAGAGGGGACCATTTCAGTCAGCATGACGTCTTGCTTAAAGCTCCTCCGCGCTCTCGCAAGTGTCAGCATTCCGTTCCTTTTCCACGTGGGATTCTGTCCTCCTTTTGTCTGTGCCTCGTCCTGTTCATCCATTCACCCCTCACGGGCCTTTGGGTTGTCCCACCTTTGGCTACAGCGACTAATGCTGTTAGGAGCACTGCAGCTATCTGTTGAGTCCGCCCCTCTAATCCCTTGGACTAGATCATCAGTAAAATTGCTGACTACGTGGGGATCTGTGCTTGATTCTTTCAGGAACTACCATGTTATTTTCTGGGACTGCTGTACCGGCATAATTCTGTTCCCTCCAACACCAGCTCCAGAGCACAGAGTTCTAATCGCTCCCAGTCCTAACCAGCACTTTTTACTTTCTGGTTTTTTTTTTTTTTTTTAAATAATAGCCATCCTAATGGGTGTGAAGTGGAATCTGGTATTTTATATTTGCATTTCCCTGGTGACTAGCGATGTAGGAGATATTTTTTAAAGTCTCATATTTATCACTTTTAGTCTTCTTCACTAGTTTGTTTAATATCAGTTTTCCAACCGGTAGCATTTTCCTCTGCCTGGAAGAATTTCTTTAACTTTTTGAAATTTGTTTATTTTTTGCATCAAAGAACTGGGTACAAGGCCAGAGGCACAGGGGGTGCGAGGATTCACCAGAGACAAAGCGGGGAGCAGAACAGGCAGATCCATTGAAATCCACTGCTGAGGAGAGCAGCAGGGAGCCAGGAGAGGTCTGCTGCACCCTGTGGGTCCCCTCCCTGGCCACAGATTGAACTCGGGCTGCCACAGGTGATAGCCCTGAGACTTAACCCGTGGCCACCAGGAAGGCCCCCAACATTTCTTATGTTTATTGTGCAGATTTACCGGTGGGCAATTCTTCCAGCTTTTGTATGTCTGAGAAAGTCTTAGTTCCACCTTCATGTTTGAAAAATATTTTTGCTGGTTGTCAGGACTGACTACATATGTAGAACTCTCTGTTAAAAAAATATTAAGATTTTCCAATCCATGGGAGCTTCCTTTTTTTTTCCTGCGAGTGCATGTTGCACACACAAGTCTTCTCTGCTGGTTATAGAACAGGTAACTTCTTTTTCTTTTAAGAGTGCTTTAAAGAGGGGCACGAGGTGGTGCAAGGGGTTAAGCACTGCACTATGATGAATCGGTAGCCACCGCAGTTCGAGTTTGATTTTCAGCCAGGAAGGGGACCCACAGGGTGCAGCAGACCTCTCCTGCCTCGCCCCTCTGCTCCCCTCAGCAGTGTGTTTCAGTGGATCTGCCTGTCCTGCTCCCTGCTCTGTCTCTGGTGAGTCCCCTCAGCCCCCTCCTCTGGCCTGCACCCCAGCTCTTGTGTACATAAATAGAATCTCTAAAAAGTAAAAGAGTGCTTTAAAGATGTTGTTCTTCTGGTTTTTAATTTGCGATTTTCCTGATAAACCTTGTACCCAGTTCTCTTTCTTATCATCATTCCTATGTAAAGTAATGGGTCTTTTTTTTTCCTCCTGAATGCATTTAAATTTTTTCTTTTATTACTAATCTTAAGCAGTTTGATTATACATTACCATGGTGTTGTTAGTTTTATGTTTATTATACTTTGGGCTTGTTGAGCTTATTAAATTTATATGTTTATACTGTTCACTAAGATTGGACAATTTTTTGTCATCCCTTCTAATTCTTCTTCATTAGGAACTCACATACATATGTGTCTGTTGATTATATATATAATAAATGCATAATAAGTCACTTGAATTTTCCCCGCATATCACTGAAGCTTGTTCATTTCTTTTCAGTCTTTCTCCTCTTTATCTTGAATCATTTTTATTGATATTCTAGTTCACAAAGCTTTTATTCTGTCATGTCTAATATGTTATTAGTCTAATTCAGTACATTTTTTCATCTCAGATACTGTTTTTTCATCTCTAGAAGTTTGATTTGTGTCTTTAAAAAATAACTGCCATGCATCTTACTTAACTTGGTCAATCTTTATGTTTTTGACTATATGGAATGTTGTAGTAACTGTTTTAATTCTAACATCTATCAGTGATATACAGTTCCTAGTATAGTTTTAGTGATTGATTTTCATTTTGAGTAGTGTTTTCCTGCTGCTTCATGTGCCTGCAGTATTTGAGTAGATGCCACGCATTGAGAGGTTTGCCTGTTAGGTGCTAGATGATTTAGTGTTTCTGTAAATATTCTTAAGTTTCCTTCTGAGATGTACTTAAGATACTTAGAAACCATTCAACTCTTTGGGTCTTGTTTTTAACCTCTGTTAGGTGAAATCAGAGCAGTAGTTCATGTTCTATGTCACTACTGGGATGATACTCTTCTGAGGACTCAATAGACCATGAATTATGAGATTTATTTTCCCCTTGTTTTGGCTGTTGGCTCCACTCCAGATCAGTTAAATTAGACTCTTCCAGAATGAAGCCCCAGCATCAATATTCTCTGAAAGCACTCAAGGTTTGCTCAGCAGAGAACATTATGTGCAGATTAGAGTACATTGAGTTAAAGAAACTATTGCATTCATAAACAATGCTGAAAGGTTTGTGTTCTTGCCCTCCAACCAAGACACAAAGGTGGCTGGGATTTTTGTTTTATTTTTATTATTTTTTAATTTATTTATTTATGCATAAAAGAGCTGGGGTACAGGCCAGAGTTGCAGGAGGTGAGAGGATTCACCAGAGACAGAGTGGGGAACAGAACAGGCGAATTGACTGAAATACACTGCTGAGGGGAGCAGTGGACAAGGCAGGAGGGGGTCTGCTGCGCCATGTGGGTCCCCTCCCTGGCCGGGGATCGAACTCATGCTACTGTGCCACGGATGCTTCACAGTGTGGAGCTCAACCCGCTGCACCACCAGGGAGGCCCTGTTTTATTTTTATTTTTTATGTGGAACTGTAGAAGGTTTTAAAGCAGGGGCTTATGTGTTTAGATCTTTATTTCAGATCCACTGGTGTGACATCTCTGTGGGAATTGTAGTTCAGGGGCTTGAGTAAAGAGCTAGGAGATCACTGAGAAGCTGTTATAAGTGCTTCGGGGTTAGAGGTGATGAGGGTTGGAACTTGGGGAGTGGGAGTGGAGAAGAATTTCTCTAGTAGGGGAGTGGGAGTGTAGAAGAATTTCTCTGGTAGAATAGGTGGGACTTGATCAATAAAGTGTGGGAAATGAGGAAGAGGGGAACTTTCAGGTCATTCAAGAAGTAATTAGTAATATCATTAAGGAAGACAGGTAATATGTTAGGGGAAACATGTATCAAGGAAATTAATACTTTAAAGTGGAAAACCCAACAGGAGCTGTTTTGTAGAACTGTCTCCTGACGTCTAAATTTTTTTCAATGTATGGGAGCAAGAAAACACTCAAAAACTTACCTTTTTCGGTATTCTGTTTCTTTTTAAATTTTCCTATGTTGATGTTCATTTTTGTGCAGTAACTGCTTTCCCTCTTCATATGTGGTGCCCATAGTTCTCCTGCCACCTTATCACCCATAAACCACCACCATAGTCCTTTGTGTTTTTCCCTACCCTGTTTTGATCCCCCTTACTACCCCTCCCTTTAGTATGTTTCAGATCTGTGGTTAGCTTGCTGGTTTTCTTTTTCTTGACCTTTACTTGGCTTCTCTATATTCCACATATAAGTGCGACCATCTGATATTTATCTTTTTCCTTATGATTTGTTTCAGCTGGCACTATCCCTTCTAGCTCAATCCATGTTACTGCAAATGGCATGAGTTTATCTTTTTTGATCGCTGAATAACATTCCATTTTGTATATATACCACAGCTTTTTGATCCATTTGTCCATTTTAGGACATTTGGGTTGTTTCTATATCTTGGTGATTGTAAATAGTGCTGCAATAAACTTAGGAGTACAGTTTTCCTTTCCAATTGGTGTTTTTGTGTCCTTTGGGTAGATTCCTAGGGGTGGAATTGCTGGGTCATATGGTAGATCCATTTTTAGTGTTCTGAGGAAACTCCACACAGCTTCCCATAGTGTCTGGACCAGTTTACATTCCCACCAGCAGTGTAGGAGGGTTCCTTTATCTCCACATCTTCTCCAGCGTTTATTGTTTCCAGTTTTTTTCTACTGTGGGCCATTCTTACCGGAATGAAGTGGTATCTCTTATTGTGGTTTTGATTTGCATTTCCCTGATAATTAGTGATGTTGAACTGTTTTTCATATGCCTATCAGCTATTTGCATTTCTTTTTTGAATGATTTTGAACAGATATGTGTTTTTGGTTATATTTGCCTAGGGTTAGTAAGATCTGTTTACATATCCTAAACATAATCAGTTTATATTAGAATAAAGGATGTCTTTAGATGACAAGGTATCAGGCCAGGGATTATTGTAGACATTTATTTTAATGGTAGGGGCATTTATTCCTCTTGACATTTTTCTCATTCATGATTTATTAAAGTCTTAGTGGGAAATTCAGTTATATCACCCTGCCCTCTCCTAGCTAGAGGGTAATGAGAACTACGCAGGACATCCCATTTCTCTCCACAAACATCTCATCTTGAGTGGGGCAGCAAAAGTGTGGAAGAAACAGTTAAGATGCTAAGAAGTTGATTTTCTTCTCAGGTCACTGGGAAAGCAATGTGGGGTTTGAAGCAGGAGAGAGTTATATGGTCTGGAAAATCTTAAAAAGACATCATTTTGCAGTCCTAGAATAGACTTAGGAAGCTAAGAGTGGCTGCAAAGGAAGATGCTTTGTGCTGTTGCAGTGAGTGGTGCAAGCAGGAGGGCCAGTCCCAGTGATATTGGGGATGATAAGAAGGAAAGAGACCCCGGGCCTCCCTGGTGGCGCAGTGGGTTAAGCAACGCACTATGAAGCAGACTGCAGCCACTGCAGCACGAGTTCGATCCCTGCCTCCGGCCAGGGAGGGGACCAACATGGTGCAGCAGACCTCTCCTGCAGTGCCCGCTGCTCCCCTCAGCAGTATATTTCAGTCAGTCTGCCTGTTCTGCTCCCCACTCTGTCTCTGGTGAATCCTCTCACTGCCCTGGACTCTGGTCTGTACCCCAGCTCTTGTATGTATAAATAAATAAATCTTAAAAAAAAAACAAAGAAGGAAAGAGACCCCACATATATTTGGGGAGTAGAAACAGCAGGGTTTGCTGGCGTATTGGGTGAGGGAATGAAGTTAGAAAGGGACTATCACAACCTTTTTAAAAAGAATAAATCAACTCTGAAATTATTCTAAAAAAGTTTTTAAGCAAAAAAGTGAATGTCAAAAGAGTAATTTCCTGCAGAGCCCCAATATTTAGTTCAGGTTAAATAATTTGAAGTGACATATAATTGGCTGCTAAATTTCTGATTCCTGTGTACCAGACTAATTATTTGTATTACTATCACACTATTTTAGTGTTATCTATTGACAATTGTATTCTTATATACCCCACTGTGTATGCTTACTAATTTTTTTCTTTCAATGACCCTAGATTTACTTTTCCTTAAAAAAACAAACAAATGAAACAACCACAAAAGGTCTTTGATAGAACTTCGAAGAAATGATTTGGTTTCCAGATTAGCATGAAACTGAAATGTCATCTGTTTTGAAATAATAAGTTGCATTGTTAAAATCCAGCTACACGAGGATCTGTTTTCTAATTCATATGGCAAAACTCCTGAAGGTCAGCTCACACAAATGAGTGACCTGTTTAAAACAAGCAGAAGTATACCTGGATGTGACCAGGAATCTATAAAACAAAACAAAACGACAAAAACATACTGAGAGATCCATATCTAGGTTAATAAAAATGGGTGAATGGCACATTTCAAAGGGGACTCTGGGGCGCTGCTCAAAGCAAGCTGGCTCCCTGCCCAGAACAATAAATAGGCTTATGCATTCATAGGCCAGCGCTTCTGTCCGCTGTGTGTGCTCCTGCTCACCCACATCTAAGCACATACACTGGCTCAGAGAAAGCGGGGCCAACAAAAGAAATGTTAACACGAACAAGTAACCTTAGTGTACGAACAGGAAAAAAACCTTATCTTAGTATCTTGTGAGTCTCCATAAAACTTCTAATCTATCCCATCTTTTGCCTCGCTGCTATATAAACCTTGACTTTGGCATATGTAACTGAAACAAACAGGTTTATTAAAGCTCAGCCAGAAAGATTTCCCATCACCTATTTTCTGAAAGAAAATAAATTCTTGATAGTCATTAAAAGTACAGGTGGAGGGGCCCTCCCTGGTGGCACAGTGGGTTAAGCAACGCGCTGTGAAGCAAACTGCAGCCACTGTAGCACGAGTTCAATCCCTGCCTCCGGCCAGGGAGGGGACCTACATGGCACAGCAGACCTCTCCGGCAGTGCCCGCTGCTCCCCTCAGCAGTATATTTCAGTCGGTCTGCCTGTTCTGCATCCTGCTCTGTCTGGTGGGTTCTCTCACCACCCCCACACCTCTGGCCTGTACCCCAGCTCTTGTATGCATAAATAAATAAATCTTTTTAAAAAAAAAGTATGGGTAGAGAGAGTGCTTAAGCAGAATGTTCTACAGAATGGTCTTAATAACGGTGCTACTTTTCACTCTATTTTCACCAGAAGTCTGGTAATAGCTGCTTTGTGGATGGGAGGGCTGGTTTCTAACTTGATAGCATGACCTTATAGTAAAGGAAGCTTCTGGAGTCTATCTGTTATCTACTGTTGCATGAAATATTACCCAACACTTAATGGCTGTTTTAGTTAATTTTATGCATCAGCTTCAGGAGACCCAGATTACCAGCTATTTGGCTAAATAGTATCTCTGAGTCTGTGAAGGTATTTTGAATGAGATTAGCATTTGAAATTGGTGGACTGAGTAAGGCAAATAATTGCACTCCCCACTGTCCCCCACGAAGGGTTTGCGGTAACCATGGTCACAAGAGGCCTGAGGCTGGAGATGAGGGCTGCCTGTGTGGCAGATGTAGATGGAGAGGCAGGGCAGGACAAGAGTGCCCACCGTCAGGAACCCCACAAGCCACCTGGAGGAAAATGCAAAGTGTGGCGCTTCTAGGTGGCCTGGCAGGTGGCACAGATGAGTGACCAGGCCAGGTGTCCCCTGGGGTGGTGGAGGTGTCTCTGAGCACCCATCTAGGAGCCCGGCAACATCCTGGGAGGCTGACACTGTAAATTCGGCTCCGCCAGCAGGGGGCGTCTGTAGACGGTTTTCACTGTTAAAAGATCAGGTTTGGTGCCTGTGGACTAGCAGCTCCACCAAAGGGGAGGCTCTAGCTGGGTGAAGTTCTCCGTGCAGCGGGGAGGCCCCCCGAGGCTGCTTGGGGGTGGAGCCCCTGCAGTCCTTGCCACTGGGAGATTAGATTTTGGAGTTGAATGGACAAGTGCCTAAAAGTGAGAGTTGGGGCTCTGGGCTTTCTTAAAAGGGCAGGCTCTTGAAATTGTGCATTCTCATTACATATGCAGCAACAAATGAAGTCAATTGTTCTTTTTTATCCTCCCACTGTCTCCTTTCCCATCCTATTCTACCATGTTCCCAATGTCCATATTCACAGAAAGTTGCCCTTGACTCTTGAAACTCTCCTGGAAGGAGGCTAGAAGAGCTGGCCTGGCTCAGATAGTCACTTTGGCCTTGGGGTGTCCTATGGGTGCCTCCTGACAGCTGGAAGTTCATAAGCACAGACAGCTGGTGCCAGCAGGGTCGGGAGGTCAGCATCGGTGGAAATTCTCCTGAAGGTCCAGCTCTTGGCACCCTCTGCGATGCACAACCAGGATCCCACCAGCGTGAAGCACGTGAGATGCCCACTCTGAGGACCGTGACGTGCAGCATGAGTCCTGCCTTCAGTCGAAATTTTTGCTATTTTGTTCATCATAGATAAGTCACACTTTGTTTTTTTAACGTGCTGCATTAAAATATTATTTATCTTGATTACTGAGTCTTTGGCACCCCTTAAAATTTGTACTGCAGGCGAGTGCCTTACTCCTCTCCACGCAGGTCCAGCGCTGAATGCCTTCACAGGTGGATACAAACCTTGAACCAGTTGAACCAGTTCCAGCACCTGTGGCCCTTTATCTCCTCAGACTTTCCCCAAGCTGCTTGAGAGCATGCACTGGTCCTTTTGCCTATACCACAGCCGCTGACGTAGAGTCGGCTAGTATTTCCATGCCTGTGATTATATTGTAAGCTTAGCCTAACAATGGGATGGTTTTCTCCAGTGAAAAAAATCTTAGTTGATCACAGTGATAATATTGGGTATTCTTTTTTTTTTTTTTGCTGCACTGTTCCAACTTCAATATTCACTTAAACTTCTCCAGGATAAAGGATTGTTGATTTATGCTCGTTTTCTGTCTTAAGACTGTCAGATAGTTAATACCTGCGCTCAGCCACTCAATATGTTGGCTATTATGTTCTAAAATAAAATTAGAACAAAAGCGGGTTCATGAATGTGGGGTTTTTGTCTTTAAACTTTTTTCTTGATTGTGTGAGCCTTTCTGGAGCTGTCGCTCACTATTTCTGGATCCTTGCCAGCTCAAGGGACTAAACAACTGTTCTATTTTTTTAAATATTTATTTATGCACACAAGAGCTGGGGTACAGGCCAGAGATGCAGGGGGTGAGAGGACTCACCAGGGACAGAGCGGGGAACAGAATAGGCAGATGGACTGAAACACACTGCTGAGGGGAGCAGCAGGCGAGGCAGGAGAGGTCTGCTGCGCCATGTGGGTCCCCTCCCTGGCCAGAGGCAGGGATCGAACTCTTGCTGCAGGGGATGCGGTTTGCTTCATAGTACAGTGCTTAACCCACTGTGCCACCAGGGAGGCCCTAAACAACTGTTCTAAATTGCCAAGGAATTGACTTCCAGCAATTCTAGGTGAAGAAAAAAGCATTTGTTTTCATTATATAGTTTGCCTTTGTCCTGAGGGGGATTATTTTGATGAACCCATTTGATTGTGTGGATTAAGTCAACTACTTAACTGGGATAGCTCCTCATATTAAATAACCCAAGGCAAATAATTCAGATTCCGTTTAATTGCATTAAAAACTGACCCAGGAGAGGTGGTGTATTCTTTTACATAATCCCAGTGACATAATCATTTTAATTATTCTTAGGATACTCTCGCCTAAATATTTGGCGGGTAGAGGAGCTGCAGCTTTTCAGTGGTTCATCAGTACTTGTGTGTGTGCGGAGAGAGAAAAAAGCAAATATGGCAAAATATTAACAATTAGTGAATCAAGTGAAGCATCTGTAGGCCTTCATTGTACAATTTGCGAGACTTTTCCATATGCATATAATTAATTTTTTTCAAAATTGAATGTTTTAAAAGTGTTTTATATGTGTGTGTGCACATATATACACACATCCATATATACCCATCTCCCCAAGGTTTAAACTGTGGAGGAAACAGGCCACCAGGGAGGCTCAGTATCTCCCAGAATTTTAAATCTAGAGAAATCCATCTTGGCTGACAGGAGACAAGCCAATAGATGGCACACACAAGGGTGAAAGCATGACTAGAGGGTAAATGGAAAAGTATCAGGCTTTTCCACCCTCCCACCATGGGTGTGATGACGGACACCTGCGGTGCTGCATGCAGGCTAAGTGGGCATGCGCAAGTGGGTGCACCTGGGCTGAGACACGGGCGTATAAGGGCAGTGTCACGAGGCTACCAGTAGAGGAGAAGGAGAGCAGCAGAGCAGAACAGGAGCAGAAGCGGCAGCCTAGAGTGAGATGCGCCGGGGGCTAGGAGGCGGGCTAGGAGGCCTGCCAGCCTCCTGCCACCCCCCAGCCCCCCGCCTGCCATGTCCCTGGCATAAAAAGCCACCGAGGGCTCCAGGACTCCTCCTGACCCGTCTGCTCAGAATCATCGGGAACTTGCTCTGTGCCCCTTGCCGGTACCGCAATGACCTCGGCTGTATGACTGCCCCGTCCTCAGAGCATGTTCACTAACTGAGAACCCAGCCCAAGCTCCAAGCCAGGACCACACACATACTGGCCTCACCCGGAAGGGTTTGTGAAGCCATTGACACAGCCTGACAGCCCCGACTGAATGCCGGTCCCATCCTGGCGAGCGACTCAGGTTTCAGTGATGGTGCGGCAGTCACCAAGATCTTGAAAGCTACTTGTGAATTTCTTCCAGTATGTTTCTGGTTCCCAAATTTATTTATTAACCCTCACATCAGTCCTTTCAATTTTAAAGATTTGTTATCTGTATTCAAAACAAGGAGAATTATCCCAGCGATTCACACAAGTCTTTTCTCACTGTACCAACCCCCTTCCCAGAAATCCGCTCGCCGCCTTGCTTGCACGCCGCCCACCACAGCATCAGATACACATAAATAATGGGTGTTGAAAGGAGAAGGGGGGCTGAATGAGTAAATTACCACCAGCTGTCTGTGGCTCATCGTCATTTCTCTCCTTGAGGTTTTTGTTTCAGCTGACAGTCAAGACTAGCTGGTAAAGGAGAGGGGTCTGAATAAGTGCGTACACGCGCACACACACACATGCACACGCACACGCACATACATGCATACACGCTTCAAGATGGGGAAAGGTTGGGAGGTAGAGGGAGGAACACAAGATGGAGGAGATGTCTACTCCCTCTGTCCCGACAGCCCCAGCCTGTGAGTGAGGGCACCAGCTCACCGCCTCCTGACCAGCACCCTGGTCTCCTGTGGTAAATCAGGAGAAATGGAAAATCTGGTCACTGGCTCAGCCCTAGAGAGCAGTTTGGAGCCAGACTGAAATTAAAATATATGACTTGTCTGCAGGGTTGGAGTCCTGCCTGATGTAAACATTAATAAAAAAATTAGCTGTAATTTATCAAATATTTAAAACGTACTGGGCAATGAGTTAAACACTTTCATATATTATTTCATTTCATTCTCACAACTACCCTAGTAGGTAGTTATCATTAACCTCGTTTTACAAATGAGGAAACTAGATCGAATGAGTCAGGATCACAGGGTTGGAAGTTGTAGGGTCAGAGAACAATCAGGTCTTTCCACCCTCCCACCACTGTGATGATGGACACCTGTGGGGCTGTGAGCATTCCAGGGTGGGCATGCGCAAGTGGGCGCACCTGAGTTGGACACGGGCTTACATGGGTGGTGTCATGAGACGCCAGGACCGACAGTACTGATGAGCAGCAGCAGTAGAAAGCAGCCGAGAGGGTGAGAGGCACTGGGGGCTGGGAGGCCTGGCCAGCCCCCCGGCACCCCTGCCTGCCGTGCACCTGGCCACCTCTACTAATAAAAGCATGAAAAGCCACCGAGGGCTCCAAGACTCTCCTTCCCTGACCCGTCTGCCCAGAACCATCCCGAACCTGCCCAGTGTGCTGCTTTCCTGCTGCTACAGAAGTTAACAGAGGGGGTTTTAATAAGGCCCCTGACTCAAGAGCCAGTCATCTTACTGTCTACTCTGCTGTCCTGTCTGCCAGTGGCACTGTTACAGGGCAGGGTGAGGGGAGCCCTGGGAGCCCCCCAAGTCTGCCTGCTCTGGGTTCTGCCATCAGCCATATCAAGATAAAATATATTCTAGTGCGTAAGATCTTCAGTAGAAAATAACTTGAATGCAATCGGTATGCTATCAAGAAAAGAGAAAGAATAGTTAAAAGTTTCACATGGAGCACCCAAAGTTACTCCAACAGGTTGGCCCCAAAACTTGCAACAACTCTAAAGCACCTTCTTCTGGGGACCCCTGGGAGAGGGGCAGAAGGCAAGTCTGGAAGGAAATGAGCCAAGTCAAAGTCCATTTGTGAGAAACCCTATCCATGGATTTCTCACTCATGTCTCTGTGTCTCCTTCCTGACCTCCAAGGCTGAGAAGCAAGCACAGCGTCTTCGCGTGTGTAGGGTCAGTGGAAAAGGGATCAGGCTTTGCCGCCCTCCCGCTGTTGGTGTGACGGTGGACACCTGCGGTCCTGCATGCAGCCTGAGGGCGGCCCCTCCAGGAGGGTGTGGGCGTGCACAGGTGGGCGCACCTGGGCTGAGACGCAGGCGTATAAGGGCGGCGTCATGAGGCTGCCAGCAGAAGAGAGAAAAGAGAAAGCAGAAAGAGAGTAAGCAGAGAGAACAGAAGCAGCAGCAGTAGTAAAGCCCAGAAAGCAAAGATGCGCCGGGGCTGGGAGCCTGCCAGCCTCTGGCTCCCCGGCTCCTGCTGGCCGCGTATCTGGTCGCCTCTGATACAATGATGCAATAAAAGCCTGGAAAAGCCACCGAGGGCTCCAGGCCTCCTCCTTGACCGTCTGCCGGATCATGGAGAACCTGCCCCGTGCCCTGCTGGCACCACAACACGTGTCTGCTCCGTGTGCCTCCTCCTGTCCTCTTCTTGACCCCCCTCCTTCCTTCTTGCTGCCCAGCTCCACCCTTCCTTGGGTGGGGCAGGGAACCTGGAACCTCTTCTTGGCTATCACACGCTTACAGCATCAGCGCCACTGCGAGGCTGTGGGTTTTAAGATCATGGCTAGACAAAAGTCACTGCCACATTCCATCCTAAAACAAGCTCCTTTCTACTTTGAGATGGGTCAGAGACTGCTGTGGGGTAGTTTAAAATTCTTGAACTCTCAGTCTAATGGAAAGACACATCCTTAAGATTTTTTTAAAATGAATTTTCTTACTTCTTTCTTTTTAGGATTTTTTGTTTATTTATGCACACAAGAACTGGGGTAGAGGCCAGAGATGCAGGGAGTGAGAGGCTCCACCAGAGACAGAGACAGAGAGGGGAGAGGGAAGCAGGACAGGCAGATGGACTGAAACACACTGCTGAGGGGAGCAGTGAGCGAGACAGGAGAGGTCTGCTGTGCCATATGGGTCCCCTCAGTGGCCTGTGTGACACTCGACCCCCCCGACACACACACCCGCCCCCGCCGCTGCCCCACCAGGGAGTCCCACACCCTTAATATTCTTAGAGGAATTTTTATTTAATTGGAAAGCGATAGGAGGCACCACCTAAGATCTTTTTGAGCTCTTAGTCTTGAGTCTCTTGATTTTTGCCCTGAAACTACTATTATTCTAAAAACTTTAGTTATATGGAGAGATTGGGGGTGAGAAAGAAACAGTTTGATATTTTTAACCTAGCAAGTGTTGACTCTACTTCTGATTTCTGCTTTAAAACTGGCTTTTTTTAGCCCATCTTTTTCTGTGTCTCGTATGTAGATAAAAGGAACACAAAATACTTCTGAAATTCTGCCTTAAACGTCCCTTTGCCAAACCCACCCATTCATCTGGTAAATTTTCCATTCCCCACATTCCTACTGTAAATGGTTTTGCTCAATTTCTGTACTACATAACACCAATACCTTTTTTAGCTCCCAATAATTTTTTCTTCACTGTCCTTCAGTCATTCCAGAAGTTTCCTCAGGGGCCTTCCAGCTTTCATTCTTTCATTTAACATTCTTCTTGCAGTCTTCCCAGATTCTGCTGCTTGCGGCCTCAAAGTCACTGCCACTTAGTTTAGGTTTTTGTTATAGAAATACCCCACTTCCAGGCACCAAATCTGGTTCTGCTGTTACTTAGTAGCCTACTCCAAAGTCATAGCTTAATACACACACGAAACATTTTATTTTATCAGCAGATATTGGGGGTCAGTGAATCTAGCATGATTCAGCCGGGCAAATCATATAGCTCCACCTCGGGGTTCCTTGGTCAAGAGCGGTTGACCGCTGGACTGAGCTAGAAGACCAAGGACCACTTCACTCCTTTGCCTGGCATTACCCCCTGGACGTGGGCTTGGCTGGTCCCCTCACTTCTCCGTGTTGTCTCTGGACCTCCCTACATGGTTTCTCTCCATGGGAGCTCCTCACCTGCAGTCTAGGGCTTCAAAAGCAAGGATCCTGGAGTCTGACATGGAAGATGCAAGGCTTCTTACTGACTCAGGCCTGGCAGTCCCAGGACCCCTTACTCTGCATTCTACCCGTCAGGCAAGACTCTCAGGCCGACCAGATTAAAGGAGAATTAAATTTCATTGCTCTTTTTTTTTAAAGATTTATTTATTTATTTATGCATACAAGAACTGGGGTACAGGCCAAAGGCGTGAGGGGTGAAAGGAATCACCAGAGACAGAGTAGGGAGCAGAGCAGGCAGATCTACTGAAGCACACTGCTGAGGGGAGCAGCGGGGAGACAGGAGAGGTCTGCTGCTCCACGTGGGTCCCTTCCCTGGCCGGCAGCAGGTATCGAACTCATGCTGCAGTGGCTGCGGATGCTCCCTAGTGCAGTGCCTTAACCCCTTGTGCCACCAGGGAGGCCCCTAAATTTCATCTCTTCATGAGAGAAGATGGAAAGACCTGTGGCCATCTTTGCCCTCTGTGATAGTGTCTTCCAACACTAATTGTAGATGACTCCTCTCTGTTCGTAGAAGAAAGTTTGCTAAACCCAAAGTTAGAGAGGCGGATGGAGCGCTGGGAGACAAAAGAGACCTTTTTGAGCAGCCACGTCAGTGTCATCAAGTGCAGCGGTCAGTGAGTGGTCAGTGTGTGGACACGCTGTGTCCCGTCTATGCTCAGGGGATGTCAGGTCTCGGATCTGGGATGCAGCGTCCACAGGGAGGGACCAGGCAGAGAGTTCTTTGAGGCTCCGTAAGGTCAAGTGGAAAGCCCTTCACGTTCGCACCTGCATGCCCTAAGAAGTTATCCTAGGGAAATCATCCAAAGGAGTAAAATAATAAAGGCAGAAGAATGTCATTAAGCATTGCTTATGATTCTGGCATTAGAAATAGCAGCACTATATGGTAATAAATCTTTACTAATAAGTTACGGTTTTTTTATGTGAAATGTTATGCAAGCTTTAGAATATATAAACACCCTCTGACAACATGGACAAAAATCTGAAAATAAATAAAAGAAGAAATAAGCTCCTATGTTATTGTGTTACCTGTAACTAGATAGATCGATAACATGTATAAAGACACAGATAGTGGGCCTCCCTGGTGGTGCGGCAGGTTGAGTGCCGCACTGTGAAGCATCCGCGGCACAGCAGGGCAAATTCGATCCCCAGGCATGGAGGGGACCCACATGGTGCAGCAGACCTCTCCTGCCTTGACCGCTGCTCCCCTCAGCAGTGTATTTTGGTTGATCTGCCTGTTCTGCTCCCTGCTCTGTCTCTGGTGACTCGTCTCTCCTCCCACACTCTGGCCTGTACCCAGCTCTTGTGTGTGTAAATAAAAAAATCTTAAAAAAAAAAACATAGACAGATAGTGACTAGAAGTAATATGGAGAAATTTAAATAACTGAGCTGGAGGAATGAATGAGTTAATATCATTCTTTGAAAATATGACAAAATTTGTGCTTTTGACAAATGTAAATTTATTGCAAATGTAAATAAATTTGTTGTTTAAAAACAACAAAGAAATTTCTCATCCCAAGAATGTATACTCGGAGCCTCCCTGGTGGTGCAGTGGGTTAAGCACCGCACTGTGAAGCAACCGTGGCCACTGCAGCACGAGTTCGATCCCTGCTGCCGGCCAGGGAGGAGACCCACATGGCACAGCAGACCTCTCCTGCCTCGCCCGCTGCTCCCCTCAGCAGTGTGTTTCAGTCCATCTGCCTATTCTGTTCCCTACTCTGTCTCTGGTGGACCCTCTCAGCTCCCGTGACTCTGGCCTGTACCCCAGCTCTTGTATGCATAAATAAATAAACCTTTAAAAAAAATGTATGCTTGCATGTGAGAGTCAGTGTTTGAATTAGAAGATACATTTTTAAAAGACTGAGGGAAAGGCTGACACACTTTTAAAATGATTTCACTCTATGATGAGCAGTTTCCCTCCTGTATACTTTCTGTGTTTTTCAACTGTTTTCTAGTGACTGATTCATGAACTCCATGAACAGCTGTTTAGAAGTAAGGAGGGTTTGTTCTACCTCACTCCTGTGTGTTGAATCAATGCTGTCGTTTCTTGAATGAAGTGCTCGCTGGCTAGACAGAGGTCCTCTCCAAACTCGGTAGCCCATAATTTGATTTCAGACAAAACTAAATATAGCATCAAGTTTGGTGGGTGGGGAGGGATGAAAATCTGACTTTCATGTTCTTTTCTTCATTAGCATTTTCACCCTCTGTCTGCGGAAGACTTCTCAGTGGGGACTTCTGAAGCTAGTCTCAAGCCACCAGACCTTAACATGCGTCCTAGGAACGCTGTAAGCTCAGGAGCAGTGTTTGTAGGCACAGATGGTGTTGATGTTGGGGGATCCTAGACAAGAGGCCTTCTAGACAGTTCCTCCACACCCTCAAATGCTCTGATGTGAGCTGACCTCCCTCCCCTTTCTGAACTGATAATTGGGAGAACTAATCCTAGAGTTGGGAGGTAGGTGACAGTGTCCCAAGAATCCAGCCTCCCTCCAGTTTCCCCAGAACCCAGTTAGGCCAGGCCCCTTTCTGAGTTAAATTCCTAGAATACCTGAGAAAATAAGTTCATTCTAGGGAGTCCTAGTTGAGCTTTGTGGTGGCAGGAAGGGGCACCGAGGAAGTTCTCGATGATTCGGGCAGATGGATCAAGAAAGGAGTCTTGGAGCCCTTGGTGGCTTTTTATGCTTTTATAATCAGAGGAGACCAGGTACAGGGCAGGCAGAGGTGGGGGGGAGGGGGCAGGAGGCTGGAAGGCCTCCCAGCCCCCAGTGCCTCTCACCCTCTCCGCTGCTTTGCTGCTTCTACTGCTCTTGTTCTCACTCTGCTGGTGTCCTGTCCCTCTGGCGTCCTCATGGCACTGCCCTTATACGCTGTGTCTCAGCCCAGGGGCACCCACTGGCACATGCCCACTTAGGAACGCGTGCAGCACGCAGGTGTCCATCATCACACCCATGGCGGGAGGGTGGAAAAGCCTGATGACTTTTCTCTGACTCTACAGCCTTATCTTCAGAAAGCTAGAGAAATGTCTCGGGCCGCCCTGTGGAGAAGCTGCTGGGATCAGAGGCTCAGAGAGACTTTGTGCCTCTTTCCATCTCAAAGTCATCAGCTGTGACACCAATGTAAGCAAATCAGCATCGCCACATGCGGGCACTGTAAAGCTTTCTGCGAATTAAAAAGGTCAGTGGCGATGCTAATAATAACAGTGATTGTGTCACTTAATAAAAGGTTTTATTTTAGAGCAAAAAAAAAAAAAGGAGCTTGGGGCTGCGAGCGCTATAATTACGGCTCCTCTGATTTGTTTAAACCTGGTTACGAAAATAGGTGGGACGGGCTCGGCGGTGTCATCCTCAGAGGTCCTTTTCGATGATCTTAGGACACTTGGGAGGGTCCTGGTGGCCGTGTCTTGGAGATTTTCCAGCGCTCTGAGAGTTCAGGGATCTTCTACCCTCTTGAAGTTAGCAGAGTCTAGTTACCTCTGTGCTGGGAAGACGGAACCCATGGAGATAGAATTCCAAAATCAGGGACATCTGAGATGGAGGGGCTAATCAGGGTCCAGGGTTTTGTTGGGATCTTCCTTTCCTGCGGAAGATTCCTGCCCCGGCATAACTGAGACGTACACGTCGGAGTCCTGGCAAAACAGCGCCCTGCCGCGTGACCACCGAGAGTGTGCGTCTGGGTTGCACTGAACCCTTCCTGCAGCCAGCCCTGGCTCCAGGGTTACCTCCACGAGGACTGCCCGGGCGCACGAGGGGATCCCCTCCCCAGGTCTCCCTGCAGTGGGCTGGTTTTACGCAGAGCGTCACTGTGAGATGCGCGAGGGGCAGCGGGCTGGGCACGGCGTCTGCTAAGCCGCTTCGCCGAGGCAGGCTGGGAGCACGCTAGGGTGTGTCCAGGGGCGGGGGCGCCGGCTGCCAAGCCCCGCCTCCCTCGCGGTTGACAGCTCAGCTGGTACCGAGCGACTCGTGCCAGCCAGTCGCGTCTCAACCCGAGCGTGTGCGCCCGCGCTGCCCTGGCCCAGCTGCGAACGGCCTGGGCGCAGCTCCGCGGCCTCCCGCCCGCCGAGAACAGTCCCTCCCTTGTGCCCGGCGGGGTTAGCGGAGCCTGGGCCACGTCAATCGGCTTCTGAAACAGCCTGAGCAGACTCTCTCTGCCAACACGCGAGGAGGGCGCTGGGGAGGAAAAGGCGGCTGCCCTTTGCGCTGGAGACTCGTGGGCAAAGCTTCTCGTTTTCCCAGGCTGCCGCCACTCCCGGGTGAGGCGCCCCCGCAAGTAAGGAGAGCGCCCCGAAGGCCGAGCAGATGTGGATGAGGTAGGTGAGCTGGGCTTCCGCGAGCGCCCTCGGAAATGGTTCCTCAGCCCCTGCCCCAAAGCGCACGGGAAGAGGGGCGCCGCCACTAGGGGTCCTTGACAGCTTCTCTCTTTGGGAGCGTCTCTGTCCCGAACTCCAGCCCACCCTCCCTGCTCTCGCACGTGTTCTGTTCTCGGGTGGTGTCCGTGGGCCTTGAATTTTCCTGTAACCAGGTCCTGATGTTAAAAAAAAACCAAAACCAATGAAGCTAGAAGTGTGGGTAGAGACGTTTCTCTGTCTTTTTTGTTCTTGGGGCTCTCCAGACGACAGGAGCCCACGGGCCTTTTTTTTTTTTTAAGAGAAAACTTTGATTGCAGGGACCTGGATAAATATCACATTCCTCCTCACCCTGCCACCTCACCTCCTCCTCACCCTGTCTCAACCACCCACCACTGCTCCCAAACGCAAAGGAAGGCATGAGGGAGCCCAGGGGTGCTCACCCAGAGCTCCCAGCCGGAGGTGGCTGGGGAGAAAAAAGAAAGAGCCCCGGTGTCCTCTTTGCTCAGGCTCAGTGGAGACTTGTAGGTCAGATTTTGGAGATTCCTGCACTTGTTCCCCAGTAGACTCCACAGTGAGCTCACACGGGGAGGAGAGGTGATGTACTGAGACAAGACTGTTTTTCCGTGGGAGGCGGGTGGGGAGACTGTATTCCAGGAGTGTTTCCATAACAGTCACTCCTCCATGTCCAGGATTTAACTTTGGAGAGCTGGCGCGAGGCCAAGTGAGTGTTCTGACTGGGAAGAAAGGGCAGGCTAAAGACGTAGGAGGCAAATTTGGGGCTTCACAGTGCTTGTGCAAAAGACCTGTGGGGTTTAGCAGATGGTTCAGTGGGAGAGAGCCGCAGGCTGTGAATTGTAAGGAAAGGGCAAACTGAGGCTCGAGGGTGCTGACAGGTCACCCATCTCCACTAACAAGCCATAAGGGTACTTGCCCCTTCCTGATCTTCTCGGGGCTCCTATGGGCCAGGGCTCTGTTCTGGACGTGACTAGACAGACGGAGGGTGCACTGAGAACCATCCACTGAGGGGCTGCCCCAAGACCCTTGGCTCTTTACTCTGGCCAAGTGAAGACTGGTGTGGGTGGGTAATTTTGAGGAGCAGTTGGTGGTAGATCATTTCACTTGAAGTTTGGATCACTAGTTTGGATCACTTCGGAGTCCTTTGGGCTGGTGGGACATCAGCTACAGCAAGTTGTGGGGAGGCAAGCCGTGGCTTTATTGTAGCAGGTGGGCTCCCAGACCTCAGAGCCCCCTGCCCTGGAGTCCCTCAAGCAAAGGCTGGAGGACCTACTGAGGGAAGTGCAGACTCCTGCTCTCTGCCAGTGATTTTCACGCTTAAAGAAGGTTTTGTTTGTTTTAGATTTAGGTCTAACAACTTCAGACAAAGTCATAAACGATTTAGAAAGATCACAAGTCATGTTTATAGTCTGGCTAGTTTCTTTCACATCCAAGTGCTCAGGTCAAGAGAGAACATTGCCGTGTTCTTGAGGCTCTCCTCATGGCCCAGGATAAGCGTTATCCTAATGTGAATACCATAGGTGTAGTCACTGCAGCTCTCCCACCACCAAAGCACCCAGGGTCCTCTATCATGATCCACTGTGCTGCCCCCACCCATCCCGTGTGTTCCCAACCCTTCCCCTCCTCTGGGAGCCTCAGACCCAGGGCAGCTATCAAGTGTTTTTTTCATCTGACCCTTTGTTTGGTTTCACTATATTCTACATATGAGTGAAACTGTCTGGTATTTATTTTTCTCCTCCTGAATTATTTCACTGACCATCAAAACTTCCCCTTCTACCCATGTTGTCACAAATGGCATGAGTTTATCTTTTTGACTGCTTAGTAGTATTCCACAGTGTGTATCCACCACATCTTCTTCTCCATTCATCTTTTTTGGGCACTTGGGTGGTTCTCCCACTTTGGCTGTTGTAAATAATGTGGTGGTCCACGTAGGAGCTCAATCTTACCTATAGGGTCCATCCACGTTGTTGTGTGTAGCTGCCGTTGAACTGTATTTGCTTCTCGATAGGATTCTACTGTGTGTAGATACATCAAATATGTTTGTCCTTTCTCTGTTAGTGAGCATTTTGCCATCTTCTAGCTTGGGATGCTACGAACAGTGTTGCTATGAATGTCCCAGTACCTGTCCTTTAGGTGACATACATATTCATTTCTGTTTGGTGAATACCTTGAAGTAGAATTGCTGGGTGTTCAGTGTTAACATACACTGCCAACTCATCTTCACAAGTGGTTACAACATACCCAGGGCAGAGACACAGTGAAAAAGGACTCTGTGTCAGTAATC
Source organism: Galemys pyrenaicus (assembly GCA_019455555.1). Lineage (NCBI taxonomy): Eukaryota > Metazoa > Chordata > Mammalia > Eulipotyphla > Talpidae > Galemys > Galemys pyrenaicus. Next base: position 1,002,694 of record JAGFMF010011645.1, on the reverse strand, counting down.
ACCAGGGAAAATCAGATAGGCTGATTAATCTGATTAAGCTACAATGACGTATCACTATGTATATATCAGACTGAAGTGAAAAATGCCAAATATTGGCAAGATGGAGCATCAGAATGTTACACTTTTTTTGACCTCTACCCACAATGAGATGTGTATTTATTCACACAGCTACCAAGTGCTCGCCCATATGTAATTGAAACAAAAGTTTCAAATAACAACACTTAACCTCACTGTGTGTTTGCATTCATATTTTCTATCCTATTCTTTAAAAAAAAAAAAAACTTGATTGTGACTCAGGAAATTAATTTTACCACCTAATGGGTCACAGATGGAAAAATCCTATCACCTGATGTCTAAGCTCCTGGCTAACTCACAGATGAGTTCAGAAACATTTGTTTTAAGTGTGGAGCCCAATACAAGCGAAACACTATGCTAAATGCTGAGGGTAATGCATCGGATGAAGTCGGGCTTCTGCCTTTGAGAGTTTGTCTTCTTGTTGTCCATAATTCCAGCAGAGGCCGGGGCAGATCGAGCTCTGGTGCTCTGGTGGAGAAGCCTGACTGGGGGGTTCAGAGACTAAAATTAGCTAGAAAGCTAAAATTAGTTAGAAAACTACGGTTTGTAAACTTTGCACTATGTACCTACTGCCTTTGCATAATTCATTTCACCCACTCCTCCCAACCTGTGGGGTATGAGGTAAATTTTATTCATTTTTAGAAGAAAATTGAACTTTAGAAATGAATCCATTTGCTCAGACGATGCACACAACTAAGGAGGAAATGCAGCCTGGCTATCTACCTCGATGCCTGTGCTCTTAGCCGCTTTGTTTGAGTGGAGTCCCGCAGGTGACTCAGTTTCCAAACTGGTTCTGAACCAGCTACTTATCCTGCCCACTCTCAAGCTGATAGTTAAGCTTAGAGCTGATTCTGTGCCCAGGTGTCATTTTGGCACGTGGGGTCCTTCTTATGAACCCCCAAATTCTTTACTCTCTCAGTCCCCACAAGGGACAGGTGCTAAGAACTTGAGTTCTCGAAGTTAAATATCTGCTGCTTCCAGCTGTACCTCACCTGTCCCCCTACAGGCCAGTGGGCATGCTTGTGTCCAGGTGTTACCCAGAGACAGACTCTGGCTCACTCACTGGGCAGGGCACAGCTGGACTAGAAGAGCAACTGTCCCATAAGTGCATGGGTCTTACAAAAACTGGTGTGGTCACTAGCTGGACTGATATCCAAGAACAGGGTAAGAGTTATCAAAGGAAGAAACTCAGGGAGAGAGTGAAAAACCTGCTGATGGTTTTGCTCCCTCCTGAGTCTAACCAGACAAACAGCTTCTGCTGCTCCAGGGTTTTAGCATGCACCTGTCTGGACCGGTGACTTCCTGGGACTTGAGGCTATTTCTGAGTCCCTGTTTATATAAGTTTTCTTTTACTGCTGCACCAATTTACTTCAAACTTAGTGGCCTGAACAACATAAGTTTATTAGGTTGTAGTCTGGAGGCCAGAAGTCTGAATACTGGTCTAGGCTAAAATCAAGGTGTGCGCAGGATGCTGGTCTGCAGGGGCAGTGGAAAGGGATCAGGCTTTCTCGCCCTCCCGCCGTCGGTGTGACGATGGACACCTGCGGTCCTGCACGCAGCCTGAGGGCGGCCCCTCCAGGAGGGTGTGGGCGTGCACAGGTGGGTGCACCTGGGCTGAGACACGGGCGCATAAGGGCGGTGTCACGAGGACGCCAGCAGAGAGAACAGAAGAGAATAAAGAGATGTAGAGGCAGAGAAAGCAGAGCCCAGAGAGAGTGAGATTCACTGGGGCTAGGAGCCTGCCAGCCTCCTGGCCCCTGGCCCCCCGCCTGCCGTGTACCTGGTCGCCTCCGATGTAGAGTAATAAAAGCCTGAAAAAGCCACCAACGGCTCCAGGACTTCTCCTTGACCCATCTGCCGGAATCATTGAGAACCTGTCCCGTGCATTGCTGGCGCTACAAGTTCCTTCTGGAGGCCCAAGGTCCGTTCCTTGCCGTGTCCAGCTCCAGAGGCTGCCCGCATTCCTTGGTCCACAGCCCCTTTCGCGCAGTGGCATCTCCGGCCCTTGCTTCCTTCTTGCACCTCCTTTCTGTGCATCTCCTACAGGGAACCTTGTGATTCCATCGACCAAATAAGCCATCCAGGATAATCTCCTGACCTCAAAATCCTTAATCACATCTGAACCTCCCTTGTGCCATGTAATGGCTCCGGGGCCAGAGGGCCACTGAGAGGCCTTATTCAAACTGCTGCTGGGTTAAATGTTGGAAAGGTCTTTGCTAAACCTTTTCCCTGGCTGGTGAAAATAGCATCTTGGGAAAACTGAGTAAAAGTCATGGAAACCACATATAAACTTTATACAATTTCCCTGAACAAATAACCCAAGGAAAAAAATGAACTTGAACTATTTAAGGACTGCCTTAAATAAAACTGCAGCTTAGGAGAGAAAAGCAGAGGAATTTGTTTTGCTTTATGTTATCTGGCCATTTTGGCTAATAGCATGTAAGCATTGGTTCTATTTTTCTGCTGTGACTGAAAATTTGACGAAATAACTTCCAAGAAAAATAGTATGTTAATCTTAGAATTTAAGAACTTCTGTTTTTGCTGCTTCTTTCTCACATCGTTGAGATGCAGGCTTCATGTAAGGTCAGACGCCCATTTACCTCCGTGAGTTTGACTTAGAAGAGCCCCATTCATGACTTATTTGCATTTATTCTGCTCAAAATTAACTCAGCCTAGAGGAAGCAAGGACATTCCTTTGTCTTTGAATTCATGAATTATCAGAGTTCTGGCTACAGCCAGACATGGCATTTCACCTCAACTGGAGATGTGGCAGAGGTGGCCAGAGGTTCTGTGAGCATGGAAGCATGAAGGTCTGGTGAGTTCTGAGAGCTTTCACTCACCAGGTTGCCTCTGTTTCACATACATTTGTGTCAGGAAAATGTTCCTTTTCTTAATTCAATTATTGAAACATCTTTAGCTGTTGAATGTCCTGCTCACCTGTTTGGCTCATCTAACAATTTTCTGGCTTTGGGGAACTCTCTGCCTTTGCAACTTTGAGCTATGTAGATTTTGCCTTGAACTTACTCAATGTGTCGTTACCCCCACTTGCTTGTTTCCCCCATACCAGATCAGAGTGCACCCCACTCCCCCTTCTTTCAGCTCACATGCTACAGCTGGACTCAAAGTCCAGGCAGATGGGAAGAGGTGGCTTTGGTCTGGAGGGACACACTGGTGGGGCCTCACCGTGGCCCTCCTGCCCTGGGTGGCCTGGGAGCCACTGAGACTCAGCCGTGTGGCGTCCAGCAGACATCTGAGACACTGCGCCTATTGAAGTGGACTCTGTTTTATAAATAAAATTCCAAACTGGGCTCAGAACATTCCACAAGTTGTCTCTGGCAAAAATTCAAGTAGAACTTAAAGTGAGAGCAAAGTCTAGAGCGAAAGAAACGGTGCGATGACCTCAGGTGGTTCAGGCCGAGTCTGTCTTGAAACGACCTGACGGGCGTACTGGGCCCTCGCCTGCCCGTCTCGGAGCCTGTACGTGTGGTCAGCAAGAGAAGAAGAGCTGCACTTATTTTTTTCTGAGCTCTCATAGCTGAAGCACCTCGTTAGTCAGAGACTATTTATAATAATAATAGTTTGTATTTTCATATCTCATAGCACATTAATAGTTGCTGATACATCTTCCCTCGGTCTTCTTCATTATTGCCAGTCCTTTTCCACTTGTTCCGCTCTGCAGAAACTGCTTTCTCCCTTGGCCCCTCCAAGGCTGACTAGGGAGGAGGTGACTGCTTTGCCAGCAGGTACAGGGCACATTCATTATGGATTGGGGAAGGCTGATAAAGAGCCCTGGAACCCCTGGTGGATTTTCAGGCTTTAATGCTCTCTCCGGGAGCCAGGAGCACAGGTGCGCCAGGGAGGGCGGCTGGTACGCAAGGAGGCAGGCACAGGCCAGGTGGGGAGTAAGGGAGGCTGGAGGCAGGTAGACAATCAAGCGTCAGAACCCCCCAGCCTCCCAGCCGCCCACAAATCTCTACACACTTTCTGTAGTCACTGTGTGGTCTCGCCTCTTCTGCAGTCACCTGCTCACGCTCTCATAGCTGCCCCCTGCCTCTGAGCGACACTGCTCTTATAGCCCTGGCCTCTAAGCTCAGGTGTGCACACTTACACGTGCCCAAACCCGCACTCAGGTGTCCAGAATCAGGCACGCATGCCCCGTGCCCACGCTCCCAAGTGCCCTCTGCATTGCCACGATCAAGGGCATGGTGATAGCTACAGAGGCTACTGGCACAAACAGCCTGATTAATTCCCTTACCCCACCCTACAACTGCTGTCCTCTTCTCATGGGCCAAGGTAGAAAGGATGTAAAGATGCTGACATGTAGAAAACGTGAAAAAGAATTTGAATAACATGCAGCATTTCATGTAATTTAAGCATGTTCATTTTCCAGTTCATGAAGTGGAATGACATGTCATGTGCAATTATAATACTTAATCATTCCCCTAAACTGTGGCCTTTAGATTTCAATTGTTAGTATAATATCAAATATACCTCTAGGTGTATTTAGGATCTTCTTTTATTTTTTAAATGATAGATATTCAGAAGTAGAATAACTCTGTCAAATATTTCTAGCTGTTGAAAATGCATTGCAAATTGCTTGGGGTTTTAGACTCACCAAAGGATATTTAGCTCAACTCAAATATCTTTTTCAAGACTTGAAGCCCTGACTATTTGAGAAGGGCAGATGGCGGCACCCTGCCATAAAGGGGCACATCCTTTATGATATCCAGGGTATCCCGGTGAGTCAGCACAACAGCCCCAGCCTTACCCTTCTCTGGGTAAAGAGGCTTCGTTGTTGCTGCTGATGTCAGTTACTGTCTCGAAGTGTTTCCTGAACTGGTAATCAACAGAGAATGTTAATAGAAATAAAAAGTAAGATGTGAATTACATCAAAATTATCCATCCATATGAGGCCGTTGTAAGGAGAGGAAAAAAAGAGAAAATAGATGCTCTATTTGGTTATTTGGTTATAGGAATGGTCATCATCATTTATATGCTGATTTAAAATTAAGTCAACTATGTTTTTATAGCAAAAAGAAATTTATGTTTATGTCACCCAAGTGACGAAGTGTGAAGTTTGGAACTGAGTTGGTTTTAGAAAGAGTCTTCTGTGGATTACTTAGAGACTTCCAGGTGAATGTCTCCATGGGGCACCCCTATCGCTGGCAGGTCTAGGGAGCTGGCTACAAAGTGTCACTTGATTCTTGATGAGCTAAAATTACCGTGAGTGGGCCTTCATCTACCAGTTGTTCCCACCTACACACCTAGCCCTGCCTTTGCTAGGATAAGAGTTTATCCCTCAAAGGCTACTTCAGCATTACCTTCTGTTGGAATTATTCCTGGAACCCAGTTCTGGGTGACATCTGCAGCAGAGCGTGCTAGTTGGTTTACTTGGTATTTTCCATAGTCTCAGTTTATTGGAAGAATTGTCTTTTGTCTTGAAATCTCCAGCATCTACCATTGCTGCTGGCCCTTAGCATTTGCTAAATTATGTACTTCTCAGAGCACATTCCCTGCAAGTCTGATGTCAACACCTACTTGGTCATTTTCTCCTTTTCATCGAATGGATACAGGGTCTTACTCAAGCTTGATGTCATTATACCATCTCATTGTATGTATTTATTGTTTCAGAAATTTGCATTAAATGCCTGTCATGTGTAGGACTTCTTAAGTGCAGGGTACAGAGTAAATGATACCAAAACCCTCCTACAAGGAGCTGGTGTTCTAGGGGGTCACTAAGCATGAGTATCTATTACTGTTAGACCTTTTTTTTTTAAAAAAAAAATTTATTTTTTTATACATACAAGAGCTGGGGTGCAGGCCAGAGTCATGGGAGGTGAGATGATTCACCTCAGATAGAGTGGGGAGCAGAACAGGCAGATCAACTGAAATGTGCTGCTGAGGGGTGCAGCGGGCAAGGGAGGAGAGGTCTGCTGCACCAAGTGGGTCCCTCCCTGGCCGGGGATTGAACTCGCGCTGCGGTGCCACGGATGCTTCACAGTGCAGCGCTCTTCCCACTGCGCCACCAGGGAGGCCCTAGTGCTGTCAGGCCTTGACTCATTCCTTAACTCTAATTCACTGCACCATCAGCATAGCCATACTTTTTCATTCTTTCTGATCTTCAGCAGATCTGCCACTTAAGTCTTCCTCCTCCTCTCCTTCCTCATGTTCTTCCTCCTGCTCTTCCTCCCAACACTCTTTCCCTTCCCCTAAAAATGCATTGAACCTTTGCTTCAATAATTTAAAACAAAAGCATGATAAAAATTTCATGCCCGGTGTTACTTCTATTTTGTAGAACAATGAAAAGTAAATGCATAAAAATCTTTATTGAAATTGTCTTCAGGTGGTAATGCTTTAAAACTACTTTTGTTTTCCTCTATATACTTATCTCCCTCCTAAAACTCCTAAAAGGAGTGTGTAATTATGTTCAAACCTTTAAAAGTGACATAAGAAAAGGAAGAGTGAAAGACTGTGTGAGAAAAAGGTCGATTAAAGGGGGCAAAAATCACCTCTTTCTTGAGGCTTGGTCTAGGGCTCTGAGGTAGACTGAACCAGCTCCTTGTGAATATCCGTCAACAGGATGCTCTCCGCTGGGGCAAAGCAAACAGCACAACCGAAGTTCCAGAAGTGAGTGGGGAGACCACAGGCCATCGCTGAACAGTGGGGCTGAGTCATGGCTGGTTCTTTTCATGTCTGTTTGGAGGCACGGTCAGTGTCTGACCCGGGAACAGAGAGGAGACGCTGTTAGATAACCTCAAAGAGAGAAGTGAAAACGAAAGTTCATACTGCCTTCACCTTTTTATGGTATTCAGTGTCTGTGTTTTGGACCTCAAAGGAAGCACCAAGAACGACATTAGTTCCTTTTAGGAAGAGGACTTAGTGCAGGAGCAAAAGTCATCACTGTAGAACTTGAAGTTGTTGCAGGTACAGTGACGCGTATCACTCCCCGTCGCTGCAGAGGACTAGGCAGTCCAGAAACTGCCTCCCGGAGTTCCAGTTGGCTGTGGTAGTGCTCAGTGAACAACCGTGTTGAGTGAAAGGTGTAATTGTAGTGTGTACTGTAGAAAAGTGGATATTACCATATCCGAGCCCAGTCAGCCCACACTTAGATACAGGGGAAAGCACAAGGAATGCGCTCTCCGTTCTGAAGGTCTTGCCAATTAAGCATTCTGGTTTGCAGAGGTTATAATGATAGGGCTGGAGATGAGAAAAAATGATAATCTCACTGCATTTATTATATAATAGCCTCACTCTCTGCATCTGTCTACCCCATTTGCATCTGAATGTGTTTTTTTATTCTGGTACTAAATTGAGGGGTGGGGTAGTTGGCAATATTGGAACATGGAAGATATACTCAGTGTCTCTCTTGGCAAGAGAAGAAAAGATTTGAGAAGAAGCTGTTCACCAGCGGCCTTCACGGTGTTGATTGTTTTTTATATCACTTCTGCCTGTCAGTGGGTTCCCTTTGTCTAGTAGGGACAATGCCAGGGGCTGGCACATGCACGATTCAGGGGAGGGAAATCTTTGGAGACATTTGGGTAGAGGTGAGAGAGTATAAAGGAATGGACGACGCACTGGTCACATAGAACATGTGAAAAGTCGCACTTGCCATTTGCTTTTAGGGTTTTAATTCGCTTGTCATGTGGCCTCTGCTACACCAACACTGGACCCTCATGTCTGAGCCTAAACCCGCGTGTCTGAGCCTAAACCCCCGTGTCTGAGCCTAAACCCGCGTGTCTGAGCCTAAACCCCTCAGTTCTGCAGGACAGCACCGCCTGCCTCTCTCCCCTCCCCTTTCAGGGCTCGCTTCCTGGAGTCAGGGCGGGGTGCAGAGGAGGGTCCTGGTGAAGGGGGCCAGGAAGGGAGTGCTCTGGGGAGAACAAACTGGGGAATCACACAGCTCCAGTTTCCAAGGTCAGCCCAAGCTAGCTTGACACTAACTAGCAGTGTGAGCTTGGGCATTTACGTCTTCCTTCTTTAATGTCTTGTTTCCTCCTATAAATGAGGGATAACCATTTACTTTATAGGAGTTTGTGAGGATCGAGTTAAATAATGCCCAGAGGGCCTCCCTGGTGGCGCAGTGGGTTAAGCAACGCACTATGAAGCAAACCGTAGCCACTGCAGCACGAGTTCGATCCCTGCTGCCGGCCAGAGAGGGGACCCACATGGCGCAGCAGACCTCTCCTGCTGGGCCCGCTGCTCCCCTCAGCAGTGTAATTCCGTTGATCTGCCTGTTCTGCTCCCCGCTCTCTGTGGTGAATCCTCTCACCCCCCCCACCTCTGGCCTGTACCCCAGTGCTTGTATGGATAAATAAATAAATCTTTAAAAAAAAAAATAAATAATGCCCAGAAAGTACTGGGCGCTGAATATATTTGGCTGTTGATGGGCAGTGGGACTCGGCCACAGGGGTAATGGTGCTTGTTTATTTGCTGAACATTGTATTATTCTCTATCGAGGGGACATCAGTTTACAATACTGGGTATGATTTAGAGGTATAGGTTCGCCTCGCTTCAGATGTGTGTTACTACACCATTGGGGTTCACCACCAAGGCCCCAATAACCTCGCACCAGAGCTCAAGGGCTGCCCCTCTCCTCTGCGCTCCTGTGCAAGGCAGTCAGAGATGGTGACCCCGTAGATGCCTCTGGTTCCAGGCTGGCGCTGCTCCTGAAAACCTGCCGTTTCAAAATTCTCAGAGCCAGCACATCACACGCTAAAGGAAGTGGGCCGCGGTTCTCCTTCTGGTCCTTTTACGTCTGCAAGCTTGAATGTAGACATGAATAAAAAAACATGGAAAATAAATCTTCGAACACTAGAGATTCCTTTCATTTGCACCAGAACGTAGCAGCTCATGTAAGATGACTTTAAGAATATGGAAATTAGAGCAAAACGTGCCCTTGACTCAGTGAAACACTCAGGGGCTACAGTTAGAGCAGCGTCTGCAGTCTTCCGTCACACCGCACGTCCCCCACGAGCTTAACTGCTGACATGTTTTATCTTTTATGGAGGGCATGAATGAGATGTTCCATGTCAATTAAACCAACTATGTTCCCTGACATTTTTAAAAATAAGAATGAACCTTTTACCTTCAAAATAGTAATAAGAAAAAGGAAGACTTGTGTTTTCTAACTTCCTAAAAGCGCCCCATTCCTCGGCTCCCCTCTTTCCCTTCTCCAGCTTGTCTTCCAGCCATTATGTGGATGCTCTCACTGTCCTGTAAGTCTTCATCCTGGTCCTTTGTTGCTGACGTGATTTTGAATTCTCTTTGGGGGTTTTAAGTGGTTAGATAAAGCTGCTGTGTTGGAGGAGGGAGGTGCAAATGCAGAATGAATTGGCTCTCTCCCTTGGCTTCCCTTAATTCTCCTTTGGGGAGAATGACTTGAGGAAGGGAAAGGTGTGAAGGAAGTTGGAAAGGGTTTTGGGGAGCAGTTCATGCCCACTCAGGCAGAAGAGAACAGAGTAAGAGTTCTGAACCCACCCTTCACCGTCCCAGTCGGGCCTCTGTCCTGTTTCCTTTCGTGTTCATACCCCCTGCAGGGCCTAGATCCATGTTCTCTGTTCTGAGGATTCGCTAGGCTCCCCTCCCTGTTACGGCACAATAGATCGCTATCTCGCTTAAGGTCTGAGGCCTCTGGTTTAAATCTCACTTTTCTAACAACTACCTCTCAGACTCCTTCCTGCCTCCCCCAGAAGTCTCGTGTTTTGATGACAGGGCCTATTCTTCTTTCACCTCTGTATTTCCAGTGCGTGGCATGTAAGTTACTTCTCAGTACATGTTTATAAATGGCATGAAAAACTATAAAAATAGCCATCAAGGCCCAGATTTTTCTCTAGTTGTAGTAGGTTGTCTTTTCTCCTTCTGAATTTTTGTTTAAGGTAAAAAGCCATATATTATACGGAGTTTAAAAGACAGAAGAAACCTCCTGGAGAGGGCCTCTGCCCCCAGGCTTGAGATGCTCATCTCGTTGGTGATGGGGGTGACTGAGTGGTGCTGGAACAACCTAGGAGCTTGGGGAGAATGGCTTGTGGAAGGGAGAGGTAAAAAGGAAGTTAAAAAGGGCCCTGGGGAGCAGCTTATGCCTGCTCAGGCAGCATGCAGGAGAGACCAAAGGGAGAGCTCTGGGGAGGGAGCCCCAAAATAACCACTCCAGTGGGAGTTTGGACACCCATATGGGAGAAATGGCCCAGGTTAATCATTTTATTTGGTGAGAGAAGAAAAAATGAGGCTATGGTAATCTCCGCTCCTTAGAAGTAGTGTGGAGGTAGTTTCAGCCCAGAGGTGCTAATACCTCAGAATGTTCAGTGGTTTGAACTGCTTTGTGCCCATGCAGCTGTACGAGTCCCGTCCTGCCCTACTCAGGAGCAATGTGTCCATTCACGCGATCCACTGCTCTACAAATTAAATAGGCCAGCGCACAAGCAGTGATACCAGAGATGTGCCGTTTGCAAAGGAAGGTCTGGGCTGCCTTGAGGAAATCATCGCTCTGCAGGTTTCATTGTGATGTTCCCCTTTGGGGGGGAAGAAGGACCCATGTATCCACGCCTCCCCAGAAAGTTCCATGAGAAACTAGACTGTGGGTCCATGGCAGTGTTCAAGTCTTGGAAAGGCACTACAGCAGGGGTTATTTTCAAGCAAAGTAAGATGCCTTGGCCATCCCAACATGCTCGAAGCTACCACACTTAGAAGGACACCAAAGAAGTCATCAGCACATCAGTGAGGCAGAGGGCTTAGAAGGGGCCATTGTCTTCTGACTGTTCTCAGCCTGATCGCCCTGGAAAACTGTCGGGAAAGCTCCTGATGTCAGAGAGTGAGGATGACATGTTGTCCGAGGCCAGTCTCTTCATGGTTACTTCCTAGGCAACATGGGTCATACGCCACGTGAGAGTTAAGTGGGTGAGCGCTTGTGGGTGGGATCTGCTTGGAACATGCTTGGTTCTCCAAGTTGTTCCTCAGCGTAATTTTAGTGGCACTGGTGCCAGTACTGGCAGATGGCTGAGACAGGGGGAGAGGCATCGGGCTTCCTGCGGGAAAGTGCTGCTCACGTATACACCAGCAGGAACGACGGCGGTAAGGCATCTCGCGAGGAAGCCGTTACGTGTCTGTCTCTGGGGGCGCGGTGCAAGAGGCACCATATGCCTGCTGAGCGTGAGTCACTCGTGAACTGGTGTCTAAAAATATCTAGAAACACTTGAGTTTGAGAGATGAGCAGAGATATGTATGTTTTTTCCCCCAAGTCTGGATCCTATGGAAGATTTTCCAACATAATACTTCTGTGTGTGGTGGGTGGCTGCCATGTGGCATCTGCGTCTGCCTTAGCCCAGTTCTCTCTGCACTTCGGTTAATCAGAAGTTGTCACCAGTTGCAGCCCCCTAGACATGTACCCCGTATTTCTTCACCATGAGCCCCTTCCCCTGGGGAGCATCAGATTCCTTCCTAATCTCCGGAGTAGCTAAGTGAATGCCACGCTGGTAATCAGAGAGGAAACTTGAGCTGTTAATAGAGTTAAAGTGATTTTTGAAAAATCTCCTGAGAGACCACGGTACACCCATTAACTCGGCATCATCCAAAGTGACCTTCTCACCCTGATGGTTATGGATTCATCCAGGCAGGGCAGGCAGTGGGCGCTGGGGGGTGTGGGCGGAAGGTGAGACATCCCAGGATGTGGAATCTTCAGAGCGAGGAGGATTGAGTGAGATCATGTCTAGAAAGTTCCCCAGATACCTGGGAAGTATGAAAATGGCTTTTGTGGTTGAGCATCTAGCAGAACGCACTTACTGTAAAGAACCCTAGAAATGTGTGCGCTTCTCTTACAAACACTGAAGCCCAAACATAACGGTGGCTCAGAAGCCGCTTTGTAGTTCCTCGTCGCAATTGTGTGCTGAATCCAGTGGCTACTGCGCACTGTGTCTTAAAGCAGAAATGCAATTCTGCCTGTGCCTGGTCTACACCAGGGTTCCTGTGAGGAACCATGTGGGTTTCAAGTGAGTGCATGAGCTGGGACTACAAGGAGGGAAGGGGCTAGAGAACGCTTGATGGTTCTCCAGAAAGGTGGTGGGTTTTCCATCCATGTGGGAAAGCAGGCCCAGGGTTCTAGACCCGCTCACTTTTCAAGACAAGTTAGAAGTGGGTCAGTCGTGTGTGGGCCAATTAAAATGTGCTGAACGGGCTGAACTTGGCCTGCAGATCTGACCAGGTTTCCCGACAGCAGGTGCACAGGCACCTTTGTCTGCGGGCTGAGCCAAAGGAAGCCACCCAGCGCGCGAACAGCGTGTGTTTTTCCCACAAGAATTTAAGACATTGTTCGGCTTGGGGGTGGGCCAGCGTTCTGCCCGTACTTGATCTCAACAGGAGGATCCACCAGTAAAGTTTCATCTCTCGCATTGTTCACCTCTCGGGGTGGGTCTTAATGAGCTCGGAGAAGAGAAAGAGGCACAGACTAGGGAGGCCCTCAAGCTGGTCATCTGCTTTGGGATGGAGAACAAAGATTGCCAGGTGGTGTGTGTAGTCCAGCGTGCCCTGCCCAGTCCCTCCATGTCACCTGGAGCAGACATGCTGAAGATTTGTGCCAAGGCTCGGCCCTGAGGTAGAGAAGAAGGAACATCAGCAGTTGCTTACCAAATGTCAGGCTCTCCTCCGCCTTCCTGGGACTGTCTTGTGGCGTTCAAAAAGAGAAATCTTTGAAATCTGTGTCTACAGATTTCTTTTTGGAGAAACTAATTAGGCGTCGCCCAGGGTTTAAAGAATAAGTGAAATGTTGAAAGCATCTCCCCGTAGGACTCGTGTCTCTGCCTTCCCCGCCCGGTCTATCGTCAAGCAGTAGCCAGCCCTACGAAACAGCCTCACTCGGGTCATCCTTACCCTCGCCCCAGGGGCCGAATGCTCCTGAGCTTCTGAAGCTTTGTGCAGTCGGCCCCTCCGTTACTCCTCTGACGTCACTTCTGCTCGTAGAGCCCACGCCGCCCTGGCCGGGCCCCAGCCGCTGAGCTGCTGCCACACTGGCCAGCCCCCTCCCAGAGGCCTTTCCCCGACCCCCCATTGGCATCTCAGGGCAGCTTTGCAGTCCCCCACTTCCCCTGCCCCCCCAACACTGTCCCCATTCCCTATGGTTTTCATTTGAGAGTCTGTGTCCTCAGTCACTACTGTCCATTTGCTCGTTTGCCTTTTCTGTCATCCGAGTTTCTGGATGTCAGGAGGGCAAGCGTTTGTCTATTTCGTTCGCTGCTACATCTGGGAGCTTAAAACCGTGCCCCCAAGCCATGGTAACTGCCGGGTATGTTTTGAGATGCTCTGCCCAGCCTTTGCGCCCTGCACGGTCTTCACCGTGTGGACAGGTGCTCCTCCTCTTGCCATTGAATCCTGGCGGTTTGCTTTGTTTGTTTAATGTTTCCGCTAATGTGCTTTGCTTTCCAAGTTTTCCTCGTCAATTCTACTTCCTAAACATGTTCCCCGTTGCTCCATCCGCTGTGTTTCCTGCTCACAGCCTCGCTCTGGAGCCAGAATGATGGAGCTTGCTAAAACCTAAATCGCATACTTGTTCTTGTTCTCCCCGTTTAAAGTCCTGCAGGGGGCCTCCCTGGTGACGCAGTGGGTTGAGCCCTGCACTGTGAAGCTTCTGCGGCACAGCAGTGCGGGCATAGCGGTACGGGTTCGATCCCCGACCAGGGAGGGGACCCACGTGGTCCAATGGACCTCTCTTGTCTCCTCACTGCTCCCCTCAGCAGTGTATTTCTGTCTATTTTCCTGTTCTCTCCCCGCTCTGTCTCTAGTGACTCCTTTCACTTCCTGCGCCTCCGCCTGTGCCCCAGCTCTTGTGTGCATAAATAAATAAATCTTAAAATAATAATAATAAAGTCCCGCCGTGATTTCACATAAGACGCTGCATCCTTGCACCACCCTCCTGGTCCGCCCGCTTGCCCTGTTCCTCTCAGCTGAGGTCTTCCTGACTGCTGCGACCGTGACCTCAAGGTGGAATGCTCTTCTGTGCCCACTTTCCGCCTGACTGGCATCTCAGCTCAAGTGTCCCCTTTACTGAGTTTCTCTACTAGTTGTGTTTTGCCTGCATTTTCCTTCATGACATTGAACACAGCAGTGACCCGGCCCCCGGGGAAGTGTTGGTCAGTGACTGTCTGTCTCCCGAGCGCTTGGCGAAGATGAGAACCTTCCAGGGAGGGCTGCGTTTGTATCTGCAGCACCCAACACAACCGCTGCTGCTTAACTGGAGTGTGGTGGAGTAACTGGAGTGTGGGAAGTAAATGAAAACAGGGGTGTTTCACAGCCCTGGGAACTGGGGGACCGCGCAGGGTGGTGTCTTACTAATTTGGCCTGTATTTCTCTCCACAGAGATTATTTTGCAGAGGATGATGGGGAGATGGTGCCCAGAACAAGTCATGCAGCAGGTAAGGTGGTGGTGGAGCTTGCCTTCAAAGGGCACTGGCTTCCTGATGGTCCCGTTGCCTTGAATCACGGACTCTGTAAATGTGTCACGGCTGGCACCATCAGACTTTTCCTGAATTTCCTAATTTGACCTAGCACTGGAGCAGCTTCCCAGCACAATGAAGTGCATCCTAGCTGAAACACTTACATGAATGCTTGATACTTTTAATGACAGTGTAATTGCGTGATTAAAGTCACTTGCAAAGTAGTTAAAATAGATTCTGCCATTAAAAGGCATTCTCGGGCCTCCCTGGTGGCACAGCGGGATGAGCGCCACACTGAAGCATCCATGGCGCAGCATCGTGAGTTCAATCCCCAGCCAGGGAGGGGATCCACATGGCGAGGTAGACCTCTCCTAGCTCTCCTACCTCTCCTGCCTCTCCCGCTGCTCCCCTCAGCAGTGTATTTTGGTCGATCTGCCGGTTCTGCTCCCCACTCTGTCTCTGGTGAATCCTCTCGCCTCCAGCGCCTCTGGCCTGTACCCAGCTCTTGTGTGCATAAATAAAAAAATCTTTAAAAAAAGGCATTCTTCACTGTAGTATGCCATTAAGACGGATAAAACAACAGTGTCAACCTCACAAGTGAGATTAAGTGAGAAAA
Organism: Galemys pyrenaicus; assembly: GCA_019455555.1. NCBI lineage: Eukaryota > Metazoa > Chordata > Mammalia > Eulipotyphla > Talpidae > Galemys > Galemys pyrenaicus. The sequence continues at coordinate 987,586 of JAGFMF010011645.1, read as the reverse complement.
GCTTATTACGAGCATGTTAAGGAATGAGTCTACTTGTAATTATTACCATTATTCTCACCATTATCAGTGTGTGCTTAGTGTCGGATCATTACTCTGCTAACATTATCCAGAGGTCTACCTGAATTCCAAAGCCACAGTGGAGGTAACGCTCTTATGTATACCACTTTTCACCAAAACTGTTAGCCAATTCAGGGTTTTCCTTACCACGTGATTTGCCGTTTTCAAAACAGCATTGGAGCACTGGTGATTCTTAGGCACATGGAAAAAGTTTCATTTGAGTGAGTCACTCATAATCAGCCTCTGTAATTGTCCTGGGTAAGTCTACAGATTCCAAGGGTCTCCCACGCTCATTTGAACAGAAGTACCCTCCTTCTTGAGTAGAGATCAAAGACCGGGGCAAAGTGAAAGGGAACGGAGAAGAAGCTAGCTGTAGGCAAATGCCCAGTTGGGCATTTTCATTTATTACTGCACCGCCTCTCAGAAAAGCTCTGTGAGGCAAGTGTCCTTTCCACTTCGCAGAGACAACAAATCTCAGAAAAATTAAGTGATTTGCCAAAATCCCCAAAATTAGCAAGTGGTCAGACTCCATCGCCAAGCCTCCGGCTCTGCCTTCCTGTCTCACCCACTAACGACATAGTATGTTACTGTTTGTTCTGCTTCGTCAGTTTTTCTTCCATTTAATAGCTTCATTGAACATAAAAGAGGACACAATCATTCTTGCTAACTTCTTTTAATTAAACACTTTGCATTTACGCAGACATAATCAGAATATCAACAAAGCAGGTGCCACACTATTTATTTGCAATCACGGAGTGGGCTGCAGTTGACAGAACAACACTTATTTTGTACAAGCTGAATCAAACGCAATCAAGATGAAAACATAAATGCCACCTTCTATAACTAATTTACGCTGTGCACTGAGAAACACTGCTGTAAATTTTGGCACCAATTAAATCCTCCCATGTTCTACCAGACAAGTCAGTGGCGTTGAAAAGACCATTTATTTCAGGACTCGAGAGACATACTTCATAGTGTGTCGATTTTATTAAAAAAATAAAATGATAGCATACAGCGTCCAGTTTAAAAACGAATCCTATGGCTCTGCGTTTACATTACGTCTCCTTTAGAATCAGTAGTGTGACAGGGAGTTCAGTGCTTTTAGATAAGAAAAAACCTGTTCTGGAGCCACCCTATTTATCATCACTATTTTCTTCACCATCGCTCTCTTGAGACTTCTTGTTTTTCTTCTTTTTCTTTTTTTCTTTCAGCCTCAACAGCTTCCTTTCCCCTACAGCAGACTTTACCCAAGAACATAGCAACAGCCTCTTAACATGTTTCTTTGTTGGTTCTCATTTCTCTGTTTCCTCATAATAGCTCCAACCGACAGGCCAGCATAGTCTCCTGTAATTTTGGGGGGTGGTTTTCAAAACAAAACAAGAAAATGACTGAAGAAGGAGAGACATTTGGTACATTGGGACCTTCAACTGTCTCTCTTCTCTCCATCCCCCACCCCATTGCAGAGGATACAGGTTTTCACTTCATTTTCATAACAGACCTCCTTCACCTTCACCATGCCTTTAAATTGCCCATTCTCTTTAGCAAAGAATGGTCTTTTCTGAGTGCTTGAAAAGCAATTCTGAGAAGCTGACATAAGTATCAGGGACATTTCCTTGTGCTCTATCTGGCAAGTGTGCACAAAGAAAGAGAAAGAAGGGGAAGGAATATCTTCTCCCATACCACAGATTGCCTTTCATTTTGTCGATGGTTTCTTCTGCTGAGCAGCTTTCCAGTTTAATGTGCTCCCACGCGACTATTTTCATTGTGCTCCCTTGGATTTTGGTGCCAGTGCATATGGTTGAGGTCGATTAATTTTTGACAAAGGAGAAAAGAATATACAAGGGAGGAAGGAAGGAAAAAAAAAAAAAGCGAAAAGGAAAGGGAGGGAAGATAATACGGGATGCCGGTTAGCGCCTCTGTGCCTCTACTCACCCATCCATGAGAGTTCATTTTTTCTCAAGAAGACAGAGTCCCCCCACGCTAAGCCCCCTGGGCTCTTAACTTGCTCCGATGCTATCTGTGGAGTTCAGTGTTTGAGATGGTCATCACTCTGATTTTTTAAGAAGGTTTTCAATAACAAACGCTCATTGTTTCCTTAAAAGATACATTTTTTAGGCTTCCCTGGTGGCCTGCAGTTTAACTTTCAGCACTATCATCACTGCTGCCTGAGTTCGATCCCCGCCAGGGAGCGGACCCACATGGCGCGGCAGACCTCTCCTGTCGCTGCTGCTCTCCTCAGCACTGCACTTCAGTCTATTTGCCTGTTCTGCTCCCCACTCTGTCACTGGTGAATCCTCTCACCCCACCCCCGCACTTCTGGCCTGCACCCCCATTCTTCTACACCAAAAAAAAAAAGGTGTTTTTCTGCCTTCTGCCTAAGTCTGTAGTCCCAAGCCTACCTGAGTCTGAAGTCTGAGGTCGAGACCAAGGTGTGCTTGACCAAGGAGTCTGAGGTCCAGGTGTGCTTGAGGAGGCCCTGACTTCTTGTTCTTTCAGTGCTTCTTCCCCAGGGCAGGATGGGCCAGCAGCTGCTGGGCTTTCCCAGGCCAGGGCTTCCTTTGGCGAATGCAGTGACCGTACCCCTGCCCTTTTCTTGTCTTCCCCTATTACAAGCCCCTTCCCTGCTGAAATAACATGCCAGTAGCGTATGTCCGAAGGCCGGGGGAGAGAACAGAATGCTGTTTCTGTCACTCTTTATTTTATTTTATTTTTAAAGATTTATTCATGCATACAAGAGCTGGGGTACAGGCCAGAGGGTGCGGGGTAGGGGGTGAGAGGACTCACCAAAGACAGAGTGGGGAGCAGAACAGGCAGATCCACTGAAACACACTGCTGAGCGGCGGGTGAGGTAGGAGAGGTCTGCTGCGCCACGTGGGTCACTTCCCTGGCTGGCAGCAGGGATAGAACTCGTGCTGCAACCTTTACTTGGCCATCAGATAACCACATCAGTCTGTTTCATCGCTTGTCATTTTATAAATGAGTTCCTATGAAACACTGTCTGCTGAAGATGTTGGTTGTTACAATTATTATTTCTCAATGATAATCTGAAAGATTCTCTGCAGAGAGACTGGTAGACATACTTCTTAGCTAGTAATGTGTCATTTTTTTAAAAAATGAAAAGGCTATTTCACTTATCTTTTATCATGTGAAAAACCACCCTAAAACTTCGTGGCTTAAAACAGGGTTCAGCAAACTGCTGACTGGCCAGTGGCCAGTTTTGTAAGTAGTTTGTGACAACACAGCCACGTGCCTTCAACTCCATGGTCTGAGTCTGTTATGAGCACAAGAGCGGATTGAGCCGTGGCAGAGAAGGTACAGCCCGCGGGCTTAAAATAGTCACACTCTGGCCCCATAAGAAGCTGTTCGCCCAGCTGGGGATTAAAACAACAATGATTTGTTCTTTTTCATAACCTGTATGTTGTCAAGCAAGGTATTTCTTCTGCTGGTCTCTCTTGGGCTCATTCAGTAGCTGCTTTCTTTGGTTAGCCCAGCTGGGCTAAGGGTCCAAGAACACCTTGTTGGTCTTTCCTACTCCAAGAGGGTAGACTAGACTTCTTCACAGTCTGGTGTGTGAAGTTTGAACATGCCTGGTCTCTAGAACTCACTGGGACATTTTCTTCATAAGCTCCTCGGTCAGAGCGTGGACCAACTTAGATTCAAGGGTTGGAGTAACAGACTCTACCTGTTGGGCCCTTGCATTACAAAGCAGCATGGGCACAAAGTAGACCACCTATCACAGACCACTTCTGTGTACCGTTTCTGTGTGGCCTGGAACTGTTCTCTATTTTATTTTTTATTTATTTGGTTTTTTTTTAAATTTGTTTATTTATACACACAAGAGCTGGGGTCCAGGCCAGAGTCGCGGGAGGTGAGAGGATTCACCAGAGACAGAGCAGGGAGCAGAACAGGCAGATGGACTGAAACATACTGCTGAGGGGAGTAGCTGGAAGGCAGGAGAGGTCTGCTGCGCCATGTGGGTCCCCTCCCAGGCCAGGCCTCAAACTGGCGCTGCTGTGCTGCGGATGCTTTACAATGTGGTGCTCATCCCGCTGCGCCACCAGGGAGGCCCTGTTCTCTACTTTATAGAAACCAAAGTCTGCTGGAATGAACAGGCTGGGATGCACTTCATGCCACTACTATATGAAACCCTTGACTGTTCTGTGCTGTTCTCAGCTTTCCTTAGTGACACCAGAGACTGGGGCCACCCAGCACCGTCGCAGACGTGGAGAAGTGGGGAGAAGCTTCCCTTTGGGCAGACGAGTTCCATGAGGGCATTTGAAAACCCCCCTCAGGTGCAGACCCAGGCTCTTCGAGACTTTGAGAAGGTAAGTCCTGCGGGCGCAAAGTTGTCATCTCATCCAGAAGCAGCACCCTGGGTAGGGACTCCTGAAAGTAGGGTGCTGACTTAGTCTAGTGATGGCCCTTCTTCTATCGGTGTCTCCTTCAGTAGCATGTCCCAGTCAGCATCTGCGTCTTGGCCACGGGCCAGCCTCTGAAGCTCCGGGGCTGTGGCCTTCATGGAAGAGTCTGTCTCAGCATCTTTACCCTGGGTTTATGGCTCAGAAAAACTTGAGAGGTTTCAGTGGCACCCTGGGAATCAGCCATGGACCATGGCAAGGCCAGGAGACCTTCTCCAGTCCGCTGCCAGCCTATTCCCCAGGGCACTCTGGATGTCTGGACAATGTCTGAGGTAGCAAGGGACTCAGTCCCAGCCATTTCCTTCTCAACAAGAACCCGGCACTGTTGCTCAAAACGCCTCCTTCAACTCAAGTGTTCTGTTTTGATGTTTACTCTTAGATCCGGCCCAGGGTCAAATTACTGATCTTGGATTCGGGTCCTCCGTTCCCTAGATCGGTCCCAGTCTGCTATATTAGAGCCCATCCTCTGGGGTTTTTGTGACCTCGAAAGTGAGCCCCTATTGCTTATGCCAGGTGTGCTAAAAAAGGAAACAGCTCTTTGGTGCCCCCTGGGGGTTACCCGAGGTAAGGCCATACTTGACTACTGTGTAAACATGTGGGGAGAGATGTGCGTTTCTTTCATTCTTGAGTTGATAGATTTTGACATCAACTCTGTGTACACATTTACTCTGTGACTTCGCCCTGTGTGCTCACGACTTGTAAAGTAGAAATGTTTCACTAAGACCCAATGTACAGCCTACCTGATATTCCTGTGAAGAAAGAATCTGGTCCAGTAATATATTTCTTGGAATTAAACAGCTACACTTGGCTGGTTCCTTCCTTCCTTCCTTCCTTCCTTCCTTCCTTCCTTCCTTCCTTCCTTCCTTCCTTCCTTCCTTCCTTCCTTCCTTCCT
>JAGFMF010011645.1:791304-982075 GCA_019455555.1 Galemys pyrenaicus | reverse complement strand
CTTCCTTCCTCCCTCCCTCCCTCCCTCCCTCCCTTCCTCCCTCCCTTCCTTCCTTCCTTCCTTCCTTCCTTATATTTTAAGACAAAGTTTGTGAGACTATGAAGTGGTTTTCAAGACTGAACCTCTGAACAGTTGAATGGTGTTGGTGTTAACAGTGGGGTGATAACACCCCAACCCCTTGCTCTTTTTTTCACCTTTTGCATCTGTCACAATCAGAAGAGTAAGCAGAGTTGCCTGCATGTTCTTTTACTTGAAAGGCGGTCTAGATTCTAGAGTGTGAGGTCCCCTCCACTGATGGAATGAATAGCCAGATGCTTGGGAGAGGGAAAAGAATGGACTGGGTTGGGCCTCCCTGGTGGTGCAGTGGGTTAAGCAACGCCCTATGAAGCAAATCACAGCCACTGTAGCACAAGTTCGATCCCTGCTGCCGGCCAGGGAGGGGACCCACATGGCGCAGCGGACCTCTCCTGCTGTGCCCGCTGCTCCCCTCAGCAGTGTACTTCAGTTGATCTACCTGTTCTGCTCCCTGCTCTCTGTGGTGAATCCTCCCACCGCCCCCCACACCTCTGGCCTGTACCCCAGTGCTTGTATGCATAAATAAGTAAATCTTTAAAAAAAAAAAAAGAATGGACTGGGTTGGGCAGGGAGCAGGGTCAGGGACTTTCACATGTGAAACTAAATACTTTGCTCTTCGCATTCAGCTCTAATATTGCTGACTAGTCCTTGCTTTGCACTACTGGAAACCACCTGCAGAGACCAAGTGAGGACAGAGAGCAAGACAATTAGATCTGCCTTAAACCACTCGCCCTTATGTGTCAGATAATAATTAATTTATGGGTCACTGACCCATTTCTTTGTCAGCAAAGTCATTGCCAATAAACCAGGCTGTGTCATGCTCACATGCCTTTTTGTCTGTCCATCTCTCCATCCACCCACCCACCCATGGACCCACCCACTCTCTCATCCATCTGTCTGTCCATCTGTCTATCCACTCTGCATCTGTCCAGCCATCCATCCATCCATCCACCCATTCACCCACCCACTCTCTCATCCATCCATCTGTCCATCCATCTATCCATCCTGCGTCCATCCATCCATCCATCCATCCACCCACCCATTCACCCATCCACTGTCTCATCCATCCGTCTGTCCATCCATCTATCCATCCTGCGTCCATCCATCTATCCATCCATCCTGAAGACTGTATGAGAGCAGTTAGCATATGAAGAATCTCCACAAAGAGGGATTAAAACAGGAAGAGCACAAGAGACTATGGTGATGGTTCACAGGTGACTTGGTGGTGAGAATTTTATGGGGACAGTGTAGAGATCCTACACTGTACAAAAAGAACAATGATGCAACACACACACATATATGTTTTTAATCTCCATGAGAGGATTTGGAAATCAGAGGAGAAACTGCTTAGAAAAGACAGTGGAGAAATAGATGCATTCTAATGTTCTACCCTAAAAAATGATAAAATACTAATTAACGAACTTACCCTAGATTGCAAAACATGTGTTTAGTAGCTTTGGGATAAAGGGTGGAAAATTGTGCTTGGAGAGTGGAAAGGGACACTAAAGGGTCTGTGCCAGAGAAGGGGCCTCTCAATTCTCACGCACTAGTGTCTGCTTGAATATTCCCCATCATGGGCTTTCTCCTCTATTAATTCTGACCTTCATGCAATTCCAGACTTTTTCATGCTTCCAACATTACATGGTCTGGAATACTTTTCCTCTCCTATTCTTCACCTGGTTAAAGGGTATTCGTGTGTCAAGTTTCAGCTCAGGCGCTCTTTTAGATGCCTACTGGCTCTCCATCATAAAACACAGGCCCAGGCTCAACACTCTCCAAGGTCAGAAAATACCTCCGCTCATCCTCCTCCAGCCTCTGGAATCTAGCGTAACGCTCGCACACGGCAAGCACTCAGTTATCGTGCTCGTCATCAACTAAACTAAACTAAATTCGCTGAGAGGTATTGAAGAGCGGGTATTCTGCTGGCTTTACAGTTTGCCTGATCTGCACTCAGCAGTCTCTGCGTGCATTCACAGTGAACGAATCATTTTAAGAAGCATACTGGCACACTAATTAATTGGTTAGAATAGGAAACTGGAAAAAAGAAAAAAAAAATAGGAAACTGGGGAGGCCAGAAAAAGATATTTATTTTTAATGATGAGTTTAAAAGAGGGCTATTTCTTTCTAAATCAGGATGATAAAAATATAAATTTAAAATTAAAAAAAGCAAAACCTTTTGAAATATTTGACAAAACATTTAGAAGATCATAACTAATAGTAATCAATGGTATGTATTGAGTATGCACTAAGCACTTTTATAGAAACCATATCTTTTATTTCAGTTCTTTTTCTATCATAAGAAAGATACTCCATTAGACTAGTAGAGACCTAAGACTCAAACAACTTGCCTAAATTTTTACAAATATAAAGGCTCCATGCCAGGGCCTCCCTGGTGGCACAAGGGGTTAAGCACTGCACTATGAACCTCCACAGCCATTGCAGCACGAGTTCAATGCCCAGCCAGGGAGGGGACCCACATGGCACAGCAGACCTCTCCTGCCTCCCAGCTGCTCCCCTCAGCAGTGTACTTTAGTTGATCTGCCTGTTCTGCTCCCCACTCTGTCTCTGGTGAATCTTCTCACCCCCACACCTCTGGCCTATATCCCAGTTCTTGTATGCATAAGTAAATAAATCTTTAAAAACTGCGGGGGGTGGGGTGGGGAGCAGACCAACCAATGAGACTCCAGTGGTTTCAAGGCTCTTGGGCAAACAAGAAGACCAGTCAGCAGAGAGCCTGCTGGTGGAGGGGCCGTGGAGGGATGTGTGCGGTTTGATTTTATACACAGAACCAAAGTGACAGCTGTTCCGGCACAGCCTCAAAGGCCAGGAGCCTTGTGATGCTGTGACGTTTGGAGAAGCCTCCATGGCCCTCTCCTCCTCGCTCATCTTCTGAGGCTGTCATCTTTGCCCAGAGCTGGTCAGCCTAACTAGTTGCAGTGTTTGCCTAATTATAGCCTGAAACCAGGCCTTGCAGCCTGCCTCCAGCCACAGTGAGTCAGCCTGGCGAGGCCCCGCCCCGTGCTGTCCTGGCAGACTTTTCCACTCGGGTGTGGGCCTCAGGGGACTCTTCTGCCTCAGGAAAGCCAGAGAGCCCCAACACCCCACAGGTGTGTCTGCAGCATAGTCCTGGTTTCTTGTCCTGGTTGAGCGAACCTGGGTCACGTGACAGTCGCCTTCAGTTCGTGGTTGCGGGCTTGGTGGGTGTTTCTGCGGAATTACAGCCTTGGAAGAGAAGTGCAGCCAGAGAAGTACATTTTCACTTAAAGAACGGCGTTTAGGCTCTGGTCACACTGCGCCAGCATACTGTCTTCTTTTCACGGGAAACCAAAAGTTATTAACTGAGGCACTCAAGCAGCTACTGCATGAGAAGGCATGGGGAGAATCCTAAATTCTCAGCAAGTAAAAGCAGTTTTCTTTTCTTTAAACACGATGTTTCAGAGGGATTGCACACAGTCATCCCAAAGAACTACAGCTGCAACATTTTTATTCCTAACCAACACTGCTAAGGAGATAGCAACATTGTTAACAACAAAATATGTATATCAAAGTCATTTTTTCTTCATGACAGTGCATAAAGAGACTGATTATAAATGCTGTAGATGATGCCATTCTGAACACACACAAGCTGATTAGGGGCGTGAGAAATTTAAATTATACAAAATTCAATTTAAATAGTATCTAAAGCAATAGTAGAAGAGATATGGCAAGATTAATTACCAATTGTATATCTTTAAAACCTAAATATGATGAGCACTTTTTAAATTTGTAACTATATAGCATATATGCACACACATAAATGTATATACAAATGTTACAAAGTTATAAATGCTAGCTCACATTTGATTATACAATTAATAAAGTAACTTTACCAAAAAGAATGAAATTACAAATATTTCACGACCCCGAAAATTCAGAAAGTGACCGACAGAGAAAAGAGTAATCACTTCCAAAGAGGAACTAGCACCTAACTGACAATCATTCTAATACTTCAATTATCTCCTTTCTGTTTCTTCATTTGAACTTGGTTTCTCCTCTTCTTCTCTATACAAGCAGTTCTCCCTTCTGGCAGACCTTGAAGGATATTCATTCCAACGATAGTTTCTATTCTGAAAATGCATTTTAAAAATAACAACAAAACCACTGATAACAATTCGTACCTCACCACGTGCTTATGGTCCACTCAGCTCTGTGTACGTGCTTGGCTTGCGTTGTCTTGCTCAGTTATTTTACATCTTTTGAGGTTGGTGGAGCCATGGTCTTTGCACAGGGTGAGCCACTGCTGCTAGGAAATTTCAGAATTTCAAAAAATTCAGAAATGACAGTGATTTTCAGAAAGTACCAGAGTTGGGGTTTGAACAGTATGAATCCTGAGTCTGAACTCTTAGCCACGATTTTATTTTATGTCTTTGTGGATCTTCCCCAACCTCCTATTTTTTTTTTATTCATTCTACTCATCCACTCACATATGGGAGAATCTTATATGTCAGGCCCCTTTGGCTGTTAGACGCAGAGTGATCAAAAATGAACACAGGAAGAGATGTTTTTTCAAGAAGGGATGTTTATTTCAGATTTCATGCCAATAAAATATTAGAAATAATCTATCAGGATGAGGATTGATTGTTTCAGCTGTGGTCCATGCATCTGACAGAATGGCTTAGAGCAATGTAATGACTTGGAAGGCTGGCTGTAATTACACACTTCAGATTAAGCAGTAAATCAACAATTTGGCTGAATAAGATCTCACTTTTGAGAGCGATCTGGAAGGATTTATATAGATATACACTAAATGTTGATAGTCATTATATATGAGTGATGGAATTAACCATGATATTTTGTCCTCTTTCTAACTTTATGTATTACCTGAATCTTTCTTTAATAGTGTGTGCTCATTTTATTTATGTAACCATTTAATATACTTCTGGAACTCTTACTATGTGTAGCAATGTCTTGAACGCTGCAAATACAGTACAGAATAGGCAGATATGGCTCCTGCCCTCGCAGTCTTGCAGATTAGACAATTGCAACAGTGGGTGATCGTGATAGAATAAAGGGTGCTGCGCAATTATTACAGGGGACCCCAAATTGCAGGAATCATGGGAACTTTCCCAAACTACATCTAATGTGGGACCTGAGGAGGAAAAAGAGTTAACTATTAATTTAGGTTGGACGTGGGAGAATGAAGGCTGTTCCTTGCAGGGGAACGGCATGAAGCAAGATTCAGAGGAGACAAAGATGGTGCACTGTAGGGAGGTAGTGTGTCTCAGGGCAGAGCTGGGTCTTAGGGCAGGGGTCTTAGGGTATTAGAGTAGGGGCACCTGGACTGTGAAGAGTTCAAAATGGATAAAAAGAGTGAAGTCTCGCTTCAACGACCTTGCAATTATGTAGAGACTTTTTGAGTTTTATCAGAGCTTGGTGAGAAGCCACTGAGCTTTTAAAAAGAGGGCTCACTTGAGTTTTGCGTTGAAGATTGCTTTGAGAAGGTTGGAGAAAGGTCATTGAAAATCTAGGAATATAAATGAGGACATGGTTGATACGTCCCCCTGAAAACTAGAACCTCAGCAAATAACCTTCCAGGTCTGACCCAGTTGTGAACAGAGACCAAGTCCTCTGGGGTGGGTGTGACAACCTGGTGGAGAACCCAGTTTGGCTCTGTGGGTCCATCTGTGCTGTCCGCCATGGAGCTCACTGGACTGTCTCTGGCCGCACTGTTTCTGACCGGGCCATTTATTTTTGGTGGCTAGGGAAGTTGTTGTTTGTTTATATATAGCTCCCAGTGCCCTCACGTGGTAATGACGACGACACCTTGTTATTCCAGGATCCAGGGGGGTGTGGGTGTGTATCTGTGGTGGGGGAGCAGCGGGAACATCATCTGAACCCCTGTCCTTTGACCACGCCGAGTGCTGCCTAAGGTCAGGTGTAGCGACAAGCTGGTGTGACAGCTCCCATGTTACTCTCTTGTCCTCCGACTGGTTATTTCAAGACTGCGTTGAGCTTGGGTGTCAAAATGTTTGAGTCTGGGTGGAGAAAATGGGATGGTACTCTTCATGTTTTAGTGTTAAAAGACTCTGAAACTTCAGAAGCAGAGTTTCAGAAGAAAGCTTTGTTGATTGCGCAACCCCGGAGGAAAGGTCTTTGTAGGAGCTGCAACCTGCTTTCTGTGGTGTGCAGACCGCTGGGCAGGGACCCTGCGAGGAAGTGGACGTCCGCGGGGCCCAGGCCTGCTCGCAGACTCCGAGGGGCCCGCTCAAACATGGCCAAAGCTGCGCACATTCAAACTCGCAGAATGAGACCTCCCATTGACAAGTGTAGAACAGTCTGTGTGAATCCCAGTTTCTTTCTGTTAGCTGAGGACTGCAACACAGCTGCAGCTCAATGAAACATAGTCATCTGTGAGTCTTCCACATTACTGAAAGGTGACTGCACATGTACATGTGACCTGAAATGACAACATGGGCTCACTTAGCGTACCCTAAGTTAGACAGCCTTCACGTTAGGGTCCCATCATCTAAATAGGACTAATATGCAGAATGTCTAGCGATGATCAACTCAGACTACTTGCTTTTAACCGAATTAAGTTGAACTTTGTTGAATTGAACTGAATCTTTATCGCAAAATGTCTTTCACAAACAGCAAAGATTGGGAAAGTTACTTCTTCCAGCTTGGGTTACTTTTTTCTTCTTTTTTAAATAACAGCTTAATTATAATTTGCACGCTATAAGTTTCACCCTTTGAAGGTGCACAATTCCATGGTTTTAGCATATTCACTGAATGGTGATAGATTACCACCCCTAGGACTTACCACCCCTAGGACTAGGGGTGGTAATCTATCACCTTCCTCCCAAATTAATGGCGATTATCACCTCCACCCAAAACCAAATACCCATAAGTAGCCATTTCCCATCCCTTCCTCCAGCACCTCACAGCCACTTATCTACTTTCTTTCTCAATAAATTTGACTAATCTGAACATTTTGTGTAGGAGGAATCGTATCATTTGTGACTTTTTGTGTCCTTCACACATTAGTATGTTTTCAAGGTTCATTCAAGTTGTAGTTTTTCGCTGCTCTTTACAGCTGAGTGTTACTTGCCTGCGTGGAGACACTTCATTCCCTGTACAGCCGCTCATCGGCTGCTCCAGCTTTGGCGTGTCCCTACTCTTTGACTCTCATGAAGAGTGCTCTATCAGCACTCACATACGAGGTCTTCTGTGTGGGAATATGTTCTCAGTTTTCTTGGGAGTATAACAAGGAGTGAAATTGTTGGCCATTTAGTAACTGTATTTAACCTTCTTAAGAGCAGCTTTGGGTTGTTCCTGAAAATGGAGGAGAGTAAATTTTACATAAGTTCAGGTGGTCAGATCCTCCATGTTCACCAGGCAGATTATTTACAGTGAAGGATACTTTTTGGAAAGAGGCAGGGACCTGCGGTAACCTGGAAGTATGTGTCAATCACAGAGAAACCCAAGTTCTCAGGGGTCGAGTGCCATGATGGAGGCCCTGAGAGTGGGCAGTGGAAGCTGGGCCTGTTCCCTGACTTTTGAGACAAGCAAGTCAGCTCACTTCTTGGTCTTTCACGACCCTGGACAGAGGTGGGGTCATCCTGCATAATCCGTTTACTTCACAGGGTTGTAGTGAAGATGAATAGCACACCTTGGAATGCTTTATCCATTGTCAGGCTCTATGCAAGTGACCACTACAAAGACAGTATAATTTTTTTAAAGATTTATTTATGCATATAAGAATTGGAGTACAGGCCAGAGAGGGGGGGTGAAGGATCCACCAGAGACAGAGTGGGGAACAGAACAGGCAGATGGACTGAAATACACTGTTTGAGGGGAGCAGCGGGCAAGGCAGGAGAGGTCTGCTGCGCCCTGTGGGTCCCCTCCCTGGCTGGGGCAGGGATCGAACTCGTACTGCAGTGGCTGCGGTTTGCTTCATAGTGCACTGCTTAACCCACTGCGCCACCAGGGAGTCACCACAGACAGTCTAATTATATCCACTTACTTTTGTTCTATGCATCCAAGTCATTGAAAATATCCAGGAATTAAACAATGGTATTCCTGAAACATTGATTTTTGAGGAAAGCATAGGAACTCCCAGACACAGAGATGTATTATAAATAAATTATTTGTACATGAAACAAACCCTCCTCCTCCTCCTGCCTGTCCCATCGCTTCCTGTCCCCCATCATCCAATCTAAAACAAGTTGGGTTCCTGGGTTGGATCCCACTGGATGCTAAAGAGTAGGAAATGCTCTCTGACTATTTGTGTGCTCTTCCCATAGGGCTGTTTTTAAAATATGACAGCAAAGTTACAGGTTAAATAGTCTTGGGATGTCACCCTCGGGCCCCTCCTTTCATCCTCACTCACTTTAGCTTGAAAATGTGATGTCTTTTAGCTCACTTGTGTCCTCTTTCTCTCTTTTTTTAAAATTTATTTTTACTAGAAGAGCTGGGGTAAGGCCAGAGATGCGGGGGTGAGAGGATTCATCAGAGACAGAGAGGGGAGCAGAACAGGCAGATAGACCGAAACATACTGCTGAGGGGAGCAGTGGGGAGACAGGAGGGGTCTGCTGTGCCCTGTGGGTCCCTCCCTGGCCTGGGTTTGAACTCAGGCCGTAGCTTTCTTCCTCCACAGGCAGCCAGAGCTCTCAGGTGCACCGGGAGACTCCCAGCACTTGAGGAGCTCCACCGTCAGAGTGGTGGCGTGTTCAAAAAGTGAGCTTTTTCAAAAAGTGATGGTTTTCTCATCCGTACCACCTTCGGTAGCAATGTTCCTGTGGGAGAGTATATTTCTCAAACTACACTCTCATGGTGAATGAGGATCTTAAATGTCCTCTAGAACTGACTTCTAACTGATGTAGGGAGGCTTGACACAATATCTCCCGACAAGTGGTTCCTCAGTTCAGTTGAGTTCCTTTTGTGATAGGAAGTAGTCTTTCTCATCATGTAAGTGCTCAATAAATGTTTGATGTGTGGATGTTTTAATGGAGTGTGGCAGTAGGTTCATCGCATCCACCTTTACCGAGAACTTATCCTTCCATCAAATTGATAGCTGCCTCCCGCAATTCCTGGTTTCATTCCCTTTTAAGAGTTTTTTTTAGGGACCACCCTGGTGGCGTGAGGGGTTAAGCACTGCGCTATGAAGCATCCACAGCCACTACAGAGTCTGATCCCTGGCCAGGGAGGGGACCCACATGGCACAGCAGACCTCTCCTTCCTCCCCGCTGCTCCCCTTCAGTAGATCTGCCTGTTCTGCCCACCACTCTATCTCTCATGAATCCTATCATGCCCCTACCTCTGGCCTGTATCCCACTTCTTGTATGCATAAGTAAATAAATCTTTAAAAAAAAAGAGTTTTCTTTTTAAATTATGAGTTATTTCACCAACAACAGGAATGTATAAAGAATAATAAAACATGTGTTCATGTATCCATAAATTTTAGAAAATATTAAAATCCAGTAAATTTTAACAAAAATTATTTTCACTCTACTTGCCTCAGATTCAAAACCAAAAGTCAGCATAACAGATCCAGTTCCAGTACTTAGTAATCTCCTGGATCTGAGTCTCCTCACTCCTTTGCTACAGTTAATTACTAGGAAATTGTTTTTCCAAAGTTACACAATTAAGCAAAAGCAGAACTGGGCTGTGAACCTAGATTGCCTTACTGCTGTCCCTCTTAAATATCCATGATAATGGTAATATTTGTGGGTAATTGTACATGAATAATAGTGTCAAACTTTAAGAAATATTATTTAAAAACAGTATTCTCCTGCTTCTGTTTACTATAATGCTTAATACATTTAACTTCACAAAATGTAAAGATATCAATTAGCGAAGATAGTAGAGTTTAAGTAGTAGAATTTAAGTTGCAGAAATTTTATTATATATGAGAAGAATCAATTAAGGTGAATAATCATTTTCAATGGAATGGAATTTTATCTTTAGCAAAGACAATGGTAAGAGATTAACGCTTTCAAGTACTTCCATTGTTAGAGCTAGCTGGGGGGTTGAAGATGATTAAGCAGATGCAAAGCTGAGATTTTTTTGAGGCTGACTTGACAGTTGGTTTGCTAATAGGGCATGACATACAACAGCTGGGTTGTAATCCTCTTACTATTGTTGGCAGTGATTGAGCCCTTATTAAAGTCTTATTTCCAGTCTGGACTAATACACCAAGAAGTGGTGGGAAGAAGAAACTAAGGAAATGGCAGTAGGTAGCCATTAATGTTTGGGAAAAAACACTTGAGAGAAAAGATTTTTGACACATTATATTAAAAAAAACAAACACAACTCTGTCCCTTGCTTGTGAATCTGCAGTGTTTATTCTCTGATCCACATAGGGCTGAATTTTAGGGATTATAACTATTAGTTGTCAATATTCAGGGGCAGTTTCTAATAGGAAGTTAGATACAAACAGGAGTTCAGGAAGAAGATCAAGTATATGCGTATCTAAACGTAGACATTTAAGTGAGGAAACACTGTCTATAATAACCATTCTAGCAAATATAATTTCTTTGGAACTCTTAAAACCTTTCTGTATTATTGGAAAGTTACAAGAATAACAAGCAAACTAGCCCCTATTGTTGACATATCCGATCAACAAAAACTTTATGGAGTGCTTATGTATTTATTCATTCAAAAATATTTAGGAAGTGCTACCCAGACACGGATACTGTAATTTCAGGTTTTCAGGACTAGTCTTCCAGCCAGGAATGGACCCCAGGCTGCCGTGGCAGTGCTGAGTCCCGGCCACTAGCCCCCTCCAAGCTGGTGTCCCATGAAGCCTCAGAAGGAACTCCGCAGATGCTCAGGCAAGAAGAGGCAGATTTGTTTAGAGAAAGAAAAAGTTTATCGAGGAGAAAAGGAACAGAAATAAAGTGGAGCAACCAGGCCGGGGAGGGCCAGGGGAGCAGAGGCAGAACTGAGCCTCAGGGAATGTACACCTTCTCTCCCTGATTGTTCTGGAGCTCGCCAGTCTCTCTGTGACTGGTCAGTTCTCCCTCGGTGGTCTCACTCACTGTGCTGGTGTCTCTGTGCCCAAAACTAAGTCTCTGTGTCCCAGCCCTTATCTCAGCACACTTTATCATCCTTGTTCTGGACTGTCCTGTTGTCCCTCATCCTGGGGGTGTTTGATTAATCTCTTTGGAATGTATTGTCCTCAGCTCTACATCTTCCCTTACCCCTCTGCTTGTCCTTATCTCTGAAGCTTCTCTGACTCACCTGAGGTCCCCCCCTAAAGCTCCCTAATTATCCCTAACTTGCCCTGTTTGACCTAGGGCTCAGTTCTATGCAATGAGGTGACAAAAACAAAATATGCCTGAGCCGCCCTCCAGACACCCCAGCCTGGCTGAGGGGCGTTGATCAGGCTGTGCCCACGCAGTGAGCAGGAGGAATGTTACTGGAAGTTCTTCTCGGTGGTTGTGGGAGCAGAAGGGATATAGACAGACTTCGGTCCTCGCTCTTTCCTTTGGCAACTTAAACATTAGTTGGAGACATATAAACACACGGCATTTAAATAGCCCTAAAAGGTATGAGTAACCCTTCAAGGCAGCAGAAAAGCAGCATCACAGGGCAACTAAGAACACTTGCCCAGTGTCCATTTGCCACAGAAGTTCCAAAGAAGAACTCTTTCCTAGCTGGAGAAGCAGGGGAGTTTTTGTTGGGTGGGATTTGAACTAAGACTTCCACAAAGGTCGGGCGTCTTCCCTTCCCATTGAGGGAACGTTTCCTTTTATTCTAAGAGTGATGAGAGGCCTATGAAAGGTTTTAATTAGCGGATGGCAGGATAAGATTTGAGTTTTGAAAACACTTCTGCAGCTCTAAGGCAGAGGACAGATGTCTGCAGCCAGTGCTGGCAGACATGAATGAGACCGTGGCAGAAGTGTTTGCTATGAAGCTTGTTCTGAGAATGTGACGTTCAAGTCAAACTACTGAGTGTTAGATCCACAGGGCTAGATCTTAAAGAGCTGACTCTGTTGGCAATTGATCTGGGGGTTGTTTGGGAGGCAAAAATGATAGCCCTAAATGTGGATAAAATCTCTAAGGGAAAAAGTGTGGTAAGAAAAAAATCAGAAGGTTAAGGACTAACAGTCTTTTAAGTATTCGCCTTAAGGAGCCATTAAAAGGTGTAGAAAAGGGCCAGAGAGCCAGGAGACAAGGCAGAGGAAGAAATGTGCATTAATAAATAGAAAAATCGAGGTTAGCTGAGAGGGGACCCTGCGCTCCTGTTTTATTTTACTTACCTTTAAACGTTTATTAAGTTATCTTAGATGATGAAAGAAAACTCCAGAAGCATAATGAAACACTCATCCAGAATCTGGCAGCCTCGTTCCCTTATGCAACCGAGATGGTATAACCAGGCCATTCCTCTCAGAGCTCAGGCCAGGAAAGGACCTGAAAACTCACCTACTTTTCAAGCACTTCGTTTTATAAACGAGGACGGTGAGGCCTCCCAAGAGTGCACTCCCACAGCCACACAGCTACTTAGTAACAGAGCTGGGGCCGGAAAAGGATCTTTCGAGTTTTAGTTTAGATTTTCTCTCCCTCACTGTCTCCAAATAAGCTTAAGTGACATTCATTTATTCCAGATTTAATGAAAACGGCTAAATGAATTTTTAAGTGTAGGTTGCTTTTTTAAAAATAGGGACTAACACTTTGTCTTCAGTTGTCTTCCGATTTCCCGTACTTAGTGAATTTCTGAACTGCAGGATGAAACTGAGTGGGTCAGGAAACCGATTCAGTGAATCAACCCCAGAAAGAAACATAGAACAGAAAGTATCAGAGAGCATCACACACACCTGTGGTGACAGTAGCCTGTGGGCCTGACTTCAGGTGTGAGCGCACCTGCCGGATTGCCGTGCAAAGTGCAAATGGTTTGAACAGCACAGACTTGGAGGATTCGTGTGAAACCGTATATCCATTCCTGTGTCACCCGTCTGGCCACCTCACTCTTTGCGGCTTGGAACTGGGTTCCTCCCATTCCTCATGCCTGACACATCACCTGGCGGGGACCGGGAGATGTTGACTATGAAGAACTAAGAAAGAATCACAAGAAAAAAGTGCAGGTAGGTTGGAAGGTGCATACTGGATGAAGTGTAGACATTTTAGTTCCCCCTACTTGAAATGTTAAACGTTTCTTTTCCCCATCCCAGTGTTACTGCCACCGAGCACCTATATTTGGTAGCTGTGCGGTGGGGCTGTCTCCCAGTCACCTCCAGAGGCCCTGTGATGTGGTATAAATAACACTTCCTGCCGGCGTTGCAGCTGTCACTCAGGAGCTCACATTGCTTTACCAGAAGGATCTGGCCAGAGCCCCTGGCAACCCTGGCAGGTGCAGGAGTTAAGAACCAGGGACTGAACAAAATCTCTGGGCTCCAGCCTGACGCCCCCTCTCCCTCTTTTGCTCATCTCTTGCTCCCATCCTCCTGTGAGCTTCTGTGAGCTTCTGTGACTGGAAACAGAGTTTGCAAACATCTCACTGAAGTAGATTTTCTCTTTCCCTGGCTCTCATGGGACGGGGCTGGGGGTGTCTTGGCATTAAATGCTCCTTATTGAAGTGCCTCGGGGAATGCATAGGCCTGGGGTGGAAACTGGGCAGTCGCTGACTGTCCTCAGAGTGAGGTCTGGGCAGTCAAGGGGATAAAAGCCGGCTCTGGCTAGCCGCTTTGTAAGGTTTGCACCTGGCAGAAAACAGATCCCTGACACATGCTCACTGTTTTGTGTCTCTGGGCTCTTCTCTATGGCGACCTGGATTTCTCCCTTCTGGCCAGGGTCGCTGGTTTCCCGCAAAGCAGAAGCGGAAATGCCCACGCGGTCGCCCCCCACCCCTTCTCTTTTGTGCAACCACACGGAACACCTTGACTCCCTCCCCTGCCCCATTTCCTGGAAGCTCCGGGGGTCTATGTCCTCTCTGTTCTGAGAAGCAGCAGCCCCCTGGCTCTGGGAGGGCGCCGGCCTGTCCTGCTGGAGTCGGGTTTCACCACTTGTGTCTGAGTTCACGCAGCATGTTCCTCTGTCAGGGATTCCACAAATATCTCCCGGGGTAAAAAAGGAAAGTGTGCTGAGCCCCGGCACCAGACAGCGAGGCCAGGCCCGGAGTTGGGAGCGCGCGCCAGTCGCCTGGCCATGTCGCCGTAGCCACGTCCGCGGGCTCGCCCTGCAGCCATGCTCCTGGGGTGAGGGCGGAGGGGCAAGCTCCTCCCCATGGGTTGCCCACCATGTCTAATGGGTATCGCACTCTGTCCCAGCACCTCAATGACCTGAAGAAGGAGAACTTCAGCCTCAAGCTCCGCATCTACTTCCTGGAGGAGCGCATGCAGCAGAAGTGCGAGGCTGGCCGGGAGGATGTCCACAGGCGGGTGAGTGCGGCCGGGGCGGGTCCTCCAGCCCCAGGCGGGCCCTTTGATGCCTTGGGGCCTTGCACAGACCCGTTTTGCGGCTTCTGTGCCAGTTTTCTCCTCTTCTTCCCTGTAAAGAGGGAGCCAGATTAAATGAGAGGCTGTCAGTCTCTGCCCTGGGCCCCTGAGGGACCGGCACCTTGGTGCTATTTTAAAACTAGACTCTGCCTCCCTCGGGTCCCACTGAGGTGCAGGAGGGAGCTCAGAACGCACATTTTGGGCAGCCCAGAGGTCACTCTGAAGCAGGTGCCGTCCGGGTCCATGCCCGCTGGCCCTGGCTGCTCTGACTCGGTGGTTCTGTCCTGGACAGTCATGGCAGCTGGCGAAGGCGGCTGTGCGGCTGCGCTCTGGACAGGGTCTTGGGAACGCTCAGTCTTGGGGAGAATTCACCTAGAACAGGCAAGGCTCCCACGAAGCAGCAGTTGGTCTGAGCAGGGGCGGGAGGGGCGATAGTGGCGTCCCTGGAGGGGAGGTCTGGCCGAAGGCCGGTCAAGGTGGGGAAGGAAGGAGGAGGGGACCGGCCGTGGAGGCTGAGATGAGAGAGCATCTTGACACTCGGCCATGGTTTCCAAGGATTAAGCCCCCAGCTGGTTACCACAGTATTGATTTCCTCGGGCTTTTTAATGCCTGGGCAAGTTGGACCCAAAGGGGCTCAGGTGACCTTGGAGCTAGTCACCTCTGACTTTATCAGAGCTTCTAAATCTGCACTGTTTACACGGAGGACTAGACAAGTGTCTGCTGGGTCTCTCCTGGCCTGCCTTGAAGGCTGGGAGGTGCTGGTCCGCGTGGGTGCTGTGTGCATCAGAGGGGTAACTGTCTGTGAGACGCCGTGACAATGCGGAAGGCGCGGTTAACGTGGACTAACTCTGGGGAGTCAGTCCCAACTTCTGTCTTTCCTGCATTTCCATATTTGAACCTGAATTTTCCTGAAATTGAGCCAGACTCCCCTCTCATCTCCTACCTGTTTTTATGGTGATGGGGCAGTGTAAACAAAGCCGCCAGGGGTGGAGGCCACCGCTGCCCAGAGAAGGCGGGAGAGGGAGGAGGGAGGGGCAGTGTCGGCCTCTGTCCAGAGGGAGCAGCTGTCTCCAGAGCGAGCAAAAGAAAGTTCAGTTTCTTCAATAATTTGCCAGAAAGGGTTTGTGGTTTTTTTTCAAGATGGAATTAAATGTTGGTTGAATCATTTGATCTTACCCTCTGTTCTGCACTGACCGAAGAGTCTCCAGGTAACTCTTCAACCAGGATAGGTGAGGACACCCTCGCCCTCCTGGAGAACTAGGGTGGAGGAGACGCGAGGCTGCCGCTGGTGGGGTGGGGTGGGGTGGGATGGGGTGTGCATCGCAGGGTATTGTCCTATGCAGAGGCTACAAACCTTTCCTTGTGAGACCGCTGCTGCCATTAGTCCCGCATGTGGCTGGTCTTCCAGTCTGTCGGGCAGTCTGTCAGGCAGCTGCCGGCATCATGCAATTTGAGGCCTCTCAGACTAGTGTCCCTTCCTCCCCACCAAATCTTTGTTCAGCTCCCCTGTGCCAGTACTCATCCCCCTGGCTGTGACTATTCGGGAAGCACTCATGGCTTGGGGTATAATGAGTGCTATCATTGGAGAAGCAGAACACAAAGTCACTTGTCAATCACTGACATCATCGTTGAAATTAATTGATCACACTATGAAGTGAGGAGGAATTGAGGGGAGCCAGGGAAGTCCCATTTTGGTGAATGATAAAGGATGAGGGACCCCAGACAATCAGGGGACCTGCAAGTTACTTAACCTGTCCGCTCCCATTGTAACCCTTGTAGAACAGACATTAATGAAAATGCACAGAAGCACAGGCAGTGAGAGTGTGAATAAACAGCAGTCATAACGATTAAATTAGAAGACTTTATCAAAGCACTGTGTAAACTTCGTAGCATCAGAATACCAGGAGAAGATGGTAGTTAGATGTCTCCTGGTAATGGTGATATTATAAAATACAGAGGAGTCTGACTCTTTTTCTCTTGCTGCAGGCTGGTCCCATGAATGTGTCTTACACTCATCCCTGTAGTCACATCATCAGTACACAGGCTGTCCAGTTAGTTAGCAGCAGTGTGGGTGAGGAGATGCTGAGGGCGTCATTTAGTGTGTCACATGGTGAGTCATGTCGTTCGGATGAGGAGCTAGAGCCCTGTGCTGTGACCAGAATTACTTAACTTCAAGTTTCTTTAGCGTTGGGAGGCTACTGCTTTAAATACAGTAAAAGCGTTAAATCACACGGAGTAGAGTCTGCAATAATTTACAAATAACTTGCAATAATTTGGGTGCTGTATTGTATGATTCTCGGATATATAAATAAAACCAGTGTTTGTGCAACATGCAATTCAAGTCTATTGTGGATGATAATTTATCATTTTAACATCTTTTTGCTACTACAATTTTGGTGAGCTATTTATGCTTCTTAAGAGTTAAGAAGTACTGTCTTAGAGACACCAAGCACCTTACCACGATGACTGCAAGGAAGGGAAATATGAGAAACTGGGGGAGGGAGGTCTGTCTTTCTCTTTCCAAGTGTCAAGTCTTCCTGTTGGTAGCTGATTGAAAGAGAGACAAATAAATATTACTAGATCTTTAATTGTAAAAGCCACAAAGATGTTTAGTTGTAAGAATTACTGATATAAAAACTTAGAAGTGTCAACTTCAAAGCAAGCAAATAAAAAAAGGAGTTATGCTTTTTGAAGTTGTTTGGAGAATTTGGAAGCAATCTTAAGATTCATACTGGTCATGGGTTAATAAAATAATATTAAATTACACAGAACATTGGTTCTGTGAAACTTGCTACTTTTGTGTGGACTGTTGAAATTAAAGTAGCCTGCGAGTTTCAATTTTTACAACAAGTTTTTAAAAACACACAGGAAGAGCTGCACCTGCTCCGTGTAAGCTGAGGCTCCTGCCCACATGATCACCTACCACTGCCCCCTCCTGGTAGCAAATAGTAATTGTAGGTTCACTGTAGGAGGGAGGACAATTTTGCATGTTTTGCAAAGGAGAAACCATTGTAGTATCTATAGCTTCCAATTCTGGAGCAAAATGCAGTGAGAAAATGCAGCAAGGGGTCCACAGCTGAGAATGGCCCACTCCTAGGGAGGCTGGCTTATTAGCATTTCTGGACTGCAGCTGCTTGCATAAATAATCTCTGGGTGGTAACTTGGCTCACTTCCTCATGTTGTTGGTTATCTATGCCTGCATCTTCTCGTGACAGCCGAGTGTGCTGCCACTGGAAATATGTCTGACCCTGGATTCTATGAAATCCACCCCTGGGTGGGGAAACACCCAACACCCAAACAGCATGCAAAAGGAACAATCACAGCCTTCGCCCAGAGTACTGTTGTCATCCTGGACTAGGTGGAGTCTTAATTGATGACTTAATTGATGTTGGAAAGTTAAAGTGCATGTGGCTTTTAGATGAGCATCAAAGGAATCGGCTTTATGACCCATAAACTGCCTGACTTCTTTGAAATGTAATTTCTCGTCTTTGAGACTGGATATTTTTCCTGAACAAACTGTGAAGTTTGTACATTGCATGCCTCTGCAGCTCAGTTTTTAAGAACTTGTGATAAGCATGCTACCGACTTGCCTTTCCTCTCAAGTCCTACCAGAATTTCATCATTTCTAGTCTACCATTACTGGTCACAGGCGAACCAAGCAGACCTTTGATGGAATCTTGCCATCTATGCTAACCTGGGCAAATACTACCCCTTCTCTGAGCTGAAGCGACCATTGCAGTAGCACCTACCTGGGGAGGTTACCTGAGTCACTGAGTTGAAGTCAGCACAATGCCTAATCACAGGGTGAGCTCTCAAGAAATATTTGCCGCTATTGTGACCAACTGAAAGATGAAGAAACTGCCCAGATAAGTCCGATTGCTGAATCCATTTGCTCTGGCCCACTCTTTATTCCAAATCACTTGCTTTTCCCTTGCTACTGGATTGGACCGTTTTCCCCGTTTGTGTCAAGTCTTCATTTTAGGTTGCCTACGTGTGAATAATATACAATCCGAATGTCCCTGTTGCTGCACACTTACCCTCAGAAGGGTGTAGACTTTGTCCTGAGGATGCTAAGGAACATTGATAGGCTTTAACCACCTGGGAACGTGCTATGTGCGCCTCTCTCTAGTGGGATGGACTCAAGGAACATGAGACAGGACACCAGAGGAACAGGTAGGAGAAGAGGAGGAGCTAAGGGCTGGAGAGCAGGGAAGGAACTGAATCTGAAGAATGATTGTGAGATAAAATATCTATGGGACTTAGGGGCCTCCCTGGTGGCGCAGCGGGTTGAGCGCCACACTATGGAGCATCGTGGCACAGCAGCGGGAGTTTGATCCCCGCCCAGGGAGGGGACCCACAGGGCGCAGCAGACCTCTCCTGTCTCCCGCTGCCCCCTCAGCCGTGTGTTTCAGTCCATCTGCCTGTTCTGCTCCCCATTCTGTCTCTGGTGACTTCTCTCACCTCCCGTGACTCTGGCCTCTACCCCAGCTCTTGTGTGCATAAATAAATAATTCTTTTTTAAAAAATGTATGGGACTTGGTGATTGAGGAGGATTGGAAGGGTTGAGGAGGATTCCAGAAGGCTGGGATGTTCCTAAGTAAGACAAAGGATTTTTCCTGCGGCTCTGGTTCTTTGTGTGTGAAATGAGAGGGCTAGGGCAGGACTAGCACTGACCGCCCTCCTCTGAGGTCCGGTCCCTCTGGGCAGCCTCTTGGGTACTCTCCTCCCAGTGAGGGAGTTCCTTCCCTCCTCCCCAGGTCTCAGCTTCTCCAGTGTTTTCTCAGTCAAGGGAGGTGCCAGCAGAGCTGAGGTGGCTTTAAAACTGTCAGCCAATGTTAGGAACATCTAGTGGTGTTACCAGGTAGCGGGAGTTATAATTAGCCCAGTTGCTAGGGGGAAAACTGAGGTTCTGTAATCATGAACTTCCAGAAAGTTCTCCCTGCTGAATGAGTTCACTTGTTTGTCAGGACATAGTGGGTGGGAGTGGGGTGTTTTTGTGCGTTTAAAGAATTCCTTTTTTCCCCACTGCACAGGATAGGTAAAAGGTTTGTATTTGGAGGGCTAATCAACACCTTGTTTGTGGTAGAAGAAGTAGACAACATTCTGCTTCAATATGTATTCGGATAGCTGGAAAGAGACTGACTTTCACCTTAAAGGAGAGAAATAAGAACATAAAATCACATCTTAGGACAGCAACAACTCTGGAGATAATTTGTATCATCTCTTCACTTTTTAAGAAAATTATTTTGAAACAATTTTAGACTTAGAAGAAGAGTCACAAGATCAGTAGAGTGTTCCTGTAGTCACTCAGCTTTCCCTAGTGAATAAAGCCCTCATTTTAAATAGGAGAGCAAGGCTCTGAGTGTCAAAGTTAGTGGCCTAAGGTCACACAGCCTATGAAGGATCGATTTGAGCCCAGAACCCAAGAAGCTTTGCTAACTGTCCAGGTACTCACAATGACGCTCTTGGCCTTTACCAGAAGTTCAAGAAAATTAATACACTTGTCAAGAGTTTATACTTTCTTCCCTTTTTCACTGCTGGATTAAAATAGAACACACACAGCAGCCAGAGTAACTTACAGATTAGTGATTCTGTACCCTGTGCCAGTGGCCAAAAGGAAGTATCTACGCAGCCTACACCCTTCTCCCTAAGATTCCAGCTGCGTGTCTTCAAAGCCGTCGTGAACGCTGTTTGTGTCTTTGCCTCCTGCCCTGGCCTGTGCTATCTTATTTAAGAGGTTCAGCCTCACAGAGAAGCCAGTCTGTTACATGCAACTAAGGCACAGAGTGGGGCTGGAGAAGCTGGAAATGGGCCAGCTCTATCGTGTTAACAGCAGCTGACCCACCCACACGCCAAAGACCGACCTGACGTGGTACATGCTGTTCCCCAGAGAGCGAAGTACCAGGCAGCTGGCGTTTTGCCAAGCAACTTCAGCCCAGACCCTGGGCCACACTGGGCAGCTGCCATTCCTGCTCTTTGGAAACTTGGCTGGAAGACGTTGGGGCAAAAGGGCCGGCAGAGGCTGCCTTCTGGTGCCAGTTCTTCATCTCCCAGCCTCAGACAAGGCCCCACTGCCAGGGAGGGCAGAGAAGCCACCTCCTTATATACACAGCACCTTAGAAAGCCCACGCTGGGGCCTGAGGAGGGGGCCCACTGAGGCCTTGGGCGATGGAGCCGCTGCTGGCCTGGAGCCCGGACCTGCTGCTGTGAGGACAGTCCAGGCCAGGCCTGCCAGCCTCCTGGCCCCCCGGGCCCTGCCTGCCGTGTACCTGATCGCCTCTGATTTAATGACACAGTAAAAGCCTGGAAAAGCCACGGAGGGCTCCAGGCCTCCTCCTTGACCGCCTGCCGGATCACGGAGAGCCTGCCCCGTGCCCTGCTGCACTAGAAGGCCCCGTAAGGAGTGTCGCTGGCTGGTTACTGGTAGGGCCTGTGATACGAATTAGAACTGCAAACTTGGGCTTCTCAGCCCTCAGCTGGCCCTGAGCTGCTAGCTCCCTGCCACCGCACTTCAGGTCTTGACGGAAGAGGAAGATGACGGTGCTGAGGGCCCTGCTCTGTCCTTGTTTCCCCACCCTGTGGTTGTCTGCCCAGCTTAGCGCTTTTTCCACCTCCTCTCTCCGCGCCCCCAAGTGCGCAGGAACACACGGAAAATGTGTGCTGAATGCTTCCCCTGAGCCGTGGAAGCTGCATTTGGTGTTTACTACCTGCTGCCTCTGCTGTGCTCCTCACACTTTAATCTCAGCACAAAGTAAACCTGTGATGCTGGGGTCTCTTCCCCATTTTTCACAGATGCAGACTTGCCACCAGCGACTTCAGGGAGCATACCTGGTATCCCAGCAGCTAGGTGGCCTAATTCTAATTCCACCAATAAGACACTGGCTGTACTTTAGAACTTGTAGTCGCCCTTTCAGATGCAAATGGTGTTTCTTAGCCACTAGCTCTACATTGTGGGAAGGTCTGATAAAAAGACAATAGAGAGGTGTGTCTGCAGGAACAGGTGCCCTGAGCTGTTCTGCCTGGTGACCTGGTGACTCTGGCAGGAGCGGAGCATGGGGTGCAACAGAAAAGACCCATCCTCCTCCCTGTGGGGGGCCTCATCAGACTCATGCTCAGTGTGGGAAAAGAGAAAACTTCAGAAATTCAGAGGAGGGTGGGAAATATTCAAACCAAACTTTAAAATTAGAACACAAAGCTTTTGAGAAAAGAGCAGGAAAGGACAGGAAAGCCTGGGGCCCGAGGCTCCAGAGGCAGTGGGCCTGGTGCAGATCAGACAGGCTCTGATGGGTCCCTTGAAGGACTGGGCTTTTGCTCTGACAAGGGAAGCCACCAGGAGCGGGGCCTAATGCACACACAGCAGGTCTGAATTCCCATGGGGGAGCATGGCCGGTTGACCTCGGCCGCGAGCAGGAAGACGGCCATGGGCACGACGTTGGAGGATGGTTGGTACAGAGGGCAGAGTAGGAGATTTCTTCTAATGTTTCAGTTTTTTTGTGAGTTGGGAAGTAAACTTTATCCTCCCATAAATGTGTCTTCAGACATGTCCCGAGAGGCATCACTCTTGCGTGTCTGGTTCCTGCTGGCACATCCTCGTTCACACCTGGACTGCTGTGTTCTCCTCCCCTGCTTGTCGAAATCCTACTCAGGTTTCAAAGTCTAGCTGCGAGGCCACCTCCTGGGGCGACCCATTTCCTCATCACCTCTGCCTGAAGTCGTCTCTCCACGCTCTTCCAGTTCAGACACATTATTGGCACCTGCTATTTCCTCCCTCCCTGGCAACCATCTTTCCATAGAGGCACTTCTTAGCTCATAAACGCTTTTGGGTGGATGGCTCTCAAGCCCCGCCCCCTCTAGCCTTCCACATAATTTCAACATTGAAACTCAGGAAGTTTGTCGGTTGGTTGCGACCACCCTGCAGGTGGGACTCAGCTGCAGCAAGCAAGAAGGTGGACGGAGAGAGCTCACCTTTCCATCCTTGTGAGCCCCTCCACCTGAAAGACCCGGAAGTCGCCTTTGGTGCGCTGCAGATGAACCTCCAGGTCTTCCTGGAAGTGAGCAGCGCCTCCCAGAGAGGGGCCGGGAAGTAGGAAAACAGATTGAGAAAAGCAGGGGGTTTTTGTTGTTGTTGTTTTAACTTATTTATTTTAATTATTTTTTTACAGTGTTCGCTTTCTTCTCTAGATGTAGTCCTCACAGAGTTTCTGCTACCAGTTCACCCGTGCACCGTCACCACAGTCCCCTGTGCTCATTTCGTCCCCACCATGATCCCAGTCCCTCCCTCTTCCCTGCAGATGACTCTGATTTGTAGTTGTCTGTTTATTTTTGTTTTGTTTTGTTTTTTTGTGGTTTTGTTATTTTTTTCCTTTGATCCCCTATAATCCTCCTATAAGTGAGACCACCCGGTATTTTTCTTTTTCCTTCTGACTTATTTCATTGAGCGTAATCTCTTCAAGTTCCATCCATGTTTCTGCAAATGACTCTTGCTTACCTTTTTGATTGCTGAATACTATTCCATCACGTAGATGTACCATATTTTCTTGATCCAGTCATCTAGAGAAAAACAGAGTTTTAAGAGGGAATTCTTATCAGTGAGAATTATTTGAGTGGGCTCTGTTTTTGCTTTGAACCACACATGTTCACCTGATTAACGCCTAATTGTGTGGGGGCGCTGTGTGAGCAGGGGGGACACGATGGTGAGGACACTAAGGGGTGCCTGACTCCCTGAAGCTTGCGTAGTCTGATTAAGCCTGTGATCTGCTTCCTGTTCAAGTCGTGCCTGTTCTCACCCCAGCCAGGGTGGTTTTGCTTCATCTGTAGTTAGCTGGAATCTCTCTTGGATCGGTTGGTTGATGAATAAGATAACCCCACACAACCCTGAAAGGTGATCTCTGAACCCAGGATCGGCCGTGATGGAGTGAGTGTGTGTGCATGGAATCTACGTAAAGCTTGCACATCCTTTTCCTAAACCTTTCAAGGCACCACCACCCTCAGAAATATACTGTGAGCCACAGGTGTGATTTGTGATATTCTAGTGATCACAGTAAAAGAAAAATGTGAAGTTAATGTTAAAATATACTTAAAATATTTCAACATGAAATCAACACTTATAAGTGATTGAGCTTTCGTAGACTTCTGTGGTCTTCTGTTGTCCCCAGTGAGTACTGTCTTTGAAACCTGACAGCAGATCTCAGCCTGCCCTTGTCCCCTCTCCGGGGGTGCCAGCCATGTGTGGCTCGTGGCTGCCATCCCGCATGACACAGCTTGGATTCATCAGCCTAAGAGCTGGCCCTGGTCCCCCGGAGGTGTAACTTCAGCAGAGTTGCCTGGTCCCGTGGCGTCACTTCAACACAGCCCCCAAGGGAGGAGGTGTCAGGATTTTGATTCTGGCTTGTAGTATAAGTTTCAGTGTAAGAAAAATTGTCCTGGACTGTGCAAAACAGAACTGAAGGGCAATGTGTTTTTTCGGAGAACAAATGAAAGCAAGCATTAGTCCAGAATCGAGTGCCGAATTTGGGAACAAATGTCAGGTGACATCAGATGCCACAGATAACTTAAAACACTTAGGCGCCCATGGGTTTGGTGCGCCCGCGTCTGTCAACAGAAAGTGAGTATCATGTTTCTACCCCTTAACACCAAAGTTAGACTTGGTCACTTATTCAGGTTTTTGCTTGTCCAGATTCTCTACCTGCTGCCAAAGGGAAGTGCAGGGCAGCACTGGGGGTGCCCTGAGCGCCAGTTCTTAGTCCCCAGGGGACAGGTCGGCCTCGCGAGCTGGACTGGGCTCCTGTGTCCACACCAGGTGCTGGGGCTGAGGGGCTCCCGCGCACCCCTGCCTGCCACAGGAGGCCCGCACTCACTAAATGAAGCCTCGCCGGGCCTATTTGTGAACAGAGAAGCTCCAGCCAAGTCAGAGGTGCTTCCCACTAAGGAATGTGCTCGGGCGGGGAGGCCCTGCGATCACAGGTAGTGGTGTGTGCGTCTCTGCAGCGGCTGGCTCACTTGGGCCAGGCCAACAGAGGCTTCTGGGGCTTGACCAGGATTTTAGGAGAAACCAGGAGGGGCTTAATCTGGAGACCAGTGAGAATACCAGGGTGCGGTGTGTGCTGAGACCTCTAAGCTCCAAGTGTACATACAACAAGCCCTAGACACCTTATTTTTTCCCCATGTATTTTTAAGATTGTATATTTTAGAGCAGTTTTTGGTCCCCAGCAATACTGAGCAGGAGGTACAGAGAGTTCCTGTATCTCCCCAGCCCTGTAAGGCCTCCCCCTGACCCCCATCAGAATCTACAGGTACCTGGGGGCCTCCCTGGTGGCGCAAGGGGTTGAGCACTGTACTGTGGGGCTTCTACAGCCACTGCAGCGTGAGTTCGATCCCCGGCCAGGGGGGGACCCACAAGATTGGGTATCTGTATTGTATAAACTAAGACTTTGCCACTGGTTTTTCTTTCATCTCTGGGGACGGGACACAAAAGCAGGCTCTGGCAGGAGAGTGCATGGTTTGCTAGAGTCTTCTGGTTACTGAGGCCGGGGACACTGCCCTGCTGTTCTTTTCCTGGCACTGAAGCCACTTGTCACACGGTGGGTGACCCATGTCCCAAATTTTGGGCTTAGCTGCAGTGTGGCCTGGGTCTGAAGGATGACAGAAGATGGCGCGTCTGAATAAAGCCCCCTCCACCCTAGCCCCTAAGTGCCCCCACCATCAACACCCTAGTGCTCTACGTTTGAACATCTTCAGACGTCAACACAGAACGGGAGCAACGCTGTGGCGTGCCCCCCACTATGGGAAGGTGGGAGAGACGCCCATACAAGTTACTTGGCTGGATAAAAACAAAGTTTGGGGGAGAGTGACTATGGAGGGTCACACTGGTAGTTAAGGACCATCAGATATTTAGGCCTCCTGGGTCCTGTGTTTGCTCTAAAACTGTATGAGTAGAAAGAAGCTTCATCCACCCAAGAACAGACGTGGACACTACTAAATGTCTCCAGGGGCTGCGCAGGGACCAGCAAAGCGAGAGGGCTGTGTCCAGTATGTTCAATTTGCCCAACTGAAGAAGCTGTCCATTTTCCCTAGAAGTATCTGGTCTGCAATGTGTTTCTCCCTCTCTTCTCTCCTCCCCACGCCCCAGACTCCATTGTCTTGTGAGTCCCTCGATTAAAGAGGCGCTCAGAGGCAGGTGTAGAAGTCTGGTGTCTAGAAGCAGCGGCCATAGGGAGCCAAACTTTGTTCTTTGTGAACTCCGTTTAGGTGGCTACAGACCAGAGATGAAAAAATGAGAATTTGGACAGTTTCCTTTTGTGATGAGCATGCCCATTTTAACTTTTCATCATGAAGCTCTCCAAGCACTCACAAAGATAAAGAGAATAATACCCCCGAGTCTGTGCCTTGTGTCCTGGAACCATGACGCCAGCAGCTGCCACAGCCACATCCACACTGCTCACCCCCACCCAGCTCTCGGTCTCTCCTGAGCTGTGTCGGGACCACATCCCTGTGTGCCTCTCGCAGGCCGGGCTCTCTTTTGAGACGTAACCACAGTGCCGCTGTTGTACCCAAAACTTAAACGTGATTCCTCACTGCCACTTAATCCTGGGGCTGTGCTCAGTTTCCTCTGTTTTAAGGTCTGGAGAGCTTAGCTGGCACCTGAGTCTCAGCGTAGCACCCGGGTGTGTGTGGGGGGGGGGGGGGAATGGGTGGGTGGGTATGTGTGTGAGAAGTTGGTCCTTTCTGGGAGGACGAGAGGGAGAAGGCAAGGAGGCTGCTGTCCACCTTGTGTTTGGAATTCTGGTGACACAGACTTGCCCTGGGGCAATGCTTTCTCCTTTTCTGTCTCAATTTTAGCAAACTTTTGCCTTCCATCGGCAAAAATATGCCGCTTAGAGAATAGTCAGTATAAAGCAGAGAAGGTCTCTTAAAGCTTGAATCAGCAGGTGCTGGGTGCATGTCATTGTCTCATTTATCCTTCACCACTGCCCGCAGGGGAAGTGTTGAACCCCACCTTATAGATGAAACTGGCTTTAAGAGGCTGTAACTTGTACACGTGAAAGGGCACCCAATTGGTAAGTGGCAGGTGGGCCTTTCTGCTTTTCTGGATTCGTCTGTCCAGAAACTCACATCCCAGACCCGAATGACCAGCAAGTCAGTGACCAGCACGCCCGACACGCCACTGCCGTGGTCTCCGTGCCCATGAGGGTGCTCATGAGACAGAACTAAAAAGCATGGTAACATCCATCAATTTGGAAGTATAAAAATAGAAGGATGAAAGTGCAAAGACATGAGGAGTGGTTTTTAACAAGAGGAATTAAAGCTTCACATGGGACATGGCATTTAATAAGGACGCTGTAGGGAGAACAGTGACATGGTGCTGCGGCAGCACGGGCCGTGAGTACATGTGTGCCCGTGTGTGCATGCACATGTGTGTGCGTGTGTGTGCACCTGTGGGGAGTCCAGTTAGGTGGGTGTAGTGTGATGGGAGAGAAAGCTGGATAGGTAGGTCAAATTGACTCTGTAACCAGGCTCAGTTGGGTAAAACTGAACGTCGTGCAGTTCAAAACCGTGAAGTTTTTTGAGGAAAGGGGGTGAGCCAATCAAAGCTGTGCTTAGGGAAAATTTAATGAGTTGTAGCGACTGTTTACTCTCAGCTCCGCCTGCTTGCTAGAAATCTCAGCGTCTTCTTATTCCTCCATGCGGTTTAGTCTCAGTCTCTCATAAACCAGCCGGCCCTGTGGACTCTACGTCTGAAACGTTCCTTGCGTCCTTCTCCGGTTTGGCTTCCCCGCCCTAGCCCCGACTCACCCACCTCCACATCTGATCTGCCATAAGCTCCTTCAGTGCAGGCCTGACTGTGATGAGGTCTTGCCCTACCCTCCCTGATGGCCCTTGTGCTCTGCCGGTCACTACCCGGTCTTCCCGGCGGGCCTTTCACCGGCCAGCGACAGTCTGTCTTCTCGCTGAACCCCGGCACTTCACTGCCACCAGTTTTGGAGCTCAGTGCGCAGAGCTGAATCGGTGTTTTCCCAACGAAGTCCGTGACGTGGAGTTACACAGAAAGACCTTTCTTGACTACAGAAGTGAAGTGGCCTCTAGAGAGAGCCTGGCACAGTGCCTGAGGCAGAGTGGCTGCGGCCCACAGAGACGCCTGTGTGCATCAGCTCAGAGAACGTTTTGCTATAACCACCAGCACCAGCGTCTGAGCCTGCTCTGGGCACTGCGTGTGCCCGTCTCACCTCACCTCCATTCTTTACTCCGTGTAGGTGGTTTTCATTTCCTTTTTCTGTTCGTCTTATTTCTGCTTCACCTCCAAAAGAGTCATTCCCTTCTTAAAGTTATTAGCAGAGTCCTTTTTCACCCTAAGCAAACCCAACATGTCAAAGTCTGCTTTTATGATCAAAGCAACGTATTGTTAAAACGCTGTTTGTAGTGTAATCTCTTTAAATAATGAAATACTGGGGATATTTAAAATAGAATTCTAGATCTAGCACTTGGATGTGCAGGAACACTTCTGTATCAGGAAGAGAAGAGAACTTAATAGAGACTCTGTCCTCAGTTCTTGGAAGAATAAACAGGCTTGGGCAGCGCTCACTGTCCCAGGGCGATGACAGGTTGAGGGGATGGGAGCAGCTCAGGGAAGCTCTGAGGCCCCGCAGCTCGTTCCCCATTGGTGGCAAGGCCAGGGAGAGGGCTGAGAGGAGACCAAGGCAGGTCTCAAGCTGGAAGCTGGCTCCAGGGTGCAGAGTCTGAGGCGGTTAATGACTTTTAATGCCATCTACTTTTCAGAACATTGAGCTGAAGGTGGAAGTAGAGAGCCTGAAACGAGAACTCCAGGACAAAAAACAGCATTTGGATAAAACATGGTGAGTTGTAGTTTGATCC
Source organism: Galemys pyrenaicus (assembly GCA_019455555.1). NCBI lineage: Eukaryota > Metazoa > Chordata > Mammalia > Eulipotyphla > Talpidae > Galemys > Galemys pyrenaicus. Next base: position 953,717 of record JAGFMF010011645.1, on the reverse strand, counting down.
AGCTGAGCTCTGGTCCTTCCAGAGTTTGACTCGGTAACCTGAGAGCGGTACATTTGGGATTCAATCTCTGAACCTTAGCTCTGGCCCGTGAATGCTGAGCCCAGCTCTGGAACTGAAACAACGGGCTTTCTTTTCCTGGGGCTCTCTGTGTCTTGCTAAGTCTGACAGATCTTGCCATAGATTGGTAAGTGCAGGAGACCTAAGATTACAAGTTTCCTTTTCCGCAATCCACGAATATCAGTAACGGCTGGCACAGAGTTTGGGGATGATGGGAACATATTGCTGGTCAAAGTTTGAATTATGGCAACATCTTTGTAGGTGGCACTGCTTATCAAAGTGAAAAATAAGCATTTATTCTGAGCAAATAATTTCTGGAGGAATCTAGTCCTCATAAATAAAAGTGCCAATATGAAAGGGTGAATGTTAGAAGGATATTTACAGCAGCCATTATTTGCAGTGGCAAAAGCTAGAGGCAACTGTCCAGTAATAGGGCAATGATTGAAGAAATCTTGATGTAACTGTTCTGTGGAATACTGTGCAGTAATTATGAAGAGTGATTTTGTTCTACCTATTACCTTGGTAGGAAATCCCTGAGAAACTAAAGAAGGAACAAATACTAAGTGACGTTTAAAGTTGGGGGGAGGCACAGCCCTCTCTGTGCATAAATATTTTCATTGATTTTGCATGAGCCAAAACTGGAAGGTTCCACACCAAAATAGTTAGCATCCTTTATTACAAAGACACGAGATTAGAGTTCATGACAGGGTGACTTTTTTTCCTTTAGATACTTTTATATTGTTAAATGGTTACTTTTATAATGTGTAGGTTTTAGAAATTAAAAATCATAGTTTAAAATAAATATTATTAAAATTGTTATTGAAAATAGTTTTCGGATTCTGTCCTGGGATCAGTATACCTCAGTCTGATCTGGCGTTGCATGGGGAGCTACAGTATTTCTTGATATTTAGCATGAGAACAAGATCAGAACACTCAAAACCAAACTCCAATATACACAATATTCTGGTACCACTGAATATTTACTAAAGTATTAGTGACCTGAGAGATTTTAGGAAAACTTAAGAGAACAATAAATAAAATTTGACAGTGAATATTGCTTTGAAGTTGTTTCAGGGTCATTCAACTTTTATTAGGTGGCATTATCCTATATTTAGAAATAGGAAAACCAAGATCCAGAGCAGAAGGCATTCTCAAGTGAGTGGCAGAGTTCATATCTTCTGGTTTCAAGCTCAAGGCACTTCTGACCTTACAACAGCTGTAACTTGTTAAATCAGGCATTCTTGGCTGAGTTACTCATCAAATATCCAATTTTCATTTTCAGGATATTGTAGTTAACTGTTGTCTATTGTACTTATCAAGGAGCACAGGGTCAAAAGTAGATGATTCCTGAGCTCTGCCTACTTGGAACACTTAGGTTATTCCCTTGATTTTTGCCCTTTACACAATCAGGACAATTCCACCCTCAAAACCGTATAGCCTCTGGGATGGTGGTGAGTAGGTTCCATCATCCACCAAGAACCGAGACTTTCAGAGAAGCCCCAGTTGGTCTCCGTGGCTTCAGCCTCCTGCGCCGGGCCTGGGTAGAGCAGCTCTGGTTTATCATGAGCCTAGAGGCTCCGTGTTGCTCTCTGCCATGAGAAGAACATGGTGCATGGGTCTCAACAAGTGATTCAAACAGGAGTAAAACCAAACCGGAATTCAGCACCTGGTACTGTCCCTAAATTTCTAATCCTCAGACATCCAAGAGCAGCTGTCTTTAGCTATAAATAAACTGATGCCACCTTAGCCACTTCATGCTAGTGCCTGGACTTTCATTCCTGGGGACATCAGAGAAGCAAAGAGCCCTGGACTTCCACAGATTATGTGTCTGCTGTCTGCACGAAACCATGGAAACTAAATAGAGCTCTAAGTAGGTAGTCCAGATTCAGGGCTGCCTCTGGGTTATAATGGGGGAGAGCATTTCTGTGGCTGTCCAACAGGATCTTCTGTTCCAGCAGTCTAAATGGAGGGCACACTCTGAGTTCAAATAGCAAGAACGGTGGGGAGTTAGCAGAACTCTGAGGAGCAGTCTGGATGGGCTCACCTGGGGAGAGATGATAGCAAACGTGGTTGCTGAGCTCTGTCCCCCTACCCCCCACTAAAGAGAGAGTCTCCTCTTGAAGCTGCAGCAGTGTTGAAGCCTCTGGGAAGTCAGGTTTAGTTTCATTGACAGATACTAAAAAATTAGAGTCCCTAAGAGATCACCAAGTTGGGAAGGACCGTTGCATAAATGATTAGAGGAAAAGACATTTTCTTGTCATCAGCGTGACTCTGAATGAATAAATCATTTGATTGCTAAGCTATGGGGCTGGTTCTGACTGCAGCGCTCTGCGGTTTTAGGGCTGATGTGGAGAATCTCAACAGCCACAATGAGGCCGAGCTCCGGCGCCAGTTTGAAGAGAGACAGCAGGAGACAGAGCACGTGCACCAGCTCCTCGAGAATAAGATCCAGCTCCTGCAGGAGGTGAGCGGGCCCGGGGCTCAGGGGCTTTTCCTCTCCCCCCGCTGTTCTGCCTCTTCGCTTCACCTTTGCCTTCCTCCCTTGCTCCCCACATTCACCAAGTGTTCGGGCTGCCGCCCTGGTATTTGCAGCCTTTCACGGTTTATTCCTTTTGCAGGAATCCAGGCTAGCGAAGAATGAGGCTGCCCGGATGGCAGCACTGGTGGAAGCCGAGAAAGAGTGTAACCTGGAACTTTCAGAGAAACTGAAGGGTGTCACCAAGGACAGGGAAGGTGGCCCCGGAGACCAGATCCAGCCAGGCCAATACGCTGAGGCCCTGACGCAGAGGGACAAGTAGGTGCCTTTGTGCATTTGTCGCTTGCCTTTTGTCTGCTCTGCAGCTGCAGGACCACATCGCAGCTATACTTCTCTTTTAAGATTCAGCAGTGGCCCTTCACCCTTCTCAAGACTTTAGGGCCCCTGCAAGCAGGTTGAGTTCTCCATGGTAACCATTAACAGAACTCACTCGTGGGTTAGTTAGAGGCCCAAGTAGGGTTCAATGGGAAAATCATCAAATGGCTACAAGCAGGAGATGTGGATTCACATGCTGTGAGCCGGCCACGGGCCAGCCACTGGGCTAAGCCCTAAGGTTATAGAGATAAAAGGCCAGTTCCTATCATCAAAATTTACATGATTTTTTAAAAAGATTTATTTACTTATGTATACAAGCACTGGGGTACAGGCCAGAGGTGTTGGGGGTGAGAGGATTCACCAGACACAGAGTGGGGAGCAGAACAGGCAGATTGACTAAAGTACACTGCTGAGGGGAGCAGCGGGCGAGGCAGGAGAGGTCTGCTGCACCATGTGGGTCCCCTCCCTGGCCAGGGATCAAACTCGCGCTGCTGTGCCGCGGATGCTTCACAGTGCATTGCTTAACCCCTTGCACCACCAGGGAGGCCCAATGTTACATGATCTTAATGAGTTATCTGATCGAAACAACACGGGCGGCCCTGAGAGCATAGAAAATTGTCATCTATTCCAGACTAAAAGGACATGGAAAATGTTCTGAGAGAGGTGAAAGCAGAGTTGGTCACTGCTCCATGAACCCAGTGAAAATACAAGCAAAATACCATGTGTATATAATTGGGGGCAAGGGCTGAGAAAACATGGCTTTCTGAAGAAAAGCACCAAAGAATTCGATTTACAGCATCTAAAACTACTGTACTTGACCATGCTGTCTTCACAGGGAGCTGAACATAAAGGTCATAGTGGTAATAATAGTAGCGTGACAATATTGTTCTTCCTTTTTCTTTACTCCAGAAGAATTGAAGAACTGAGTCAAAACCTGGCTACCCAGGAGAAGCTGGTGGAACAGTTATCTCAAGAGAAACAGCAGTTGCTCCATCTGTTGGAGGAGCCAGCCGGCATGGAAGTGCAGGTGAGGTGTGGGTGGAGTTCTCCTCCCGCTGCGCTTCGGACCCTACTGTTTTGTTTTTATCGCCAAGAGTGTGAGCGATCTATTGCCGTGTAGCAAATCACTACAGACTTGGTGATTTAAAACTACTGACATTATTGTTACTCCACAGCTTCTGTGTGTCTGGCAGCAGGTCTCACCTGACGGGTTCTCTGCTCAGCATTTCACAAGTCTGAAATCCAGGTGTCAGCTGGGCTGTTTTCTCACCTGGAGGCTCGCTTGGGGAGGGACTTCTAAGTTCCCTCAAGTTACCGGCAGCTTTTATTTCTATATAGCTGTAGAAGCGTGGCAGCCAGTGGTGGGGAAAGAGTGAGAGAAAGCCTGTTGCTTCCCTCACATCTAACTCTTCTTTGAAGGGGTTTGCCCAGTCTGGCAAGGGTGTCAGTATCCATCTCCTTCGGCTGACTTGAAATCAGCCAATCAGGAACTTCAATTACATCGGCAACATCCCGTCACTTTGCCATATAACATAACGTAACTGTGTATGGATATTCCACCACCTTTGCCATATCCTGTTGACTGGGAGCAAGTCAGCAGTCCCGCCCACATTCACGCAGTCAGGTAACACAAAGGTATGGATCCCTGGGTCCATCTGAGAATTTTGCCTACCAGTAATTTATCGCTACCTAGAACATCTATGTGCAGTTTTAGTACTGAAGAAAGAACTCTTACTGCAGTGAAAATAATTGCATTGATCAATATCGTTGCTTTTAGAAGTTACCTTAGAGGAACCCTCCTCCTGCAGTCCACTTTTAATTTACTAGAAAGATATTTCCTAAAGAAGCCCTAGACTCTGTCCTTTTCTAAGAAACCGGATATCCTTGCAGGACTTAAGCCAGTGATAAAACAAAATATGTGCAGTTTGAGCTATTGGCTCACGAATACACAGGTTGGAGTCAGGATGACAAGAACAGAGACATGAGTCATTTCACGCAGTGCTTCCAAAGCTTGCTCTTGCCGCGGCACGGGAGAGTATTTGGGAGGGGATGGAGTGAACAGATGCACTTCTCACTCGCAGGGGAGCGGCCTGGCTCCTTTGCACAATTGGGTAGAAGAAATCGCTGTCTTGGCGGCGCTTGTAAACCGTTTGGATTGTGGTATCATTCGTGGGAAAGCTCTGGTCGATAAAGTCGGTCGACAAAGTCGGGAAGTGAGGTGTATGCATGTATTTTGACAGGTAGGACTCGAAATTAAAGTTCATGACTTTAAATCAAAGTCAGAATTAAAGTTTAGTAAGACACATTGAGATATAGGGAGCATTTCTAAAGGGATTTTTGAAAAGTTTCCCAGTTTTTAATTGGAAAGAACTTGGCTGGGAAATAGGGGGTGGGAGCTTTATCTTGATTCCTATTAACCGCACGACTAGGAACATATCACTTCTCAGCTTCTGTCTGTGTAAAGTGAGAAAATGAGCCCAAATAATATCCAAAGTCTCCAATAATCCTGACCTTCTGTATGAACCCAGCACTTTGGGAGAAGTGTATATATAGTCGCTCCAAGGTGAGCTCTTTGAAAGATACAGTATTCGTGTAAAATCTGAAATAAAATCACCCTCTTTGTTCTATTTTTTTACTCACAGGCATGTGCGTATATGTGGTGTACTTGTGTTGATTTCATCAGTGTCTTTGGTTTGCACTAACACAGGCATATATTATTCAATATTTGCAATGCAGATAGGAGAATTGGTTTGGTATCAATTTCAGAACAGACTTGAAGAGCAGAAAGATTATAACTTCAGAGAGTCGTCACCATTTATATTCCATTCTAAAGGAGCACTTAGAACAAGATAAGCACAGCCTACAGAGGATAATAACATTGTGTAGGCTGAAAACAAGGCAAGACGTCACGTCGATTATACCAAGTGGATAGGCTTTGTCAGTGTTGCCTGGTCCCTGTGAATTCTTACTATTGTTGTTCTCTAATTCTTCTGCATTCACAAACCTGGTCATATAGTACTATTCATCCTGTAAGACAGTTTGGCGACCTTTTTCATAGAAAGTTCTTTTTCATAGGAAATGACTGTGTGTCTGTAGCAACTCTAAAGTCAGTTGCTGAGGGTGGCCTTGGCTGGAGGTGATTGTCCACTCCGGATCCATCTGCTGCTGGCCAGCTGTGGGGCTGGCCGCTTAGTGCCTGGTGGGCCTGTGAGGCACACAGGCTGATGTCCAAGGGCAAAGCTCTGTCACAGGGGCCTCTGGCCAGAGGTTCTTCCAGTGGTAAAGGACAGAAAGTCTCCCACAGCTCCTTTCCCATCTCCCGCCTTTGAATCTGTGTCTTAAGGTGGGAAGGAAGCCCCAAGTACTGCTCAGTGCTGAGAATTGTCCTCTGTCATCATTTCTACAACACCCTGACGTGGCCTGACTAGAGGACGCAGCCTTCTCCTGAGCTGCTTCTCCGAAACAGCCTTTCCCTCCCAAAGGACACTGGTTTGGGGAAAGGAAATGGCTTGGGTCTCTGTGCGCCTATCTTTTATTCTATGACCTAGACCAATAGTGAAGTGATTTCTTTCGTACCTTGGCGCCATCTAGCTGTACTCCAGTGGTTCAAACTGATGATGGAAGGATGCAGTCAAGTCCAAGTTTAGGGGAAGGTTCCTGATCCTTCAGTAACTGGCTCTAGCTTGAAGTCTCGTAGATTTAAACTAGGGAAGCCAGGTGGTATGAAAAATTGAGCTCAGGTTTTAGAATTTGAATCCCAGTGTTGACACTTTTTAGATGAGTGCCTTTGAACAAGTTACGTGAGCTCTCCAAGTACAGTTTCCACCTCTGTAAAAATGGGGGTAAAATTCCCAATGTTCAGCTATTTGTAGGACTAGAAATAACATTTAGGAATTGCCTAGTTAACCACTGATATTATTGTCTCTGTTAGCAGCCTGAAAGAAAGTAAGGTTATACTGAAAGCGTAAGAGTAGCAGCTAGATAAATTGATAAATAAGCAGATGAGTAGCAGCTACTCTAAATACCTTATGTATTAATTCAAATTAAATCTCAAGACAGCCTTGCAAGGTATGTGCTGACATATAAGACAGAAAAAAAATAATTTGCAATAAAACTGTTTATTTTAATTTGCAATTGATTGAGCATAACTACATTAGACTGTCTTTTCCTGACTCCTGAAATCACTGTGAATGTCACAGCTTCAAATGCATCCTGATGCAGGTAGTTGGGTTGCATTGGTAATTCAAAGACAGCAAGTGGCAATGTTAAGGTGAAAAACGCTTGGCAAAATTCCAAACCAAAGGAAAAGCAATCCTTTCAATTATATGGCAGTTTAATTCATGGAAAAGTCAATGTATTACTGTTGCGTTCACATATGTGCAAAAATGACTTCTTGGTTTGCATGGTTATATAAACAGTTTCACAATGTGTAACAGCAGCCCTTGGAACATTCAAAAGTCATTCAGCCTTTAGCACATGCTTTTGTCTGCCCATTGGAAGTTATGGGGTACCCCTTGTACCTCTCATTATCGTGTTGACAACAAAAATAAGAAACACCTTCATGAATTTGCAAAATGCATGTTAGGAGGTCATACAGTTGTATAGTAAGAACCACTGCTCTAAGGAGTCCTGGCTTTTAAAGAGTTTATAGGTCAGTAAGAGATGAGCATGCGAACTAAGAGCCAAAATACAGGGTGACAATTGGAATCTAATACCAAATACAGTACCTAGTGCTTTATAAGTACTTAATAAATATGTGCTTCTGAGACATGTTATTTGGAGATCACCTTTGACCTGAGGCCTTTAAGATTAAGTACATCAGGCAGAAAATATAAATACATTCTAGGCAGGAAAAACAATATAGATAGTGGTGTGGAACACAGATAAGAAATTAGGAGTAATTGGTGTTATCAAATGTATGATAATGACTGAAAAGTGCCGTGTCAAGCTAATGACTTCATGTTGTAGATAACAGACTATTAAAAAAAAGTTAAATAAGCAGAATAAAAGCATTTTATTTGCATGTTAGTAAGGCTAGCCTGGTGGTGGTTTAGACTGAGGATTGACGGAGTGAATCATTGATATTGCAAATCATGGCTTGATACAAGATTGAAGTACTTCATGTAGTCCATTCTGTGAATTCGATTCGCCTAAAAATATAAAATCATTTGTAAAGCACTCCGTCTCCCCCTCTGTATGGCAACTCTGGCAATTAAGGGCAGCTTTCCTTTCCCCAGACCAGCTGTGGTTGTCACCCTCGTCTTACTGAAATAGGAGCATCTTAGTTCCACTGTGTTCCACTCCAGCCTTTGCCTGTCATTCATCTCTCACCGTAAGAACCTCGCCCCAATAATGTCAAAGGCATGAGTTCACCTTCCAGGTTCTGGAAATGCTTTACAGGGACAAACAGATTCCTTTCTCTCCAGCAGAGACCCTCCGCCACTCTTGCCAGGTTTAGGGGATGAGAGCTGGCGAGGGGAGGCCTAGCTCACTTCTCCACCCTCACGAGAGCCCAAGTTGGGCCTTAGGGAAAGAAGACTCGTAGATCTTGTCCGTGTTTAGAAAACTCACCTTACCCCATTTCCCGTTGTTCCTCATGTGATCCAGTATGAAAGTGCAGACTCAGCTATAATCTCGGGGTGCAGAAATTCAGCGCCTCCATTCCACAAATACGACGGGCAGTTTTGGTGCAGTTCTTTGATTTACCTGATTTTACTATCCCTCTAGTGACCTCCCCTGCCCTGTCTGCCAGTATATCATGCCCCACCCTTTCAGCTAGAGCGCTGTCACGTGCTTGTGAGCCCCGATGCGTCGTGAGCTTCTTAGAGCAGCAGCAGCAGTTGTCCTGGTGAGCGTCACTGTGTGGTCGCTTCCGATCTTGTCTCTGCTCAGAGCCACAGCCTTGTGATGTGTGAGCTCAGTGTTCTTTGAAAGTGGCTGCCAGGCGCTTCTGCTTGTCGTGTCTCTCTCCCTGGAAAGTCAGAAAATCCAGTGGAGTGTCATTGGCAAAGCATTTTTCTCTTCTTCAACGAAGGTACCTGCTAAGGAGCCAGGGACACGCTGGCAGTTGTTCCAGTTCCTACAGAGTAATGGAAGCTGCAGCTGCAAGAACCTTTTAGACGAAGACCTGGGAGTAAAAGCAGGGAGGCAGGGTGTACGTGCAAAGGTACACCCTCCTGGCGGAATTCTTGTTTTCTTTTTTTTTTCTCTCCCCATTTTTTCCCAGCATAATGTAAGCAGTATTACATGTTCGTATTACTAACGTGTAATTTCATGATGGTTGACCTAAAAAATGAGATAGGACAACAGGATTAAGGAGAGGTAGACAGTCAGCAATCGGGACCTTCCCATTTACACAAAGCAGCAGACACTTAAGCCGCTGCATGTCGCTCTCTGTTGGAACCTAATGTAAATAGCACTGCATGCAGCAAGGCATGCTTCCTAAAATAGCCATCGTCCTAGGCGTTACCATGGAGAGATCTGACGTGGTGGTTCAGACAAGAATGCATTCTAAATGCTCCAGCGGCTGAAAACCTAGCGGGGATTAGTAGCTCAGGCAGCTTCAGTTGACTTCATATAAGGAGATTCTTTTTTTAGAGCAGCTTTTCATATCCCCTTCGTAAGCTGACAAATATTGACTCTGAAGACCCATTTGCAAGTCCTCATTCAACATCACTGTCTCCCAGACATAATCTCTCTGGTCACATGTCTCAGAAGTAGGTTTTATCAGTTAAAACAAATACAGTTCTGATCCTTTCAAGCAGCAACTCAGGGACTTCTTTACAACTTGATCAAGACTATGTTGAGTACTTAAAACACATAAGGTACTTTCAGGTGAAGGAAGGCGAACACGCACGTGCATAAGACTTAGTCTCTATGTCCCAAAGTCTCTCCCTGAAATTCCAGTCCATCCTGCTGCCTGGCTAGTCACGTGCCGTCACTGCTCAAGGTCACATTAAGTCCCAATTCTCTAGCCTTTGGCAAACATTAACCAAGTTTTGGTTGCCAAGTTCCCCATAGGTTGGTGTCTACCATGCAGTTGGCCCTTTGTCCACATTCCTGAATGAGCAATAATAGAGGTTAGATGTGTGAGGAGAGGAGCCGGTCATTCAAATGTTCTACAGAACCTCTGGCATCTCCCTTTACCTGCAGGCTGGCACTGTATTTATCCCAGCTTGCAAGGGTTTTGATGCTGCTGTTTCTTTATCCCGAGCATCCTTTGTCTCCTCCAGCCTAAGACCCACCTCAAGCCATTTTCACCTCCTTCAACTCTGTCAACCATACTAATCCATGAAGTCTGCGTTTAAGTCAATACCGTGAGGCTTTGCAGGAGCCAGATGTTCTCCCTTCAGCTCCCCTGAGAGCTCACTGAGGCAGAGGAAAAGACACTGAGTCTGTATCCACTCTTGCCCATCGATTGACGAACACACCCTTTAAAACTGACTTAAACCTCTGTGAGCATTTAGTGCCTTAAATTTGAAAGACTTCTATGTTTCTTTACTGTCTTAAGATGGATTCCGCAGGTAACCATGGGGCCGCAACCTGTAGTTGGAGCTGGAAATCTGGTTTTAAGACAAGCGTTTCAAAATAGTTGTGCTGTTAACTAAGGCACAGCGTAATTGCTTCTGACTCCTTAAAGATTTTCGACCAGCACTGGGAAATCATGCCCTCGCTTGAGCGGTTACTGTAAAACCTAACTGCCTCGACTTCAATATCCCTGCGTTTCCTCATCTGCTTTGGTTTCTCTGCCAGAATCACTCTTTTTTTTTTGGCAGAGTTTTGGGAATTAAAATGTCTGCATCCAATGTCATAACTAGGGCAGAGAAACCTAATACAGCTGGTTTGCAATGTGGGGATTTTCCACCTCACTGATTCTCTTGGAAACTCCCAACCCGTCCAGAATGAGGTTTTAGAAGCACTGCAGCACACAAGTGGTGTCGCTTCTAAGAGCTACTACCTAGTCCCCCAAAGCTCGAGGTGAAATCAAGATATGCAGCCATCTGGCAAAAGACACCAGCCAGAGCAGCACCTAGAGTCTTGCCCTAAGTGAGGATGCCGCTCTCCAACCAGTTCTGGAAATGCTTCTTCATCGGTGGCTATTGCTGTAGAGCCACAGAACTCCTGATGCTTTGGCTGAGGCTTTTCTGAATGCAGTTAAGTGCATTCTAACTCAGTGATTTTCAAAGCATGGGTCCCGAGCACAGCAGTTGCATGCCCAAGGGATTTGCTAGGAATGCAGAGTCCCAGGCCCCACCTGTGACAAACCTGACTCAGAAACTCGAGGAGGTGGTCTCAGCAGCCGGCATGTCAGCAGTCCCTCCAGGGCACTCTGACGCACACAGTTTGAAGATGCTCTTTTGCTTGTTTTGCCCCATCACCATCCCTTACGCCCCATTGTCTCTCTCTCCCTCCACCCTCCCGCTTTACCGCAGAACCTCCAGCTACATGACCAGGGACCGACAGTTTATAATTATTTTGCCTTGTCAATTCCTCTGCTTTATTTCCTCCTGTTGCTCAAATACATGGAGATGTGCAGTACTTGTCCTTATCTTTCTGGCTTACTCGGTGTCACACAACCCCTTACAGTCCCCTCCATTCTCTGTAATGGTAGCATCTCTGTTTAATGTGGCCAAATAGTACTCCACTGTGTGGCCAAACCAGCTCTTCTCTGTCCAGCCCTGTTAGTGGGCACTTCTGTGGCCTGGCTGTTGTGAGAAATGCCACAACAGTGTGGAGACTCATTCTTTGAATTGATGATTTTGAGTTTTTTTGCTACTTCAGAGCTGGATTCCTGGGTCACACTGTATTTTATTTTTAGTTTTTAAGGTCAGTCCAGCCCGCTTTGCGAGTGGCTACACCAGTGCACATTCCCACCAGCAAGGTATAAAGGTTCCCCTCTTTCCAATCCTCTGCAGCACTTATTGAGAATCTTTTTGAAAATCCTTATTTAACGTCACCGTATCTGTTTCATACCTAAGAAACTCAGGGCCAGACATACATGATTTGTCACAGGGCATAGAGGTAACAAGAGCTTGTGATGTATTGGTCTGATTTGAGGGCAGCCTGCTAATTTACAAAGGTCATCATTTGTCTGATTCATTCTAGCTTGTTGCCATTTGAAACCTGTTCTCACATTTTCCTTAGTATGTGCCTTTGATCAGTTTTACGTGGAATCACCCCGCTATCAGTCTCCAGAAAGCCCACGTCTCAGCTTAGCATGCCTTGCTTCACCCACCGACGTCTGCTGTGTGGTTTGCACAGACACGTAATACGATAGTTTCCGAAGCTCACGTGGATGGGAACTTTTGAATTTTCAGTTGGGTCTTTGATAGAACTTTATCTTGCCAGTTTTCAAAGCTAGTCTTAAAAAAAAAAAAAAGACTGACATGTAGTTAGCTGGAGAGCAGGGGGCAGCCGGAGCGGTACTGGTGGCTGTACTCCCCCCTGCACGTCCTCCAGAACAAGACTTAGAGTGGTATATGTTGCCAGAGATCTTGGTCTTGCCCTCGCTCACCCACTGGCCTTCCTCATCCCACATGCAACCACCGTCCCGACTTCTACCACCACAGCGTTTTGTCTGTCTCCCTCTTCATACACGGAGAATCACATTTCACGAGTTACACTGAAGCAGACGCCCTTTGCTAAAATGCCTTTATATCCATCCGTCCCATTCCAAGTCCAGTTACTCCATTCACTTATTTGCTCTATAAAATTCTGTGGTTATTCCTCTGTGGACACTTGGGTTTTAGTATTCGAAGCTGTTATGGACCACACTGCCCTGCGAGTTCTTTCTTTCATACCCACTACCTTTTCCCCCTCCCTCGTCTCTCTTTCCTCAGAAGCTTCACTTCATTTCTTATTACCCACTAATTTTTGTAAGTATTTTGCTTCGCCGAATTTTACTTTAACATGCTTTGGAGATTTATGCTTGTGGGTATCAGTTCATTCTTTTTTATTGCTGGCTAGTGTTGGATCATATCCAGCAAACACCAAAAATGTGTGTCTTTCCTTTTTTTTTTTTTAAGGTTTTCTTTATTTATGCACAAAAGAGCTGGGGTACAGGCCAGAGGCACGGGGTGGGGGTGAGAGGATTCACCAGAGACAGAGTGGGGAGCAGAACAGGCAGATGGACTGAAACTCACTGCTGAGGAGAGCAGCGGGGAGGCAGGAGAGGTCTGCCCTGTGGGTCCCTCCCTGGCCAAGATTGAACTCACACTATAGTGGCCGCAGATGCTTCACAGTGCAGCGCTCAACTCCTTGCACCATCAGGCAGGCCCCGCATCTTATCTTTTAAAATTTTTTCGTAATCAGAAAAGTAATACATGTTTATTACAGAAAGTGATAGCCTGTAAATGAAAGAAGACAATAAGCATCCGTAGTTCCCCTCTCCGGACATAACCGCTGTTTAATGACTGGTAACTCTCCTTTGAGCCTTTTAGTTTTTCACAGGTATAAATGTTCGTTTAAACAGTTTGGCACAATTCTTAGGTCTAACTGCAGACTATTTTGTATATTGACTATTTTCTAAATTCTTAAAAATTAAAAATACGAATATACATTCATTGCTAAAAGTTCAGATGATCCATGATCTAGAAACTGTTCCTGTTAGCCCCACCCCCACTTTGCTCGCTGCCCCTGTGCAGTCAGTGTTAACTCCGTACCAAATCTCGACCAAGACGATATTGCATGTTGATAAGAACAAAAAATGCTGAATTTATCCTGTAACTGCTAAGTTTCATTTTTATACATATAAAAAGGCTTGTCATCTATACCCCAGTGATCTTTTGGTCGGGATTAAATTATTTAATAACACCAAGTGCTCACGTTAGAACTAGTTCTAGCACCATCGTTTCCTAGTCACTTTGAGATGCAAAATGTTTCCTCTGTGAATGAGTAGGTGCTACCTTCAAATGGACCATGGGTGTCGTTCCCGGAAGCCCGGGCCAGCTCTCCCTTTCGGTGTGTTGATCTTTGCTTACGGCAAACATTCCTCACCGGTGACTGGACCTTCCTCCATTCCCACTAACACTCCCACACCAGACGTTTCTGCGTATCGTCATCAAAGTGTAGAGACCGTCCGTCCCACGCAACATCATCATAAGGAACAGAGACTAATACAAAGTGCTTAGTCTGCTCAAGGCACTTTATTCGTTCATTACCGTTTCATCAGTGCTTTCCCCTGTAGGAAAACGTGGCTTGTGTGTTGTCAAAGAGGAAGCCTCCATGAGCGCCCTAATTGGCAGCTTGAGGACTGCTGAGTCCTTGCTGCTCTCGAGAACAAGACACATTCCTTAGGGGCCTCCCTGGTGGCGCAGCAGGTTGAGCTCCGCACTGGGAAGCAGCCTCAGCACAGCAGCACAAGTGCGATCCCTGGCCAGGGAGGGGACCCACAGGGCGCAGCAGACCTCTCCTGCTTCCCCGCTGCTCCCCTCAGCAGTGTGTTTCAGTCCATCTGCCTGTTCTGCGCCCCGCTCTGTCTCTGGTGCATCCTCTCACCCCCCACGCCTCTGGCCTGTGCCCCTGCTCTTGTGCGCATAAACAAAAACTCTTAAAAAAAAAAAAAACCAGACGCAGTTCTTAGGACAGGTGCAGCAGCTGGTGCCCGGCCTGTGGTGAGTCTGTCCCTGGGTGAGTCTAGCAAGGCCTTGCTTCTCTGTAGACCACTATAGAGCCCCAAGACCGTTAGTTAATTTCTTCTAACCTTGAGGCTCATATACCTAGAAGCAGGCAAAAGCGCAGCTGTGGTTTTACGTGGCACTCTGCGGCACATCCTTGTTTTTAGAGACAGAACATGCATATTTAAGTGAAATCACATCAGCAAATTTTTGTAACCCAAAGTCCAAGAGTCCGAGGTTGTCCTCTTTTCTCATGATGAAGCTATAATTTTATGAATCAACAAGAGAACAATACCACTTTATGTGTGTGGATCCCATTGAGTTTTAGGATTTCTTTAAAATAACCCTCTTTAGTATCTCAAAGTAGCATTGTTAGCTGTTTAATGAGTCAGACTATTAAAGCACTTGCCCTAAATCAATCTCATTTAATCTTCCTGAAGAAGTGCTGGGCCAGTGCGCACCTGAAACTTACATAATCTTGTGACACAGCTGTCCCTTCAGTTTCGTGTCATCCTGTCGCTGAGGGCGCTTGAAAGTCCCGGGTTTAGGAATCTGGGTTCTGTCCCAGAGTCAGATGCAAAGGCCAGCGCTGCCCTATCACAAGGCCGAACTCGTGAAATTTAACGTTACTGTTACAACTGGGAAATGCCCTGCCCCGGGAACTCCAGGGGACTAAGACTGTTCCAGACCCAAAGGTGGGGCGACGTACTGTGGGGTAGCGGTGAATGAAGGCGCCCGTTACCTGAGGTCGGTGAAACCCCCAGCCGTCGTCTGGAGAACCGCAGCGCTCCCTGGCGCTCTGAACCCCAGCCCAGAGACGCGGCGTCTTTGTTCTACTGTTTCTCCACCTTTCCCAGCCACAAAACAAGGACCCTGAACGAAAGCTTTGGTAATGTTAATCCACCCTCAGGTGTCCGCATTCTTGAAAAGCCCGTTTCTTTCCTGGTATCGTTGAGGTCTCGGTTACCCGGCTGCGTCCGCGTGGTATTTGCAGGGCTCCAGACTGCTTTTGTGCGCGCTTTCTTTCTTATCTTAAAAAAAGGGCAAAGTATCCGGGACGGCTAACGCCACTCTTCACCCCCGCATCGAGGGGAGAGTCACTGTTCTCTCGCTCCTGGATGCCCCCCGTCGTCCGGGGGAGGCCTGCTACACTCTACCCCGTTCTCCCCTCGGGGCATCCGCCCCACCTTCCCCGCTCCCGCCCGCAGCGCCGGGTTCGCGAGTCCCGAGGCGCGGCGCGCTGGGAGGAGGTGGGGCCGCGGGCGGAGGCGGCGCGCGGCAGAGCCCAGCGGCGCGGCCCGGCGGCCGGAGCTGAGGACGTGGCGCTACCGTGGAGCGCGGAGGGAGGGACCCGCTGCCTCCTCCCCACGCGGAACCGCGGGACGCCCCGCAGACGGAAGGGAGGACCCGGGAGGGGGCCGCCGGGGGAAATCTCGGCAGCGGAGGGAGGCCCGGCGGGGCGCAGCGCCTGACCCGCGCGCAGCCGCCCCCGCCCCCGCCCCCGCCCCCGCCCAGCCCGGCGGCGACCCGCGCCGGGAGCGGCGACCGCGGTGCAGCCGGCCGCCCGGCGCGCGGGGACTCGGCCGCGGACTACAGCTCCCGTCGGGACGCGCGGGCGGCGCCATCTTGCAACCCGAGCCTCTGCGGCCGGCCAACCCGCGGGCGGGGAGGACGTTGGGGACGCGGCGGCGCGCGGGAGCGGCCGCGGAGGGGCCGGCGGGGTCGGCGCTCGCCGCGCCGCTGTCACTCAGCATCCCGGGGCGCCTCTGCGGCCGCCGCTCCCCGGGGCGGAGCTGACCGCCCGGGACCCGAGCCCGGGCGCGGGCGGGAGCTGCGCCCCGGGCCTCGCGGGCTGTGCCATGCCGGCCCGAGGCTGCGGGCGCGGGAGACGCAGCCAGCCGAGCGCCCGCGCGTAGACGCCGAGCCGCCGCCCCCGGGGCGCCCCGCCGCCGGCCGCGCGAAGATGAAGGAGGTCTGCAGGATCTGCGCCCGCGAGCTGTGCGGGAACCAGCGGCGCTGGATCTTCCACACGGCGTCCAAGCTCAACCTCCAGGTGCTGCTTTCGCACGTCCTGGGCAAGGATGTCTCCCGCGACGGCAAAGCCGAGTTCGCCTGCAGCAAGTGCGCCTTCATGCTCGACCGGATCTATAGGTTCGACACGGTCATTGCCCGGATCGAAGCCCTGTCCATCGAGCGCCTGCAGAAGCTGCTGCTGGAGAAGGACCGCCTCAAGTTCTGCATCGCCAGCATGTATCGGAAGAACAACGACGAGCCGGCCGCGGACCCCAGGGCGGGCGGCGGGACCGTTGACATTTCCGGCCTGCCCGACGTCAGGTACTCCGCGCTGCTGCAGGAGGACTTCGCCTACTCGGGATTCGAGTGTTGGGTGGAAAACGAGGACCAGATCCAGGAGCTGCACAGCTGCCATGCTTCGGAAGGCCCTGCGAGCAGACCCCGGAGGTGCCGCGGGTGTGCGGCTCTGCGGGTGGCCGACTCCGACTACGAAGCCATTTGTAAGGTGCCGCGGAAGGTGGCCAAGAGCATCTCGGGGGGTCCCTCCACCAGGTGGTCCACCAGCATCTGCACTGAAGAACCAGCATTCTCTGAGGTTGGGCCACCGGACTTAGCGAGCACAAAGGTAGCCCACGATGGAGAAAGCATGGAGGAAGGGACGCCAGGCTCCTCGGTGGAGTCTTTGGATGCCAGTGTGCAGACCAGCCCGCTCCAGCAAAAGGATGAGGAGCCGGAGAGAGGCGGCAAGGAGCTCGGCAAGTGTGACTGCTGGGCTGAGGAGCAGGCCTCAGCGCACGTGTGCAACCACAAACTGGAGCTGGCGCTCAGCGTGATCAAAGGTCTGGATTACAAGCCCATCCAGAGCCCCCGAGGGAGCAGGCTTCCTATTCCAGTGAAATCCAGCCCGCCCGGGGCCAGGCCAGGCCTCCTCGGGACAGATGGAGGCAGTTCCGGTTTCCTTCACAGGTCTTTGAAACCCCTTGACAAGACACCTGTCAGTTATCCCTTGGAGATCTCAGACCTGCAAGAGCTGTGGGATGATCTCTGTGAGGATTATTTGCCACTTCGCTTCCAGGTATACAAAGTAACTCCAGCATCCCTTTCAGAGCTGTCGCCAGCTCGCCCCAGGCACCACACAACTTCAGGCAAAAGTTAATAATAGTCTCAGTTTAAAAATTCATCACTGAGCTCATTTTTGCTGCGCCTTTGACTTGAGTCCTGTTTACTAAATGTGATGCACACTCAATTTGCCCTTCACAGTTTTTTTGCCGACATTATCTATCGGCCTTGTCAAAAGTGCATGCCTTTTAAAACATAAAGATAGGTTCCTCATTCACGTCACCCTCTAAAAAGATATTTAATTTTATTTCTGATGCTGATACACTTTCTTCTTACCTCCTCCTCCATTCTTATTTTGTTTTGTCTCCACTTTTATATTTATAGATTTTTTTTTTTTCTATTCTGTAAGGGTGTTAGTTCTCCCCCAGAACATTAAGCCTTTCATCCCTGGCTATGCCGCAGACGAGGGAACAGCGTAGAAGTTCAGGGAAAACCTATTAATCCTCTGATTCTTTAGGGATTTTTTTCCGGGCAATATTTATAATAAACTAATAGGTCATTTGAGGACTAATGATGACTTGTATGTAAATGCCTTGGGAATTCAGGTGTTAAAGTGTTAAGGCAAAAATTTAATAGCCATGTTTGATATCAGGGATTCATCATTATCTGTGATAGAGTTTAATCACTTATACTCTTGAATTTCTTAATGACTGGAAGCGGCAGTTGATTTTAATTTGTGTTATTCACATCTGCCCAGTTGAGCCCATGCCAACCTCTTAAATACAGGGGCCTGATGTCTTTTTGTATCCACAGTAACATTAGATGCTAGCTTCAGTTAATGCTGAAACATCTGGTACATTCTATTGATACATATTCTATAGTGATACAGTTACAAGGGCACGCAATCTAGAAGATGTTTTTGAAGAGCCTGCTACTGGTCTGTATCATCCCCGAATTTAGAACTTGATAATAAATGAAATCATTGTCACTTAAAATTTTTTGAAAAATTCATATCACACTAATAACCTAGCAAAAAAAAAAGAGAGGAATATTTTTAAATTTGCAGACAATTGTCAGGAACACGTGAGCGTGTGGTGGAAAGTATATCAGAAAGTTTAAAGATAAAATATTTTATAAAATTTATAAAATATTAATGTGTCTAACTCTTGTCTACTTCTTTTCTTTCATTGGAACTTCACAGCTGAACTTGGGCTTTACAGTATTTCTGTGACCAGACAGAAGGGTCAAAAATGAAGCAGGGTGTCTGCATATTAGGAGCTGAAAGAGTCTGGGATGATGCATGAAAGAAGCTCTCCTCCCATCCCATCCCCACCCGCCCCAAATATGGTCATTATTCTAGAAAGGCGAAGACTTAGAAAATTCTAGGCAAAACAACGGAGTTCTTTTCTCCCTATTTAAAAATACTATCTTTTGGTGCCTAGACTTAGTAAATGTTCCAATTGAGGAGAATCTTAAAGAGCATTCCATGCAGTCTTTCAATTTAGAGATAATGGAAAACTCATGGTCTCAACTTAGCCCAAGCAGAATGAAAGATCCTAACCTTATTCAGCTATGAGTGTTTATTCAGTCACATTGCCTGGTGTATACAGAATTAAATAAGTGCTGGCTCTAAATGAAGAGGTTTCTTTCTATAACCAGAAGATTCTTTAGGGATTCTTTAGGGCCTTTTAAAAACAGTACTCATCACCTCTCTGCTGTTACCTGGCTCCCATTCTTTATGAGTGGTGGCCTAATAAAACATTGAGAGGGAGGAGGAAACAGCTGGAGGAATCTTGGCATTAAATTACTTTGTTGCTTTCTCTGTTAATTAAGAATGTGGGAGAAAGTCTAGGTTCAGAGTGTTTGAAAATAAAATGTATATTTTGAATCCCTGATCTATTGTTGGGGGGAGGGGGAGGGTGGGGAGGGTTTAAGTGCCTTGAGGCCTTGGTGCTTTGTGGCAAAGCCAGCGCTAAATGGGACAAAGACAGCTGGTTTTGTCTATTTCTCTGAATGAATGTGGGAAAAGATAGACATAAACCTAAAATATTTTGATAGTTCTCTTTTTAGTGTATAGAAAGAAAATCATGAAAGAAAAAAATTCCTTAATACTCAAATATTAAAAATAAAACCCTCATATCTTAAAATAGTGAGACTGTTCTGTAAGGTCATTTTGATTCTTCTGTTTAGTCTTCATCTTGCCCCATTCTCTGCATTGTTCAGTGCCACATCAAAATTCCTCCTATTTCCTTTTCCTTTCTCCTTTTTCCTTCTTTTTTTCCTATTAAAGAACAGCAACAGTGTAATCCTTTTACTTATGAATGTTCCAATATTAGGCAAGTTGATTTATTTGTCCGCTACAAAATTTATTCCCGAAGACCCGCGGTTGTTCGGATAGCTAAGGCAGTTTTGTTTTTCTAGGTGGTGATTTCCTTCTTAATCATCTTGCTCTGAACCAGAGAAGCTATGCTGGGAGGGGTGTGGTCCTTTGTAAACATCAGTTCACTCCTGACCCTGTGCAGTTGATCTTTGTATCTAAATTCAAAGGCCAGGAGACCTTTGCCTGGGCCGGGCAATGCCAGGGACTGTGCCTGTGTGGCTGTGGTTACCTCCTCCTGGTTGCCCAGCTTCATTACCTAGAGTAGGCTTTTGAAAGCTGCGGGGATTGGATGCTGGTCAGGGATTAGGTTCTAATTTTATACCAGTTGATAGTTCTTGTGTGTCTCCTATTGTTTAGAGTAGGGTAGAAAGAAAATTACAGTCGTTTGAGAGCTCTGACTTGTTATTGTGAGAGCCAAAAAAATTCTATTAAGCCAGAAAATAATCACCTTTTAGCTGAAAGACCTTATATTATGCAAAGATGGCCTGGAAGCTGTTCTCTTTGCTGATGCTGAGAAGCATCTGTCCTCATCGAGTCAAAAGCGACTTACTTTAAAATTGGATTATTATTGCAGTGGAATTTACTGATAGTCTGGAGCTTAACACTGGCGCAACTAAGCAAAGTTTAGCTTCAGGCTCTATAAAGTCTTCACAGGCGTGACTGATGAACTTGGTACTTCACAAGATTTATACACTCAATTGAATTTTGCTAAGTGCTCTTTGGACAGACTGTTACGTGAAAGGACATTTTTCTGAGCTGTAAAATAATAAAGAAGAAAAAACCATCGTCCAGCTTTTCGGCCAATATATTACATTTACAGAATCAGCAATGGCCTGTCATTATTTGTGCCAAGCCGGGTTCAGGGGAGACCCAGATTCAT
The DNA here is from genome assembly GCA_019455555.1 of Galemys pyrenaicus. Lineage (NCBI taxonomy): Eukaryota > Metazoa > Chordata > Mammalia > Eulipotyphla > Talpidae > Galemys > Galemys pyrenaicus. The sequence goes on along the minus strand of JAGFMF010011645.1, from coordinate 932,862 downwards.
TCTGCACCTTCCTGTGGCATTCTGTGCTGAGTGTGATGAGGTCTCTCTCCAGTTCTAGGAGAGCCCCTGAAGGGTCAGGACGTTGGACTGGGACCTAGAGATAGCTGATCTTGTTTCTTTGCTTTTATTGTTCTTGTTCACTTGCTGAACTTTAACTTTTGGCCCCTACAGTATTCCAGGTGCCAACTTAATCTGTGTTTGCTTTCATTTTCCTGCTTTCCTGTGTAACTATGGACAAACTACTTACCTTCTCTAAGTCTCCGCTTCCTCAAATGTAGATGCAATTGGACCAGATGATTCATTTTATAGTTTCCTTCCCACCTCTCAGATTCTGTGCTTAATATAAAGATGACCTACTTCCCACCATTTGATATTTGAAAGCATTTTCTTTCAGTCTGCTTGTTATAGCTTAAATTTGAAAAATATCTTACAGGGGGGGAGAATGAAAATTGCTTTGCATTGAGGAAGAAAGAGGCCGAGTCTTGTAGAGAGTGCTTTACCTACAAACAAATGATAAAATTATCAGTTAGAATGTAAATATCTGTTAGACTTTCCTCTCCACAGCTTGACAGAATTCTTACTGCTTCAGAGCAACACTCTTCTACCCACAGCAAGGACTCATTACCGTAGGACTCATTACCTTGACCCCTTTTTCTTCCTCTCCTCCCCCTAGTCCCGTTTCCTCCACCCCTGAGCATGTCAGTCTGTCCCTTTCTCTCCTCTGTTGCTGCCGCTGTGACCCTGCACACCATGATCTTTTCCCTGTATCACAGCAGCGGCTTCCTCAGTGGTTTCCCCACTTCTTACGGTGCGCCCCACGAGGCACTCACCAACGAGCGGCCTGAGTTATCTTTCTCCGGTTGCGTAGGATTGCATCAGCCCCTAGAAACTCGGCGCCCCTCCGCGAGCCAGTGAGCAGCAGTCCACTCGTTAACCCACCGAGCAGCGGGCCAGCGACCAGCCCTGGCCCTGCTTCTGTTTGTTCCATCTTCGATCACTGGCTCCTTTGCCCACGGGGCTCTGGCCCTTGCCTCCAGCAAAGCGCGCACAGACACGTCCAGCGCTGTGTAGCTGTCCAGCCCGAGAAATGGGACTAGCCCGATGGAGATCTGCCATGAGGGTCAGGTGGGCCTGGCCTCAAGACGTGGTATGCACCCCGGTCACGTGGCTTTCTGGCTCCAGGATCCTGTGTGCCCTGGTTTTCCATCGGCTGCTCCGCTGTCTGGACCCTCCTGCCTAGACCTTTGCAGGCCGGGCTCCTGGTCAGTCAGGCCTCAGACTGAGCACCCATGGATAAAACGATTCAGAGTAACTTGTTGCTTCCTCTGCTTCCCTTTCTTACTACTCAGGGCTGCCACGACTTGCCACTTTGTGTATTCCTCTGTGCCTTTACTGTGTGGTTCCTCACCACCCCACAGCCTTTGCAGGCTGGGTGCTTAATAGATGTTAGGGAGGTGGATAAATAGCATTGGAGGAATAGAAGGGATTTTCTTCTGAAATCTTTACATTTCCAGCTAGTTGCTGGTAGGAAGGGGTTGGTTGTCTCCAACTGCCTGGAAGGTCAAGGTGAGGGAAAGAAATAAAAAGAGGGTAGCCGCTGGCTTTCTTCTCTTCGTAGTGGATTTATAATTGTTCTGTTTGGAGTGAGTTTGGGGTGGGTGTGGGAGAAGGCAATTTAATGCTACTCTGAATTCTCAAGTTTTCAGTTAGTGCCCTTAACTCTGATGACCATTACGTACAGTTTAATAAACTTCGCTCAGCTTGGTGATCCCATAATGTTTTTTATTCCTCATGAAACTTTTCGATAAATTACTATTCCTATGAAGCACACCTCATTCCCATTCACTGTGAATTTTTACTTTCCTTTTTGTTTTGAAATAATTTCAGGTTTGCAGAGAAGTCTTAACTGCACAGAAGCCCCAGAGTCACTGCCACTAGCATGTACCAAGGCTCCACTTGCAAACGTTTTGCTCTGTGTGCTTTGTCACTCCCATTGTCTCTATAAAAGCAATTTTATATACTCCCTGTACTATATATAATCCCTGTACGAGTTAGGATTCTTTGCAAATATTTTGTGTCTTTATACTCAGTAACTCTGTATGTATCTCCTAAAGTGAGGAGATCTCTGATGTAAGCAGTGTTGAGATTCTGTTATCTGTTGTATACAATTCTGTTGAGATTCTGTTATCTGTTGTATACAATTCTTATCCACTGTCTGCCAGTTTTTCCAGTCATACAACTAGGGATGTTACAACAGAGGAAACTGAATTCCAACTTTTCCTCTCTGAGGCATGGTTGGTTTGATTAGCTTTGGAATACCCTGACTGGAGAGAGGAGAATGTGGCTATTGATTACCGTAGTCATTTTCTTTTTTTAATCATCTCTTTAAACTCTGAATTATCTGCTTCAACTGAATATGTAGTGACTTGAATTCATAGGGAACAGGTGGGGAGGGTGGAGCCGCAAGGGAGTGTGAAGCATGGAAGTGATGAATCAGTGGTTTCTTAAAATGAAACTGCTTTTGGGAATTCACCTGAGCGTCCTCACAACAGCTCTAGTTTTCTAAATCTTTGACAAAAAAGTGCCAGAGATACATGAAGATAAACGTTAGTGTTGGCAAGATTAAACCCAAGTTATTTGTTGCTGTTTCTTCTAGCCCATGGCCGAAGATTTACTCAAACAACAAAAACTGAATTCAGATAACAGTGCTGCGGCCCCACAGTCTGCGTCTGATTCCCAGCTGGCAGACCTCCAGGAGAAAATCCAACAAACAGAGGCCACCAACAAGGTATGGTCAGCCCCCGCCCTTGGAGATCCCAGGGCTCCTGAGGAAGAGACTGGCGCCAGCCGGGCCTGAACTCGTGGGAGGTGGGTACTGTGCGTTGCCGGGGCTGGAGGAAGTATTTGATTGAAAGTGTAGTCCTTTGCTATCAGTCATCAAGATTTCAGCCTGTTCTGCACTGATCAGAATTTCGGGTAATCAAAACTGGAATACAGGGGCCTCCCTAGTGGTGCAAGGGTTGAGCGCAGCGCTGTGAAGCTATTCTCAGCTGCTTCAGCACAGGTTCGCTCCCCGGCCAGGGAGGCGACCCACATGGCAAGGCAGACCTCTCCTGTCTCCCCACTACTTCCCTCAGCAGTGTACCTCGGTCACTCTGCCTGTTCTGCTCCCTACTCTGTCTGGTGAATGTTCTCACCCCCAACATTTTTGGCCTGTACCCCAGTTCTTGTTTGCAGCTCTTGTATATAAAATCTTTAAAAAACAAAAACAAAAACTGGAATATAGTCTTGAACTTATAAGGTGCTGAGACTGGAGGCTTGTGTTTTTTGATTTTACCTTCTCACTGCTTATAGCCCGTGGATTTTAACATACATTTAGAATTTCAAATGAGCGCTGTGCCCTCCTGGTACAATGTGTTAGGTAGGAGCAGGTACTTCCAGGTCCTGTGACACGTGGGCCGGGCCCATGGAACCACAGTTGCAGAGAAAGCTCAGCCTCAGGGTGGATGCATGGGGCTTGAAGGTCGAAGGTCAAAGGCAAGGTCAAAGGCGGCCTTCTGCCTACCTCTTTCTTTTGCTGATTGACTCAGGACTTTAATGGTTATGCAAGCTGGGGGGGTGGGGGGGTGGGAATAACCTGGTGCTGTTCCCTAAGAAATCCTTCAAATGCAAACTTAAGAGAGGACTTCAGGTTACATCTGATGCTAAAAGAAACAGCTGCTGTAACAACTGGTTTTCTTTGCCGAATTCAGATTCTTCAAGAGAAACTGAGTGAAATGAACCGTGAGCTAAAGGCTGCTCAGGAGTCATCTCAGAAGCAAGAGGGCACAATCCAAAGCTTCAAGGAGACCCTGAAAAGCAGGGAGAGCGAGGTAAAGTGTTTGGCAGCCAGGCCCTTCACGGGGCCTCGTCGCATCAGAGTAAACCTGTATGATACAGTTGTAGAAATCAGTCTTAGCGAGGTCAGTGCCGAAGAAACTGTAGCCTGACCTAATCGGCGTGCTTAAAACCTAGACCAGGAGGTCAGAAGGATCTCCTGTCTCAGGCTAACTTGGTGGTGCTCCCTTGTTTTCAGACCGAGGAGTTGTATCAGGTGATCGAAGGCCAGAACGACACAATGGCCAAGCTCCGGGAGATGCTGCACCAGAGCCAGCTCGGACAGCTCCATGTATGTGAGGGCCACGCGGGACGGGAGCCAGCCTCGGGCTGAGGCTGTGTCTGGTCACAGCGTCCTCATCAGAGTCCACTGTGGCCACCTGGGATGATGATTCTCCTTTTCTCCGCAGAGCTCAGAGGGTGCTTCCCCTGCTCAACAGCAAGTGGCCCTGCTCGACCTCCAGAGCGCCCTGTTCTGCAGCCAGCTGGAGATCCAGAAGCTCCAGTGGGTGATCAGGCAAAAGGACCGGCAGCTGGCAGACGCCAAGCGGTGTGTACAGTTTGTAGAGGCCACAGCCCACGAGCGGGAGCAGCAGAAAGAAGCTTCTTGGAAACACAATCAGGTGAATCATTAATCATTTTTGTGGTCCTAAATGCTAACTTTACCCGGATCATTACTCTTTATCAGGACAGTTCGAGCTGCACCATTGAGTGCCTTGTTTGATGTGAGTGATTCAGTTCAACGTATATAGCCCCCATCCTCCATGCCAGATGCTGGGCTGTGCTCATGAAAACAGGAGTACTACAGGCTCATAGTTTGGAATGAGACACAGTTGCAAACATGGAATTTCAGTGTGGGGAATAGAGTCCTCCAGGAATGCCTTGTAGGGGCTGAGGGTTGAAGTCCGGGAAGGCTTCCTGAAGGAGGAGGCATCTAAGGTTGTTCTTAAAGGAAAGTAAATGTCAGACTGAGAAAAGTGGGAAGACCATTCAGATCAAAGGAACGGCATGTACAGTAGCCATGTATTTTTAAATAAAACTTAATTCTTAAATAGTTTTTTTATCCTGTTAGCTTTGATTATATGCTACCAATTGTTTTTGACTTAAAAGATTATTTTTGTGTTCTCTTAAGCTCTTTAACATCAAGATTTAAAAGTGTAGTTTTTGAAGGGTGTCCCAGAAATTAAATATTAACCCTCACAATATGAAAATTTCAGGTGTCTTGGCAGAATTAGGGGTGATGGTAGAAGAATAGGTGTGGAAATGACTTTTAACTTTTTGTTACTTACTTAAAGGAAGCACTTCTCTGTGTTTTACTTAGTTAATGAAAATATATAAATCATCAGAACAGACAGTTTTTTTTAATATTTATTTATGCATACAAGCACTGGGGTACAGGCTAGAGGTGTGGGGGGGGGCGAGAGGATTCACCACAGAGAGCGGGGAGCAGAACAGGCAGATCAACTATAACACACTGCTGAGGGGAGCAGCGGGCACAGCAGGAGAGGTCTGCCACGCCATGTGGGTCCCCTCCCTGGCCGGCAGCAGGGTTTGAACTCATGCTGCAGTGGCTGAGGTTTGCTTCATAGTGCGTTGCTTAACCCACTGCGCCACCAGGGAGGCCCCAGAACAGACAGTTTAAAGGTTACTGGTTTTATTATCCAAAACATTTTATATATTCAAATTAAGACAAAACTCTTTAGGGGAAAAAAAGAGTTCTTTAGGGAAAAAAAGAATAACATGAATATTCTATCCTTCGACTTATTGTGAAGTAAAGGATCCAGATTTACTGTAACATCCCACTTAGTACTTATACAGACCTATTTAAGCCAAAACATAAGTAGTAAACTACATGTCAAACTTCCATCCTGCTCCCACTCACCGTTTTCATAATTTCCCTCAATCTGCTTGATTCATGTATCGAATTTCTGTAGCGATTTTAAAAGCGGCACTTTCTGCCACGTATTTCTGCCCTGAGGTCTTCCTACCTAACAACTGTGTGAGCAGTTTAACAGTTTAAACATCTGTTCAATCCAGGAACTGCGAAAAGCCTTGCAGCAGCTGCAAGGGGACCTGCAGAACAAAAGCCAGCAGCTTCACATCCTGGAGACTGAAAAATACAGCGAGATTCGGGCCCAGGAGCAAACCATCCAGCATCTGAGTCGGAGTCTGAGCCACAAAGAGCAGCTGCTGCAGGTGAGCCCCCCTCGCAGCTGCATCGAAAGCAGCTCGAGGACTCTGGCAGTTCTGTTACTTAATCTTAAGTACTGGCGGCCCACCTGTGTTGCGTAAGCCTGCTGCCTGCAGGACATGGAGAGGTGGAGAGAGGGAACCGGCGTCGACAGACAGTATAACCCATAACTGGCCAATGCAGGAACCGAATGACAGACCTGAAAGCCTGGGGCGGCAGGTACCTGCAGCCTGGGAGGCGGTACTCAGCGGGGAAGCAAAGGGAAGCTGTGGCCGCTGCTCTCAGTCTAGGATGTGTAGACGTCCAAATGGAAATTTCCACAGTCGTTTAGATAAAGTGAAAGTTCTAGGGGAAAGTGGAACAAGAGGGAACAGGCTAGCGCCTACTCGAAGCTTCATTCCCATCCAGTCCCTCGTGTTCCCTTGAGCTTCCAGCTTTCTCATCGTTTCCATATTTTGCACATTTTCTTGCCTGAGAGAAAAGTCCACCATTTCTCACTGAGAAATACCTAGTCCTTTAAGACTGGGAGACAGTCTTTGGTGGGGTCTCCGGTGACACCTTCAGACAGAGTTAGACACTGCACCTGATGCCTGGGTTTCCTGGCCACAACCCCCTCCGCGTACACCTGCCCCCTGTGTGTGACATGGAAGAGCTCATTTATGTGCACTATCTCTGCTGAACTGTGTTCCCCGAGAGAGTGCTTGATTACACTTTGTTTTTCTCGTGGCTCACTAACAAATTGCTTCCAAGTATGAGAATTCGGTTGCTGTGGAATAAATGAATGACACGTGCTTGCTGGTTTCCTTAGGAGTGTCGGGAGCTACTGCAGTATCGAGAGAACTCAGACAAAACCTTTGAAGCAAATGAGATGCTGCTTGAGAAACTCCGGCAGCGAATACAAGACAGAGACATTGCCCTGGAGGTGGGTGCCTGCTCTGCCCGAGGCACGAGGTTACCCCCCAGAAGAGCGTGTCTGCTACTCTGCAGCTTTTGGGCTTTGGTTTCTCATTTCTATTTTTTTTTTTACTTTTGGGCTTTGGTTTCTCATTTCTATTTTTTTTTTTTACTTTTGGGCTTTGGTTTCTCTTTTTTTTTTAAAGATTTATTTATTTATGCATACAAGAGCTGGGGTACAGGCCAGAGTTGCGGGAGGTGAGAGGATTTACCAGAGACAAAGTGGGGAGCAGAACAGGCAGATCGACTTAAGTACACTGCTGAGGGGAGCAGCTGGCGAGGCAGGAGAGGTCTGCTGCGCCGTGTGGGTCCCCTCCCTGGCCGGGGATTGAACTCGCGCTGCTGTGCCGCAGATGCTTCACAGTGTGGCACTCAAACCGCTGCGCCTCCAGGAAGGCCCGGTTTCTCCCGGTTTCTCATTTCTTTGGTGCTCAGGCTCTTATTGAATAAGGGTGGGGAGAAAAGTGGGTCCTATGGAGCTTCAGGAGCCTTACTTTCCTTGCAGCGGGCGATCGATGAAAAGTTCTCCACTCTGGAAGAAAAAGAAAAAGAACTACGTCAACTTCATCTTGCCGTGAGAGAGCGAGGCCACGACCTGGAGAGACTTCGCAGCATCCTGTCCGCCAACGAAGCCACCATGCAGGTGAGTACAGCGGGGACCGAGCCTCCCTCTCCACGGTCCCGCCAGGAACTGGGATTCTGAGCCTGGGGCATCAGCCCCTCCCATCATTCCTGCTTTATAAGAAAAGAAAAATGGCAGCGATTAGGTCATTAGAGATGAGGGAGAGATGGGTTTTAGCATCCCCGTCGTAGATTGAACGTCGTAGAGGAGGCAGGGAACGGGGTTTCTATACATAGAAAATTTCTGCTGATTTATTTCGAATCCTTGTAATGTTTATATACTTTTGGATCAGCATTATCTGGGCACAACTGTTGTGTTTTTCTCAATTGTGTGTGTGTGGCCGCAATCAGAAAACTTACTAATGTTATTCATGTGTACTCGGGACTATTTTTGTCTGTTTTCAGCTTATGGAGCTAACCCCCTGCCTCTTAAGGATGTCCTTTATTTCCTCCATAGCATAGCCCTTTCCTCAACAACTTCATACTGTGCATTACAGCTTTTGCTCTGCAAACGAGGCTTGAGTTTCTACAGACAAAAAGTGGATCCGTGTGGCACCGCAGACTAGATGCTGCATCTTCTCTCATTTGCAGAGGCTAGCACATACCTTAGGAGGTCATTTCAGGGCGGCTCAGGTTTCTTGTTCTCCCCGAGGAACATGGGCCACCCTCTTAGTGATGCTGCTTTCTTTGTGCCTGCAGAGTATGGAGAGCCTCTTGAGGGCCAAAGGCCTGGAGGTAGAACAGTTATCGGTGACCTGCCAGAACCTGCAGTGGCTGAAAGAAGAAATGGAAACCAAGTTTAGCCACTGGCAGAAGGAACAAGAGAGCATCATCCAGCAGCTGCAGACGTGCCTGCACGACAGGAACAAGGAAGTGGAGGCAAGGAGGGTTTGGTGGGCTTGCGGGCAGGGCCTTCGCAGCCATTCGATCTGGAGCTCATGGTCTCGGCGGTCTGGGCGCCGGTGACCCAAGTCTCAATCCTGTTCTCTGCCTGCGCACACCAGTGGCCGCCACTGGAACTTCCCCCGCCCTTAGCAATTTAAGGAAACAACCCTCATTCTCAGAGACGTTATGGGAGAGCTACTGAGATCTCAAAACTCCATCTACGACACCATCACGAACCTTCTTCATTAGCGACAGTGCCCGGGTCGGGCGCTCTGGGGGTGTGGGAGCGAGATGAAGTCACTCCCTGAATCCTCACAAGCCTGTGAGGTTCGTAGTCTTGTCTCTTTCGCAGACAGGACAACAGGCTTTGGGAGTTAAGTAGTGTCGGGCAGTGCTGCTGGGGCCGCTGGGGGCTGCTCCCCGTGTCCACGCCCCTGCAGTGCGCATGTCCCCACGGCCCGCCACGCTGATACACGAGGGAAGAAACAGCTGAGGGAGCTGAACGCCCTTCCGGCGCTGTCTCACAGTAACTGTTCTGTGCCGGAGCAAAGGGAAGACGTGCCTACGACAGCAGCATTTAGTGGCCATTCTAAGGTGCAGCGCCAGCAGGGCCCGGGGCAGGTTCTCAGTGATTCCGGCAGACAGGTCAGGAGGAGGCCTGGAGCCCTCGTGGCTTTCTGAGGCTTTTATTTTTTTTTAAATATTTCTCTTTTTTTAGATTTATTTATTTGTGCATACAAGAACTTGGGTACAGGCCAGAGATGTGGGGGGTGAGAGGATGCACCAGAGACAGAGCGGGGAGCAGAACAGGCAGACTGACTGAAACACACTGCTGAGGAGAGCAGCAGCGGGCGAGGCAGGAGAGGTCTGCTGCGCCACGTGGTTCCCCTCCCTGGCTGGCAGCAGGGATTGAACTCGTGCTGCAGTGGCTGCTGTTTACTCCATAGTGCGTTGCTGAACCCACTGCGCCTCCAGGGAGGGCCCTTTTTGAGGCTTTTATTGCATCATTATATCAGAGGTGACCAGGTACATGGAGGCAGGGGAGCCGGGCAGCCAGGAGGCTGGCAGGCCTCCCAGCCCCCATCACATCTTCTCTCTGGGCTTTCTAGCTTCTGCGCTCTCTCTTTCCTCTTCTTCTCTCTTCTCTGGCCTCTCTCTTCTGCTTATGCTCTCTCACCTAGCGTCCTTGTGATGCTGCCCTTATACGTCCGTGTCTCAGCCCAGGTATGCCCACTTAGACCTGCGTGCAGGACCACAGGTGTCCATCATCACACCTATGGTGGGAGGGCAGAAAAGCCTGAGAACGTTTCCATTTACCCTATATCAGTATTGCTGGTGCTCACTGCCTGAGTACGGAACTGCTGCCGTCTGGGTGACAGGCCCCTGCTAGATCTGGGGACATAAATATAAATAAAGCATGATTCTGGTTTCCAAGAATCTCATAGCCCTTCTCCTGTGATAGAGCCTCACCAGCCCTTTGGCATGTAGGAGAGGGAATTCTTTGCTCCATAACTCACCCTGTCCCATGTCTGCTAGGACCTTAGTGCAACCTCGCTCTGCAAACTCAGCCCGGGGCAGAGCGAGGTGGCCGAGGAGCTGTGCCAGCGCCTGCAGCGGAAGGAGAGGATGCTGCAGGAGCTGCTGAGCGACCGCAACAGACAAGCTGTGGAGCACGAGCTGGAGGTTCAGGGCCTGCTGCAGAGCATGGGCGCCAGGGAGCAGGAGAGCCAGGTGAGCTGTGGCTGCGTGTCTAGCCTGCGAATTCGGGAGCGTTTGCAACTCGGAATGCCAAGCGTCGGGTCGTTTTGCTTCTGGTCTGGCAGTTGTTTCCCTCCCACGTAGTGACTAGACTATACTTTACACCCATCACCAAAGCACGTTGCTTTGACGTGCCTGAATACCGACCCCACTTTTTCTTTTCCTTAATCGTCTGATAATTTTGAAGAAAGGAGTACAGGGTTCTGGAGTGTTTTGTTTTAAATCATCAGAAATTTGAGTGTTTTTTTGCATCTATCCAAAGTGTGGCAAAACATTTTGCACATTTTTCCTTAGTCCTTAAGAAATCTGAGGTCTCGTAAGAAAAAGCACAATGATGAGAATAAATAATCTCATAATGATGTGGGTGGCACTGACCTCAGAGCAGGGCAGCGCAGGAGCCTCCGTTTCCCTGTTTCCATGTACCTGTCTTCTCGAGGCTAGAATCGGTGTGCGATACACGTCCGCGGGCAGTGGGGACACATCCTGGGAGTGTGTTAGGTGACGTGGTCGTTGTGCGGACACGATGGGGGTGGGATCACAGGGTCCCCCGGGGTGCAGCCCGCCACACTGCTGGGTTGCATGGACAGTCCTGGGGACCCCCACGTACCCCTCCATGGTCGACTGAAGTGTTGCCGAGTGACGCATGCGTGCACTGACTCGTACTGCCACTCAGAGCCCACCCGAACTCCCCAAGTTTGTGCAGGACCTGCAGGCCTATTCGCCTGGGCACCGAGACATGGTGTGCTTAGGGCCACCTCAGTCACATGTGGGCATGCTCCACCCTTCCTGTCCTCCGGCTGCTGCAGAAATGGCTTCTAGAGTAGATCCGCAAAACCCCTGCGAGTTAGTCTTGGAAGAGGTTAACCAGTCTTAGTCTGTTTAATCCCTTTGCGACGTGAAAAAACTCACCCGTCGCACTTCAGCGGGAAACAGGCAGGGCGAGCAGTGGGCGGGTCGAACCCAGAGGGGACTGAAATGTGTCAGATTTTCAGCTCGAGAGGGACAGTGGCTGTGTTCTTCTAGATCTGTTTCTCGAATATTACGTGCCAAAGAGTCACCTGGAGACCCTTTGAAAAATAGACTCCAGAGCTCACCCCAGCAATAGAAATTAGGAGGTAAAAGTGAGACTCCAGAACCTGCACATCTAATGAGCTCGAGAGCAGACTGCCGCTGGCCCAGGCCCACACCTGGGGGTGCTTCTCAGAGCATCGCTGCTTGGGCAGGTGACCGATCAACCCGTTACATGCTTGATACCCTGTGTGTCCCTTACTATGTTTGCAGTCAAAATTTCCAAAGAGATTTTAAATAATAACATCCTGATACTGCAAAAGGTTATGTCCAAATACCTGAAGACCTCAAATTTTACTTACCAGAAACAGAGGATTTTTTCTTTTTATTTCCTGAGAAGTTGTGACGAGGGTCAGCTTCTCACTTAAAATGGTAATAATAATTCTCCCCAGAGACAATTAGCACTTTGATACAGCTAATATAGCTCAGCTCATCAGCTTATACTTCTGGTAGTTTTGGTCTTAGATTATGACTTCCGTGTTTGCTGATTAAATGCAGACTTCCCATGGCTAATGGTTAATGGAATGCCCATCTACCCCTTGCTGTACCATCAATTGTCTTGAAATACTGTGCAGTTTCAAATGAGACAAGCTGGATTTGGTGACTCTCCTGATTTGTGGTCTATTAAAAGTGTTTTAATGAAATCGATTCATTCAGTACATGTGTGTGGAGTATCTAGTACCTAGCAGACAGGATTCAGAGCTGATAAAACAGGTTACCTGCCCTTTAGGAGAAGCCAAGTCTGCTTGGCAGATTGAGAGAAACAATAAGAGAGGGAGAAAGCAGAGAGTGCAGAAGCCAGGTGTGAATGGCCACCAGCAGCTAACCCCTAGGGGACAGGCCACAAGCATGTTTGCGTAAAGAACTTCCAGGCTGAAGAAACGTGGGTCTCAGAGTAAAGAAAGACAGCGCTTACCCCTCTTTGCACCGGACTAAGCACTCTGGCCTGGTAGAGTTTTAGCAGAGTCACTTTCAGATTATTTCATCTGAGATAAATGTGTTTATATTGAGCATTTCCAATATCCTGCCTAGCGAGACTTTCTACAAAATCAACTACATTTTTCTGTATGAACGAGGGCAGGGAAAAGGGCCCCCACTAGTTTGCACATGTGGTTGGCTTTTAACAAAGCCCGTCAGAACACAGATTGTGTTAGGGTATCGTTCTAATGGGGTGTGTGATTTCCTCTTCCCAGGCAGCGGCAGAGAAGATGGTACAAGCCCTGATGGAAAGAAATTCAGAATTACAGGCCCTGCGCCAGTTTTTGGGAGGGAAAGACTTCTCCTCTCACCCGCCAGCTGGGCTGCCCTCCGTCGGCCCCCTCCCTGGACAGCAGACCGAGCAAGTGAGAGCTGCAGGCTGGTCCGGCATCATGCCGGGGCGTCTCCTTTTTACACTTGGGGCATAAGTCCAATCACCTTAAAACTAAATCGTGGGAGAATATTCCAAGCCCTTGTTGCTGTGGCTGTATTTCCTGCATCTTCCTAAATCCCTGGCTCTTCCCATTTTCAGGGCTCAGTGCACGCGCCCTCCAGAGAAGAGGACATTTCGCTGACTGCCAGAGGGGACACCAGCATTCCCAGGTCCTCGCTAGGTAGGTATCGGATTTCACTTCCTGAAGGAACCTTCTGGCTTTCCTTCCTGTAACTCTCTGTCAATAGGTTGGGCCAAGACCCTGCTTCGTCTCCCTATCTTGATGAGACAGATCGCTATTGATGAGAAAGATCAATTTGGATTCCCCCAAAAACATGAAGACTTACCTACTGCGGGAGCACTGCCCCTACCTGCGCAGGTTGAGTTACTGCCCTGGGCACAGGCGTTGGCCAGGGAGGTGCTGCTCCTTCCCAGTAGCCTGTGCGGTCAGACGCGGGAGCGTCTCCAGAGCAGAGCAGGTCCTTCTCCTGGCCCTTCCGCAGCCTGGGACTGCCGGTGCAGCCAGGTGGCAGCGCTGGGAGAGGCCGACAGCGAGCCTGTGCACTTGCCAAGTTCAGCTCCCTCCGGGGGTGGCTGCAGGCCTTGAACTCCCCAGAAGATGCTGAATTCTGCACGTGCTGGGAGTGAAACCTAAAGTAGACGCCACGGGTGAGAGTCCCGATTCCACAGAGAGGGACCAGCATCTAGGACAGTTTCACAGAGTCGTGGCCAGTGAGGTTTGGGACCGGCCACGGTGGATGACGGTGCAAGGTTAGAAGGTTGGGGACGTGGAAAATTAACTTTTTAATGACATTATGAAAGTAAAAGCCTTGTGCTGATGTTGTCTGGCTGGTGTGGTGGAATTCCCCAGAGAAGTCCAATTATTTTCTCATAGGATGACTTTGTTCATCAGAAAGTCAAAAATTCCCTTTATTTTTAAAAAAATTAAAAAACATAATTTGTATCTCCTAAATTTCCAACCTATACAAAAGTGGCAAAAACAGCACAGTGCATTCCATATACACTTGTATTAAAATTCACTGATTGTAACCAAGTTGCCGGACTTGTGCTTTTGTGTGTGTGTGTGTACACACGACATTGCCACTTTTGAAGACTCCACGTTGCTCAGGTCCCTTAGTTCGGCCCCGGTTATTTGCTCACTGCTAAGTTCAAGTCCAGTATTTCCAGCAAGAACACTGCGTGGTGCCCCCTCTCGGCACACCACATCAGGAGCCCCGTGCCAGCTTGTGTTGCCCCTGGCAACACCATGTTGAGTCATGTGGTTCAACTCGTGTCTGACTTCTCCTGGTCCGGGGTCCCTTCTCAGTCTATCATTAATTGGCAACCTGCTGGCCATCACCTGGAAAGGCAGTTGTGTCCAGTCACTTCTGAGCATCCTTTGGGCTTTGCCTGACCCAACTATCACATTGGTGGTTTTTAAAAAGTGACTTTCTATTTCTAAAATTTCTCCTTATTATTATGTATTCTTTTATAAAGAAGAGCTGTCCTCCCTCCACCTCCTCCCTGTCTATATCTATGTGACCTAATGGATTCTTTTTTAAAAAATTCATTTTATTATCCGTTTCTGTCGTTATTCTATTTGATGCCCAACTTCTGGCCAGTTGGAGCCCCTGCAGCGTGTCCTCTGTCTTTTTGACATTGCCCATCAGCTTTGAGTGTTCCATGCTTTCTGGCCTTTTACTTTCCTTCCTCAGCCCTGGACTAGCCCTCACTCTAAGGCCGTCTCTGGTTCCTTGTGGTGGGAGATGGCATTTTGGTATCAGTATCGGGACACAGACATGTTCATCTCTACAAAGATGCCATTGGATCTTCAGTTTTTTAGTGATCGGAGACAGACAAATAGAGATTAAAATATAGGTAGATCAAGATAGAGATATTTGTTTTGTTATTGTCGGAGTGTGTCTTCAGGGTAAATTCCTCAGAAAGGAAGTAACAGACTGCATTAACAGCCACTAAAACTAGCACTGTGTGTTCTTTTTTAGGAGACCTGGACACAATTGCAGGACTGGAAAAAGAACTAAGTAACGCCAAAGAGGAGCTTGAACTCATGGCTAAAAAAGAAAGAGAAAGTCGGGTGAGTTTTCTAATCAAGCCTAATTTCTGAATTCCTACTTTTTCTTTCAAAATAGAGTACAATTCTCTGTGTGTGTGCGTGTGTGTGTGTGTGTATACATGTATATATAATGTCTAGATCAAAACGTCCCTTCTTCTTGCCATCCTTAGGTCTATAATGTGAAACCTCTTTCTGGAGAAAAATATACATTATTTTAATGTATATTTAATGCTCGTTCTCTCTCTAAGCCTTTTTGTCCCTCTGACATCATCTTGGACCAGTGTTAGGGGACCCTCATCCTTGTCTATATAAATGGGGACTGTTAAGACTTTTGAAGTGTGACACAGCACAGCTTTCCCCGCCCATCTCTAACTGGAATCAAATAATCGTAAAACCCTTGTGAAAAAATTCAGGGCACATAACTGCTGCTTGGCATCGTGACATAAAAGCCAGGGAATAGTTTAGAAATATGGAACAAGAAAATGTGGGTACACCCAGGAGTGTTTACGGAGCACTCGCTGGGCACTGGGCACTTAAGTTAGCACTCGTGGTCCCGTCTCTAGCAGAGTCAGCGGTGTTGGCCCTGCTGTGCGGGTGGAGAAGCTGAAGCACTGTTCTGCCGGGGACCGTGGAGGTGGGAAGAGTCATGGCACAAAGAAGTGTCCAAGCTCAGATTTACACTCAAACTATCTGTGACTCAGAATATTTCCTGAGACGTCATTTCCTGGGGCAGATACTCTTCCGGCCTTATGTCTCACTGTTCTTAGCAGTGGTTTTTGTCAGTTTTCCTGGAAGAGGCCTCTCCACCTTCCAGAACCCCTCTCGCTCCGCCTCCCTGTCTCCAGTCCGTGGCTTCTGCTTTACGTCTGTCAGTGTTTTGGAGCGGAGGCCTGCATCGTGACGACCCCGCGTTTGGCCGGTGTGCGTGATCCTCAGTGTTGCTCCTTCCCCTTGCATCAGTAGGTCTGTCACGTGAAACCTGCGTTCCTATTTGTGATGCCGTCCTCCTTTTAGATTCTTTTCGATTTCTCTCTTTGTTACCGTTTCTCCTTACAAGCAGACTCATTTGACTCAAGTTTTGAGGATCTGAAAGTATGTGGCATTTTAAAAATACCCGTTTTCAGAAGGCCGTTTCCTCTGGCTCCGCCCTCACCCACCGTTCTCTGACGTCCACGTCAGCTTCGTCTCCACATCCTGTTCCGCTTTCTTATACGTATTAATTCAAAGCAATGCTACTCTCGTGGCTCTGTCCTGCCTTTAGGATCATAAATTCATGATGACTCCAAGTAGACATTTTAGGGTTAAATTTAACTACATTGTTTGCTTCGTGTGTCCTTAATCCACTGACTGGTCAGCTCAACGGCATACGCATCCACTGTCAGATTCCCTCAAATGTTAAGCATTAACCAAAAATAAGTAGATTTCCCTCAGTTTTTTTTAACGTAACGGTAGTGGCGTGGAGGTGGCAGCAGCAGTGACAGTTGGCTGAGTGAGTAGTGACGGTCACAGCACAGACGGCCTGCTGGAGCCAGCTACTCTAAATATGTTTTTTTCTAATTCTCATGCACCCCTGAAAAGTAGCTATTATGCCCAGTTTACAATGGAGGGGAAACCAAAACTCGGTTTCAATGCCTTGTCACGGAAATTACGTCAAGATTTTACCATGTATTTGACCACAGACTACTCATGCTGCAATTGTGATTTCTTCCTTGGGATTTTATTTCTCTGCCATGGAGCAAACAGCGATGTAAGTCTCTGAAGAACACCTAATTAAAGCACCCCTCTTTCCATATCCAAGATCTGAACAAACTGAGAAATAAGACATAGTAGCAGATAGTTTGCTGCTTTACCAAACTGATTGCTGAGAAAGGCTTTGGTAGAGGACTTCACGCAAGGCCCAGAGGCCTACTAGCCAGTCCCTGGAAATCGGCAGATTCGCCTCCCCAGCCCCGGGCCTGTGGGCCCACACACCACTCTCCAGGGTGAAAAGAATCTGCCTTCGGAGAAGCAGTGGCGATGGCGGGCTTCCTGCAGGCCGCTGCCTCCCGGGGAAGGGAAGGCGAGGCTGAGGCTGAGGCAGGCGCACCTGGTTTACTCTTCCTCTGTGTGCCATCAAGGTGTGTCTCTGCCTGCCGGGACAGAGCAAGCAAAGAGCTGGAGCAGTCGCTACTTGCACCAACTGCGCCCCCGCAACACGGAAGCAAATGTAAGGACACGCTTGCCCCTAGCAGTCCCCGAAGCCAGCGCCATCAAGTAACTGCAGTTATAACTCATCACACGTCCACTGTGACACTGAGAGCATTGATGGAATGAGAATATACACAAATAAAACCGTTATTGCTTAGAACTTAGATTTGAGATATAATTGACATATAACAGTATATTAGTTTCAGCAAAATAACAAATTGACGTAGGTCTGTATTGCCAGGTGGTCACCACAGTGCGTCTGGTTAATAACCAGACTTGGGTTTTACAGGCTGGAGGACAGAGGCGCTGCTTCCTTTAGGGAACATGGTTGTACCCGAACCTAAGTGATCAGTCTTCACCTGTCACACTAACTTTTCGTAACTACATTATAATCTGCCCTTAAATGCTCACTTAAGCGTAATCTGCCCTCGCCACCAACATGATATGAACAAGATGCAGCTACAGGACAGACACTACAGCTTCCTGAGTTCGCATCCTGGTCTACCACTTCGTGGCTCTGATTTTTTTTTTTTTAATATTTCTTTCTTTCTTGCAATGTTTGCTTTCTTTTCTAGGTGTAGTCCCCATAGAATTTCCACCACCAGTTCACCCGTGCACCATCACCATAGTCCCCTGTATAGCTCCGATTTTGAATAAGTAATTTCTCCGAGCTCTAATTTCCTCCTCTGTGAAATAAAGAGCACAGCACTTGTTATCCCATGAGGACTCACTGGCTCCTCGTCCATTTAGCTGAAAAGGGAACCTTCTCCAAGCCAGTGCCAGCGCTTGAGAAAAATTATTTTTGGGGCCTCCCTGGTGGTGCAAGTAGTTAAGTCTCAGCACTATGAAGCTATCAGCAGTCACTGCAGCATGCACTCCATCGCTGGCCAGGGAGCTGACCCAGCAGACCTCTCCTGTCTCCCCGCTGCTCCTCTCAGCAGTGAATTTCAGTCGATCCACCTGTTCTGCTCCCCACTCTGTGGTGAATCCTCTCTCACACCCCCCTGTACCACTGGCCTCTACCCCAGCTCTTGTATGCATAAATAAATAAATCTTTAAAAAGAAAAAGTATTCTTACATCTGCTGGTGGTGACCAAGCTCTTAAGTACCGCAATGAACTTACTAATTAAGCAGCTCGCCATGCTTCACAATGCTGGCTGCGGGCAGGACTGTGGGGAACACTGCGGTGATGCGCGAGGCAGATTCCCGCAGCTTCCCGCAGACGCCCTGCTCCCGCACTGCCTGACCTGTGAGAGGAGGGCGTGGGCCTCCTCTTTGGGTTCCTACTGGCTCAGTTATTGGCCGATTATCTGTGTTACTAAGGACGGCGACAGATACTGTTTCTTCTGCCCATCAACCTCAGGACTTTTTCTCTTCCCCACAGATGGAGCTTTCTGCTCTGCAGTCCGTGACGGCTGTGCAGGAGGAGGAGCTGCAGGTGCAGGCTGCTGAGATGGAGTCCCTGACCAGGAACATACAGATCAAAGAGGACCTCATAAAGGTCATTGAGAGCTTTGGAAAGACTGTTGAAAGTCGTCTCAGGCGGTGCGCTGCAGGGGCCCTCTCGTCCCCGGGCGCTGCTGCTCCAAGGCCCTCCCTGGCGCTGCTGCGCGTTCCTTGCCGTGTCAGCGCCGCTGAGGTTGCATAGAGAACGCCATCAGCCTCCGGCCAGTCACCCGCCACCGGAGTAGAATAGCGCAGACTCTACGGGCCCTCGGCTCCCTGCAAGTAGCAGCTTCATAACTCCGCTCGTGTTTGGCCTGCAGGACCTGCAGATGCAGCTGGTCGACCCCGAAGACATACCGGCGATGGAACGCCTGACCCAGGAAGTCTTACTGCTTCGTGAAAAAGTCGCCTCAGTAGAGCCCCAGGGTCAAGAATCTTCAGGAAACCGAAGACAACAAGTAAGTTATTGGAAAACAGACTTGATTTTCACTGTGAGCTAAACCATGGGAGAGTTCCCAACTATTTCTGAAGGGGCCAGGGGGTGAGATTTGGTCGAAAATCCACTTTAAAGTTTCCTGCCTGGCTCAGTAGCAGCAACAAATGATCCTTCCAGCATGCGCGGTCCCTCGTATCTCCCGATGTCTGGCCTTACTCATGCCAGACCTTGCAAAAAGGCCTACGCATGCCCTGTTTGCTCACACTCCTGTGTCTTTAAAAAAAAAAAAAAAAAAGATTTATTTATGCATGCAAAAGCTAGGGTGTAGGCCAGAGTTGCGAGAGGTGAGAGGAGTCACCAGAGACATTGCGGGGAGCAGAACAGGCAGAGCTACTGACATACACTGCTGAGGGGAGAGCGGGGAGGCAGGAGAGGTCTGCTGCGCCCTGTGGGTCCGCTCCCTGACCAGGGATCTAACTCGCGCTGCTGTGCCGCATATGCTTCACGGTGCAGTGCTCAACCTGCTGCACCACCAGGGAGGCCCCTCACTCCTGTGTCTTAACATTCCTGGCCCAGTTTGCCTCTGACCTAGCAGCTCCCGAGCCAGCCCCTGCCGGCCATGCATGCCGTAGGCGCCCTCTTCATGGAGGCTGTGACTCGCAGTGACTCGGACAGGCGGAAAGCGCTCAGTACATGGCTGTGGACTGAATGGCGTCACTCCTCAGTCCCGTCCTGTCCGACTCTTGACCTTCCTCTTCCTCTCGCAATTCTTTCTCTTGGCCTCTTTCCTGTGCTTCTGGCCTCGCGCTCCTCTTTGCCCTGCTCCCAAGTTTGAAGTCTCCTTAACAGAACTTTAAAGATACAAACCATAATGTGACCTTGACTCAAAAACTAACATACCACAAGAGCTTAGGTAAGTGGCGAGGTAGGGCCTGCCTCAGGCGGGCACTGGGTCCCGTGGCCTCCCGCCCCGACGGTCCATGACTTCCGGCCTCACGTGTCCCTCTCTGTGTTGCCTCTTTTCTTCTTGCCTCAGCTGCTGCTGATGCTGGAAGGGCTGGTGGACGAACGGAGTCGGCTCAACGAGGCCCTGCAAGCCGAGCGGCAGCTGTACAGCAGCCTGGTGAAGTTCCACGCGCACCCGGAGAGGTAAGGGCGCGCTGCCCGCTCTCCTGCGGGCCTCGCGGATCCAGGTGTCCAGTGTCGGGGCAGGGAGAGAGGAAGCGGAGAGAACTCTAGGACCCCCGCCACCCCCTCATTTGTTGTTTGCGTGGCGATCACTCGGTGCTGAGGCAGGGCTCGGGCCTGTGTTTGAGTGGTCACTGCGCAGTGCGGAGGAGCAGATGCACGGGTCTGAGCACGCCGGCACACGTGCTCGCGCAGGCACGGTCCCTCCCTCCGCGGCCCCGAGCCCTGCCGGACCGTTCTGGTCCAAGAACGAGGCCGCAGAGGGGCTGTTACCCGCTGGGTATCACCGAGGGAACCAGCCCGTGCTTCTCACGCGCCCACGGGTCACTCCGGGCACAATGGGGGTGTTTCCTGTACCTCGTTTTTGCGTTTCATTTTATGTTCCCTTCACCGTATTCTCATTTGGCCTTTTTCTCTTTCCTTCCTTTTATTCCTTTACTATTCGGGTCCTATCGGTGTATTGTTGGGTTTTAAAACCTTCTGCCTTCCACCTAAGCAGATGAAGGCAGAGGGGAGTAGGCGGGCCCACTCAGCGGTGTCAGCCCGGACGGGCACTGATTCCTGCAGCCGGTTTCTGTGGCGTTTGGTGGGCGGGTCTCTCCGCCGCGACCCTGCCGGGCCACCCGGGCTCAGCTCGCATTGGGGGTTCCCGGGTTTTAGTTCCCAGACACCAGCCCTCGGTCAGCCTCCCCTTGCGTGGGCAGCGGGAGCGTGGGGTGGATCTCAGAGGCTCTCCTTTTCCGTGCGAGCTCCAGAACCTAGCGGAAAGGGACCCATGTGAAGGAGCAGGCCCTGGGATCTGCCTGCGGGGACCCCAGACTCCATCCCCGGCCTGGCGACGCCTTTAGAAAGTCTTGAGGCTCCGAGTGGCACCGAGGCCCTTCCGATGGACGTCACCCTTGATGGCTAATCCCTTTTCCTTCCATGTGGCATGTTTAATCAGCTCTGAAAGAGACCGAACTCTGCAGGTGGAACTGGAAGGGGCCCAGGTGCTGCGCGGCCGGCTGGAAGAAGTCCTGGGGCGAAGCCTGGAGCGCCTGCGCAGGCTGGAGACGCTGGCGGCCAGTGGAGGTGGGGAACCGCAGCGTGCGGGCGTCCGCGCCGGGCCTACCCTGTGAGCGCCGGCGGGCAGCCCCGGACGAAGCCTGTGTTTGCACTAACCCGAGGGCGCCTTGTCCGAGCCAGGCAGTGGACGGGGACTTACTAACGCTAGAGCGGGGCACGTAGCCTCGGCGCGGAGGAGCTCGCGGTGGCCTGCCGCTTCCCCCGTGCTGCTAGAGCATCTCCGGGTCGAGCAGCGGGGGCTGCGACGTGTATGTGCACATTTCAGATCATTCCATTGTCCTTTCCCCACTGTGTTCACTCCTGCCCCAGCCCCTCCCCCTCGCTGCCTCATCCCGACTCCAGGCCAATAAAGTTTATTCCTCCCCAGTCCACAAGCCACGTCCTCCGTCCCATTGCCCTGTCGTGATGCATGCGTGTTTGTCATCCAGTCAACTGCTTTTTGAGTGAGAGCACCTGTTTCATCAAATAAAAGTCTCAAGCGGCAAGGGAAGGTGGAGAGGCTATAGGACTGGCTTTGCAAAAGCAGCGGGACTCTCAGCGGAAGGGAATGCAGGCCAGTCTGAGGAGCAGGGCCCGGGAGGGTGAAGGTGCTGAGCAGAGACAGACGAGGGTTTGTTGTAATCTCTGCCACAGGGCCACGTCCAGGTCTACTTGAACCATGCAGGAGAGTAGGGTGGGCCAAACTCCCTTAAACATTGGATCTTGATGCTACTCGTCAGAATATGACTTTAAAAAGCTCCCACATCTCCCAGAGCCAGAATTCTCAGTGAAAAGTAATTTCTAGTGTAACGTTTCCCTTTAAATTCACTGTTTCACCAAATAACTCCTTATAACTGGAGGCCGTGATTGCTGATGTTTCCTTTTGTAGTGGCGCTGTGTATTTCTCCACAGTAAATAGGTAAGAGACTCCAGGCTCTGAGGTACGTGAGTCTTTTCGGGGAAATGCTACAGATCTGTGTTCACCGGTTTCCGTCATTGTCTCAGCCTTAACGCATCGTGACAGGTGCACAAGAAAGGATCCCGGGCACTGTACTTTGGTACAAAAATAACCAAAACTACTTTGGAGCTTAGCAGTTCATCACTAAGAGGTGTCTCATTTTGGGAGATATGTATTTCATGTGTTAGACACAAATTCCAGATTTCAGTTTTTAAACATGGGCTTTGGTAAGCAAGGATTGGGGCTCTCTAGCACCGTAAATGTGAGTGAGAACTAAGTGGGTAACGGTGGTTTTTGTTTTCCCCATGTTTTACGTAGTATATTTTATTTCCCTCACAGTCATATGTTGACATGGCTTTGCCTTCCATTCTCAATTCCATCCAAGCTTCTGTAACCTTAGCCATGCCCATAACAACCAGAATTTCAAACTAGACAGGGAAGATGATGTTCCACTGGACGAGCACCTGGAATTTCCTGATTAAACATTTTGAAGATGAGCAGCCATAAATCTTGCCTAAGTGGAAATACCTTCTAGATTTAATGACCTTTCAAGAGGAGTCATTTCATGAGGACGGTAGAAAGTATAATTAGAAGCAGCCACTTTTTTAAGTCTCCCAGTCTAAAGAGACCCTTTCCTGCACAAAACCTTTTATAACTTTCTGGAAGTCAGGAGGGTGACTGAGTTATTGACAGTCCACTGAAGCCTGGTCTGGCCTGCCATCCTCCCTTAATTATACCAGTAATAGGACAAGGAGACTGAGTCTCCAGTTAAGACTCAACCTTGGGTGACTCAGACTCCAATGGCTCCTGGTGATGACAGTAATTTTTTAAAGATTTATTTATTTACGCATACAAGCGCTAGGATACAAGCCAGAGGTGTGGGGGGGGGGGTGGTGAGAAGATCCACCAGAGACAGAGTGGGGAACAGAACAGGCAGATCGACTGAAACACACTGCTGAGGGGAGCAGCGGGTGAGGCAGGAGAGGTCTGCTGCGCCCTGTGGGTCCCCTCCCTGGCTGGGGATCGAACTCGCACTGCTGTGCTGTGGATGCTTCACAGTGCAGTGCTCAACCCGCTGCCCCACCAGCGAGGCCCCATGACAGTAATTTATGTTAATTACTATCCAGCTTCTGTCAACCTCCAACTAGAGTAGGAATTTCCCTTGCTATTGTGAACCGTTACTAAGTGTTAGAAATATTAAGGTAGTTGGATAATGAGAAATCCCAGTTTCTGGTGGAAAATTATCAGAATAGGTTGGCAGGGGGGGGAGTAAATCCTGACTTGAGTTAAAAAAAAAACTAACTTGGGTAGTTACTTGCCTTTGGTGTAGGTCCTTGGAGGATATTTTAGAAAATGAAGTAATGATTTAGTGGCAAAGGGTAAAGTAAGAGTTTGGCCTTACGACTGCAGATGTGACTAAAAGCTGGCACTGTCTGGTTTTGAGAGGTGGAATGGGGTTCTGTGAACTGTGCTTTCTGGAGAAGCTGGCTAGCCTAGCCGTGTTGTAGAGCCGTCTGGCATCTTCAGACAGCGTGACTGGTGGACTGTGAACCCAGACAGGTGGCGCTGTGGGCAGCCACTTGCTCTGTGCTCAGCCTGATAGTGTCACCCCATTATTTTTCAGGAGCTTACACCCTTTCTCTTAGGAATTTTTCTTCCTCTATCAGGCATTTTTCAAGACGGCAGTAGCCTTAGGTAAAACATCATGCGCTTATAGAACCTTGTGCTTGAATAAAAAATCTTGAAAGAAAATTAATTCAGTTCCCAGGCCATGCTTCATTGCAAGCGGAGAACTTAAACTTGCAAAAATCCGAATTGGCTTCTAGAACTATAGCGTTCCCAAGGACCTCAGGATTTATTTAATGATTAAAATAGAAGTCCATGTGACAGATGGTTCATTAAACTCTTTTCTATTATAAGATTAAACTCCATTGAAGTTGAATATTTGTTGGTGCCTAGTATAAAGCAGCATTTTCTGATGTTCTCTTTTTATCAATAGTTATTTAGCCAACTTACAATTTTCGTAAAAAGACCTGATGGGACTGTTTTAGTACTGTCAACCTTTCAGTCCGATAGGGTATGCCCTGACCCTCCCCCAGCCCCCCCACACCCACATCTCTTTGTTCACTTTTGGACAGACAGTAGCAATATTTTTTAGTACCTCTACTTATTCATGGTTTTAAAAGATTTTTCATTTTCATTATACATACTAAGAGACCTACTAAGGGTCCAAAGAATCTTGATCTGTGTAGGAGAATAGAGTCGAGCTACACGAAGACATTCCTAGATGTTTCCGGACATTCTGCCTGTATATTTACACGTTGACCCCCGTGGCAGGTCCACAGAAAAGACCATTCGCTTGTATCCTCATGTTCTCGACTCGGAATTTGGTCCTGACACGTCTGACTCGTCACTTAAACACAATTCAAGAAACTTGACTTCAGTGCTCTCTGCCTGAGTCTGCAGTGGAACCTGGAGTTCGGGACAGAGGCTCAGATCTGCTCCTGCTGGAAATGCTTCCTCTAAGGAATAAAGCGTGCGCGGCCTGCCTGCAATCACGTTGCCTTTGCATTACAGGCCTTGGGAGTACAGTGTTTGAATGCCTCTGCTTTCCTGGAGATGGTATTTAGAAAACTCTAGTTCTTGTTGTGAGAATAAAATCATTGTTTTCTGATTTCATGGTTTTTTAACATAGAAAGAAGTCACAGGATCGTCTCATTTGACGTTCCTGAAAAACTCTAGGTCCCTCTTCCAAGAGCTTCAGCTAGAATTTTATAGGTCTGCAGCCAGCGGCCTGCAGGACAAGGGACAAGGGACAATGGCCAGCGAGGTCAGGAAGAGTAGTAGTCACCCTCACGCCGGAGGGTCACTTTCCAGCTTACGTTGTAGATGTTGCACTAGAGGTAGAATAGTAAGTAGATGAAGTTAGCTTTTCCCCGACGCTAACATCCTGAGATGAGGATTCCTCTCATTTCTCTCAGGGTCCCAGGACTTTTCTTCTCCCTTTGGAATAGAACCATTTGTCCTCTAGAAAAATTAAGCCAGCAACATGGAACTCCTTGGTGACAGCCCAGTAATAAAAACCAGGAGGAATGGCCAGTGGGACAAGCCACTGGAGTGAGTCCCATGGGGTAATAGTTTCTTCGTCTTAATGCATTTTAGAAATGGATTTAAGCTGCCTTCTCGCAACTTAAATTATTTGAAGCAGTAACTTTTTAAACCTTTTAATTAAGCCTGGAAGACAAGTATGTTACTTTTAAGTATGCTGAGTGTTGGCAGAAGGTAAGTCCAAGTTCTTTGTATAAAATCACAAGAGCCAGGATGAGTTTCCCAAATAAAAAAATTAGTGATGTGATCTGCTTCCCACAAAAGGTGGGAAGTGGAAGGGAGACACCCAAGTGTAGAACTGACAATACTAGTTTTACCAGACTAAAATAAGAATGAAAGTCATAAAGTGATACACCAGTTCTTTTTTTTTTTTTTTGCACGCCTTCCCCTTTATCATTGAAAGTCAAGTTCCTGAAATAGAAAGTTCAGTAACATCAGAAACATTAGAATAACATGAAGGGCAGGGGTGCTTAGAACATGTGCCCAGTCAGCTTCCTTGCTCTGTCTCTGAGAGCTCATCGCAGTCTAGAAGTGCACGCAGGCTGACTTCATATCTGACATGCACGTGCAGTGCTTTGTTTGAGGTAGCCAACATCATCGCTACAAACAGCACCTCTTAATCTGTAAGCTCTAGAGGGGTGTGTTCAGACAAGTGTTTTATAAGTCCTGAATTTCTGTTTCCATGAGGTACTCTGAGTTTGATAATAAAAGCAGCTTTGCTTGCTTTTACCTCTTAGAAATTTGATCCTAGGGCTGTTAAAAAAATTTAAAGAGACTCATGACTTTTTAAATGAAGCAAGAAGTAAGGTGTTCAATCAACCAATAACTTGGCATTAGATTATTTCCAGGACTATCTCTCCACTAAAATAAACTATGTATTTCCTTCTGCAAGTTCATTTCTTCATGGCACTTTGCTGTGTTAATCTGTGTGAAAATTTGTGCTGAAATGGAGAGTGTACCTTTTACAAAATAAGTGTTAGAATATAGCTTTAGTTTATTTAGATCTCTAGAGATCTATAAAATGGTTTTTGACTCAATAAAATATCAAAGGCCAAACACTGGTTTCATTCTTTAAAAGATTTGCCAGGAAAGAAATAGAGAAGTCTCATATCTCTTTCTTGTTAACTTATAGAAGAATCAGTTTATTGTACTAAAATTCCAAGTCAAAGTTAGGCTCCAGGTGAGTGAGTGCCTTGTGTTTAAGGGACGGATGAGGGAGAAACCAGCATTTTTCTTCTCTCAAGAAAGTGAGGCTAAAGAAAGTCATTAGACTTCCCCCAGAAATGTGGGAACTACTTTATCTTAATCCCGCCCCTGTAAACGGTCCCGAAAAGGCCTGCTTCCTGCTCTTTGAGGAACTCGAGCCCATGAGCAGTGGGAATCCCTCGATGCCACAGAATTATGATGTCCCCAGGTAGGCGGGCACCTGTCTTCAGCTGCAGCACAGCCCCAAGTTACGCCTAGCTTGGCGAGCCGAAGGGCAGGTGATAATCACCCTTTTTGGAAGACAGGAACACTCCAGAGTCCTAGTGAGATTTCACACCCAGTAAAGTGTTTTAGGCCATGATTTGGTCTTTCAGTCACTGAAAACCATTGCTTAGATTGAAGCATTCTCTGACAGACCTCCTGGGCTACTTAGAGACGCTGCAATTCAAAGATGAAAACAAGACAAGAAGGCACTCACGGCAGACGAGTTTTGTTCTAGCTGCTTCCATTCGAAGATCAAGAACTATAATTCTTGGCAGGAGTCTGTGGAACACTACATGAAACCTGAGTTTCTTATGGCCCAGAAAGGGATGGGTCAGGTAAAACTGCAGAGTTTGATATGACACCTGCTTTGATTCTTTCCTAGAACCTTGAAGTGAGCTCATCGGCTCGTGACGGGAACACATGAGTTCACCCGATGAGACATGGCAGGAAGCCAGGGTGAAAGAGGCACCTGGCACAGGAGCCTGACACTCAGGGGAGAAGAGCTGGGCACTCGACACCCCAAACTTCACTCCTGCCGTCAAGTCTCAGCTCTTTGCTTCCCCTTTGAAGATCTGTCAGCTACCACCCTGCTGTGTTTTGAGTTTACTTCTGGGAAACCATGACTCTTTCCTGCTGCTCGCATATAAATGACTGAAACAGGAAGCAATAACAACTGCACAGAGAGATCTGGTAGATGAGGCCCTGGCCCAGCCCCAGACGGACTGACCACTGCAGAGGAGAGAAGGTTTCTTGGCTCACCCTGGGGCTCCCTGGTGGCGCCCCCAGGCGGTTACAGTTGAGTGGTGAATTCTGTTTGTAAAGCACCTGCTCCAGAGTCATCGGCTTACTGGCAACTCCGCGTTCTTGCAACTGCTGTGAAGCGAGGACATCAGAGCTTCTGTCAAGATCCCCTGCTGGGGAGAGACTTGCTGAGAAGTGAAGACGAGCAGGTGGCCTCAGTCCAGACCACCCAGTCATCACATCGGGTAGATCTTCCTCTGCTGGTATAGCCCTTCCTCCATTGTAGCCCTCAACCCCCATCTTTTTTCAGCCCTCAACTTTCCAACCCGTAAGTCACTCTGTCCGTGGACAATAACGACAGCGTGAAGGGCAGTTCTTACGGAGCGCACACTGGCGCCAAGCCCTGTTCTGAGCGCTTCAGAAGCTGCAAACCTGTCCAGACTCACTGCAGCCAGAGACAGCAGATGTCGCTCGCAGCCCTGAGAAGAGAGGGGGCTGAGGCAGAGGTGGTGCCGGCCTAGGCTGAAGCAACCATGGCAGGTCAGAAGTCTGCTCGGCCACCTGGCTCCTGGCTCTTGACTGTGTCCCCTCAATGCAAAAAGCCCCCTGACAGTATCACTTTTTGCCCAAGGGCTTTATAGTATTTTAGAGATGTACCTTACTCCTGTGTGCTTTATAGAATAAGATAGCTGTGGCAAATAATTGTCTAAATCTAAAAGAAAAAAAGGAAATTTTGGTGTCATCGCCATCGAGAGAAATTTGCAAGAACCACAACTTGAGAACAAGCATCAAAACCTCAAAAATGAAATGAAATACCCAAATCTAGAGACACAGATTAAAATGAACAGGGTCTTAGCTTTCAGAATCTCTGAGGTGACAGACCACTTTATTTCATAGTTATATATAAAAAAAGTAGTAGCTTCTTCAGTATCAAGCACAGTGCCTTTACAGTAGAGATTGACTCCAAGATCTGAGCACAGTGTATTGTTCCCTCGGAAGAGCACTTCTTCTGTCGCCATTTGTTTAGAAAAAGATAACAAAAGGGGGTGGCTAATGTAAATCGACAGAAAGGACCTTGCGTGGGAGAATTCATTCCAGTATTTTCTATGAAGTATTTTCAGCTTTACCCCTCAAATGCGCCTGCTTTCAGCATTCTAATTCAGGTTGATAAGAGACCGAACGATGCTTGCAACTGCCCAAGAAAGCCCAGCAGCCTGTGAGCTACTGTAGCTTAAAAATGAATAAGAAGAACGCCCAGTGGAAGAGTGTTGGCATGAGATGGGCACCCTTGCCTTGTCCGCGCTTAGCTCCTAAAGGCAAAGCCAAGAAGTCCTGCTCTCAGTGAACTAGAGAGATCGATACCTAGAATGCGCATGTGCCAGCAGGGAGGTTGACACGGGGTGGAGAGCAGAACGTGCTGGGGGAGGGCCAGCGGCCAGCACCTTCAGTAAGTGGTCAGCCGCCCTTACGTTGCTTCTGGAACCCAGCACGGCAGTCATCTTGGGTGTGGCGCTGGTCTACCAGCCACTGAGGATGGTGGAGATGAGCGCTGCACTCCCTCCAACCAGGATAGCATCCTAGTCCCACGCTCAGGAGCGCATCAGGGCGAGAAGTATATTCTCTTCTGTCCCTTAGTGGGAGAAGTCACTGTCTTTGCAGGGAAGAAAAGGACTGACCTCTGAGGTTGTGCAGGGGACCATCTCCCACGGCAGGCTTCGGGGGCCTGCAGGGCCTGGTGGGGGCCGCCGGGTGCAGTGAGTGTCCTCAGCCATCATCGGGCGGTCCTCCTTCGGCTCCAGGCGCCCGTGTCCCCGCGGAGGCCGTCCCAGGCTGCTTTGAGAGGGCGGGTCTTGAAGTCTCCATCCTGCGGTGTCCCCTGGTCCGGGCCTCCGAGAGGCGGAGGTGCCTGCTGTGGGCAGGGCTTGGCCACACAGGGCTCTGCCCCGTCGCACCATCACAACATCTGCTGCACAAAGCTGCCCCACTCGGGGCAGTCGTAAGGACCAGTTGTCAGGGCCGTGTGCTTATCACTCCCTTTTAGAGCTTTGCGGGGGGCCTGGGTCAGCGCCGATAGTCAAACGAGCTTCAGGTGCCAAGAGAGGGGAACGCCGGTGAATCCCCCGTTCTGCCTGCAGAAGGCAGCGAGTGCTCCTTGTCTGCACAGCTGCTCGTCGCGCGCGTCTGTGCTCGGGAGCGGCTCCTTTGGTCTTGGAGGAGGAGACAAAGACAAGCTGCGTCCCCCACTTCGTCCTGCCAGTCTGTAACCTGCACAGGCCACCAAGCCCTTGGGGCCCGGTGAGAGCAGGAGTCGTGAAGGTCTTGGTTGCCCAGGCCTGGTCAGAACCAGAGCTCAGGTTTCTCCCCTTGGGTTAGCTGTCACACACCTACTGTGTGACAGCACGGTAGGTTTTCTTTGGTGCTCCAGCGACCTGACCACAAGACAGCCCTGCGTCTTCAGAACAAATCAGCTGTGCGAATCCCAGGTCTTTACAATTCAGTGGGCAGTTTTAGTCTAACAAACGTGAAGGAGGAAATGTCTGTGTCCGAGTGGTAGCCACTGGCCATAAGTAGCTGTGTGGACTTCAGTTCAATTAACACTTCAGCTCCGCAGCCACATTTCCAGCGCTCAGTTGCCCCTTGGGACCGGGCCGACCGCGCTGGGCCGAGCGGGCAGAGAACGGCAGACAGGTCTGTTGGTCAGTTCTGTCACACGCCGTGGCCAGACCACAAGCTCCAGCTCCTGTGCCTGGAGAGAGCGTGGCAGTGGCTGCCCAGGCTGGCTGCGTGGGTCGTTGGGGAATGAACGAAGGGATTCGGCTCCGCTGGGATGAAGACACCGACAAAGAATGTTGGCGTTAGGCAAGATTTGAGAGGCAGGGTGAGGGGGTCAGAGGGGGCTTAGGAAACGCCGGAAACGTTCCGTGCTCTGACACAGGCCCCGAGAGGGGAGTTCCCAGACAGACGGTCACCCAGGCGGCTGACCCCGTAGTGGGAACTGAGAGGGGAGAAGGGCTGCACCGATCCCCGGGGAGCCTGGGCCTCTAGCAGGTGGGACAAGGGTGCACCCCACCTTTCTGCTGAACCCTTTCACCAGAGGTGAAAGTCGTTACGTGACCAAGACAGGGAAAGCAGAGGCTTTCTGGAGACGGGAGAGCAGCCACCAGCCAGGGGACAGTCGCTTCCTGAGGCCTGAGGAAAGCTCGCCTGAGGCTTAGGCTTGAGTGTGAAGGGCAGCATGGAGGACTGGCGAGGAGGCCGCAGTCGTGGGCTGCGGCAACCCTGCTGGCTCCGGGCCGTGCGGGTGGGGCAGGAGGAAGTCAGAGGCGGATGACAGAGGCGTGTCCTCTTACCTGCTGTCTGGAAGCCTCTGTGAGGGAGTCACCTCTCTCTTCTGGATCTCCCTCCAGGTGCAGCTGCAGGGGACGACACCGAGGACGCCAGCACGGAATTCACCGACAGCATCGAAGAGGAGGCTGTGCATAACAGCCACCAGCAGGTAAGTCTCGGGTCTGGGGCCCAGAGCGGCGGCTCCCGCCTTCGGGGCCTGGTGATCTCCTGCAGCCTGTGGGCCTAGAGCGAGGGGTGTCTTCTTCCGCGACCCAGTCCCCCGTCTTCTGTTCTCCCTGAGCTTCTGTCCCTCGCCTGTCCCTTCCCTCACTCCACCTGTCTCCGGCCGACCTACGGGCCCGTGCTCCTGACATCCACACCTGCCCCTACCCCGCCTCGCCCCGCTCCTGTGTGTCCTGTAGCTGTAACTCCAGAAGAAGCTTTACTTACAAGACCAGGGATGCTTCCCCTCACGGCTGCTGTGACAGAGACATGGCTCAGAAGACACGGAGCCATCGAAGGCCTGCGGGGTGCTGGGGGCCTAGCCCCTCTGGGACAGTGCTCCCTGAGAACCTCCGAGAAGACTGGAATGCTGCCGTAGCTGGCTTCTTGGGGCAACCCCATCATGCAAAAGAGAATGTGTTGGGCAACTGGACCAGCTGCCCAGGTCGCGGCCCTCAGTGCCCAGCAGGTGAAGCATCCAGGGGCGGGTCCGAGAACTTGGGCCCAAAGCTCAGGCATGCTCACGCCACCCGTCAGTGAAGATCTGAGCGGCATGTTCTCAAGCCCAAGATGGATGCTCTGGACCACAGGCCAAGTCGCAAGAGCGACCCCTGACCTTCGCTGCGGCTCCCACACGGGTCCCAGCCCCTGTCCTGAGCCAGCCACACCGTGACGCTGACGGACAGTGCGGCCCACCCTGTGGAAGCGGCCCCACCCTGTGGGGTCTCCGGTGACAGCTTCCTTGGGCTGTTAGAAAATCAGGTCCTGTCTATATTTCCTGCACAAGAAAAAGAAGAGACAGCTAACAAACCCACAGCAACAGCCACGTGGGCAGTCCCCAGGTCTCACGAGATGTGGCACAGCCTTTAATCTTGAGACACCTGGCGTTGCCTGGATTAGCTCGTTTCCTCAACGCAGTTTCTTTATCTTCTCCTGAGCCCCCCTCTTCGCTGCTCTCGCCCTGCCTGCCCGCGCTGCTCCCTGTGTCCCCGCATGAGCTGCCCCCGTCTGTCCAGCCCGCTGCCCCGGAGTGCCCCCCGGCACGCTCGTGGCTTCCGTGGTGACACCACAGACCCAACAGTCAAGTCCCTCGACTTCTGACTCCTGGTTTCACTGAGTATCTGGAGTAAGAGAGGGACCCACAGGAGGAGTGAATGTCCACGCTAAGATCGAGCTAGAGCGGGGCATCAGCAGGCCACAGGTGGCTGTCGCTGCTATGGGACAAGATCAGCTTCAGAACAAATGACCAGGGATGCAGAGACGAGGACAGCCACAGCATGGCTGGCGTGGTCTGAACTCTCCCTGGCGGTACAGTTCATTTCCTCTACTTCTCAGTTGCAGGCTAACTGGTCTGAAAGCCATTTCCCCCTCAACCTTCTTTCTTAGAGCCTAGTGTGGAGAATGCAACCAGACGGCATTTTGAGGTCAGTCGTCAGCACTGGACGACGCATGTCCTGGGGGCACGTGTGTCCCCTTGCGTGCCTGCCCTAACCCTTGGCACAGCAGGCACTTGGCAGTCATCACTTAGCAAATCTTTGGATCGGGGCTTGACTCGTAGTAGACAAGGTATATATCTGTTGGATGGAGGCTGTCTTGGGTAAGCATCCTTTCTCTTTCCATCCCCTTCCTTGACCGTCTTCTGCTTGGGGTAGGAGGTATGCAAACTCACTGCACACTTACTTCAGCGTTTTTGGAGCTTGAGGGTGTGACTCTCCTGCTGCCAATTAAATAAAACTCATTTGGCCATAAATGTTTTGTGTCCAGATTCTCAAAAATGCGTTTGCTGTTTCCATGGAAAGGTCCCTTAAGAAGAGGCCCTGAGCTCCTCCTCTTCATGTCCTTCTAGACTTCATCCTCGAGACCAAGCTCCCCACCACCTCCAGCATGCACACCCCCCTCCCCCCAGCAAACACGGCCAGCTTCTGTCCCTTCCAGGAGCCACCCTTGGCCAACACAAGCTGCTTTGTCCTTCTGTCTGTGCTCGCCCTTATCAGGAAGTCTCAGGTCTTCCCATGACAGAATCCTCCTCAGGGATCTCCCAAATTCCATGCTTAAGCAGGATAAAACCTATGAATAACCCTTAGGCAGTTCATGTGGCAGGAATTGCTACGTTAATTAAGAATCAAGTTCAGAGAAAGAGAAGTCAGGAGGCTTAGGGCACTGAACTTGAGAAATGAGCACCTGTAACTCCGTGAGAATGGACTCGAGCCGGGAAAGCTATGAAGTAACAGGGTGAAAAGTGGCTCCCTGCAGACGAGGGCAGGTGTGCACGCTGAATGACACCATGGAAGCAAAAGCAGAGTGTTAAGAACGTGAAACGATACCTTTAAGAGATGTCATTAACAACCCTAAAGATTCATGTCACGTGTGCCGGAAGACCAGGGGGGAGAGAGAGAAACACTAGCTTTTCATAGACACGACAACTAATGTTGATCTTGAGTCCCTTTTCATGAATGAAAAATTAATGACAACGGAGCTAAAGTGAGTGTCCTTTGAGAGGGAAGTGTGAAAACCCACATTGGCCTGGGCATAGGTGAGGTCTACTTTCTCATTAAAAAGTGGGAAGTGACACCAGATCAACCTTAATTCCCTCCTGGTATAACATTCCAGGGGTCTTCTTTCCTTTCTAGAGAAACTAGGTGGATTTAAATCCGTAGAAGATAGTACCATGCATTTAAAGAAAGCACTTACAGAGCAGGTTAGTGTCATTAGTTAGACTTTCTCCTTTAAGCAGGAGAAACCCCGAAGTCTTAGTAAAGGAAGTGCCCGTATTCACAGCTGAGGGCGGTGCTTGGTTAGGTTAGCTGGAAACAGCTTCTGTAGAAACATAATGTCACAAGGTTTAGGTGAGGCGTGAGTCTTCGCTTTTAAAAGTGACTTTACCGGGCCTCTCTGGTGGCGCAGCGGGTTGAGCAACGCACTATGAGGCAAACTGCAGCCACTGCAGCACGAGTTCGATCCCTGCCACCGGCCAGGGAGGGGACCCACATGGCCCAACAGACCTCTCCTGCCTCGCCTGCTGCTCCCCTCAGCAGTATGTTTCAGTCAGTCTGCCTGTTCTGCTCCCCACTCTGGTGAATTCTCTCACCTCCCATGACTCTGGCCTGTACCCCAGCTCTTGCATGCATAAATATCTTTAAAAAAAAAAAGTGGCTTTACCTAGTCTCTCTTCCCTTGTCCCACGCGCTGGGTGGCTGGTGGACCTCAGGGGCCTGGTGGCAGAGCCTCCCGGCCAGGCACTCCCAAAACCCAGGCCCACACCCTGGGGGGACTGGATTCCCAGGGCATGAGCTGCGTGTCCCAGGGTCCTTCTTGGACAAGGACTCGCTTCCCCGCGGCTGCAGTGGATGTGCCGCTCAGCCCCGGGGCTCAGCCGTGCTGGGAGCTGGCCCCACCAGGTCCGCTAGGCCAGAGCAGCCCCTGGCCACGGTGACCGTGCCAAGCCAGGCAGCTCTGTGGGTCACTGATCGATTTAAGCTGC
Organism: Galemys pyrenaicus; assembly: GCA_019455555.1. Lineage (NCBI taxonomy): Eukaryota > Metazoa > Chordata > Mammalia > Eulipotyphla > Talpidae > Galemys > Galemys pyrenaicus. The sequence goes on along the minus strand of JAGFMF010011645.1, from coordinate 898,416 downwards.
TCCACTGCGTTAACAGAACCATGACCCGAATGAAGGTATACAGCAGGTGACTGATTGTGCAAAGCATCTCTGATCGAGCGGCCACTCCATGACCAGGGGCACATCGCGTATTTTAATGACTCTGGGAACATAGGAAGTGATTCTGTGGGACCGGAATGAGTTCCGTAGTGACTGCACAAGCCAAATGACATGAAAATCAAAAGCCTGGCCCACAGATTGCCCCCTGGGAGAGGTGGACACTGGAAGGTCAAATGAACCTGAAGTTAAATGAAACCCCCAAACTCCGCCACAGGGTGGGAAAGGAAGCCAAGATGAATGGGGTGTATTGGGACAGGCGGGCAAGAAATCCTGGATTACGTAGATGCACGCTGACTCGGTCATTCTCAGATGACCTGGCACTTTTAAGACAAAGGGGAAGACTAGAGAGGAGACCAGAATGAGCCATCCAAAGCCCAGAAGTTAAAAGCAGTTCTCACTTGGGGAAAATGCTGTGATCTGCTTTAGCACTGAGGAGCAATCTCAAGAATATCGTCACAAAAAGAAAGAGAGGCAGTGGGAAATTTCTGCTCTTTTTTCTCGTGTATTGGCCTCGAAGGGAGCGTCCAGGCTGGCAGCATCAGTTCAGGGGGAAAAGCCAAAAAGGGGGATTGGGTGCTGGGCAGGTGGTCTCCCCTCCACTCCCTGGTCCTTGCGGGAGCCACACGCCTGCTGCCTTTGGGGTGAACCTTGCTTTGTCTTACCTGCAGCTGCACCCACATTCTGACCCTGAGGCCGTGCACCCCGCCTCCTTAAGTTTAGCCCCCCGTTTTCTGGAGGCTGAGCTGCAGGCACACCCTCAGGCTTTGGACTCGGTGCATGCAGCCCGATCTCGCAGGCCAGGACTCAGGGGCCAGTGAGGCTTCTGGTCTGCGAGCAGACGGGGCTCTGTCCCTCGTGAGGCGAGTCCCAGCGTCCACACGCTGCTGTTCGAGCCTAGCTGTCAGTGTGTGCTTCCAATCTGTGATGTGCTTATGGCTCTCGCCCCCTCTGGGGTCTTCCCTTCCTGCTCCTGACGGCAGCTCTGCCCTCCCTGGGGTGCGTGCCCCCGCCCAAGCCAGCCCCAGGGTCCTCGTGGCTGAGGGGTCTCTGGGAAGCCCGGCTTAGGTCCACCTTTTCCGGTCCCATGAAATGCTGCTTTTGCAGCCTGACATTTCCTTGCTCTTCTTGAGGGCCTGACTTCTTTACACGGTGATTCTCTTTCAGCTCATCAAGGTGGCTTTGGGGAAAAGCCTGGCAGCCGTGGAGGCCCAGAACACAGCCCTTGGCCCACCTTCCCCTGGCGGAGGGCACGGTGCCAGGGGGCTTCAGGACGAAGCGCTCCACCTGCGGGCTGAGCTGCACCAGCACTCGGAGGCGAGGAGGAGGGCCGAGGGGGAGCTGAAGGAGCTGAAGGCTCAGCTCGAGGAGGCGGGGTTCTCCTCCGTGGCCCACATCAGGTAGGCGGCCCCGGCAGGGGCCCACCAGGCGCGTGACCCGTGTGGCCGCCCTGTCACCGGTGCCATCTCCGGAGGCGCTGTGACGGAGGGCGAGACCGTCCGCTCACCGATGCCCACGCCAGTCTCCAGGGCCTGCGCTCAGAAACGCAGCTGCCAGCACGTGCCCTGCTGCCCTGCCTGTCCCTGCCCAGAGCATCCCTGGGTCTAGAATAAGCTGGAGAGGAGCCTGGCCGGAGTGTCCCTGGTCCGTAGTCCGGGAAACTCCAGTTCCTGTGACTCGGCTGGCAGGACTGTCCATGGGAGCTCCTTGGGCGACTTTTGAAATGTTCTTTTGATTATTCTTGGTGCCGGTTCATTTATTCTGTCATCGTATTTCTCTCCTTAAATTCTACTAATTTAAGGCATAAGTTTTTCTTTTCAAAAAAGTTGATTTTTTTTCTAAAGATTTTAGAGAGCAGGGTGCAGCCAGAGGTGCAGGGGGTGACAGGAGTCACCAGAGACAGGGTGGGGAGCAGAACAGGTGGACTGACTGAAATCCTCTGCTGAGGGAGCAGCGGGGGACAGGAGAGGTCTGCTGCACCATGGGGTCCGCTCCCTGGCGGGGGATGGAACTCTCAGTGCAGTGGCTGCAGAAGCCCCACAGTGCGGCGCTCAACCCCTTGTACCACCAGGGAGGCCCTAGAGCATAACTCTTACTTTAACTTTATTCTATGTGTGCTGAGGTGTGTTGCCGTGGTGATGAACAGTAGTAGCGCACCTCTTTGGAGTCTGTGGTTGAACTTGCACTCCGAGTTGGGCAGGGGGATGGGATGAGACATGGGGGGCAGGGCTGGGGGCAGACCTAGCTGCGTGTCCTGCAGGAATGCCATGCTGAGCCTGTGCCTCGAGAATGCAGAGCTGAAAGAGCAGATGGGAGAAGCGATGTCTGATGGATGGGAGATGGAGGAAGACAAGGAGAAGGCCGAGGTGTTAGCGGACACGGTGGGAGTCAGAGGGGATCCGAGTGGGGGCTGCCTTCAGGCTGAGTTCAGAAAGCTCCAGAGAAAACTGAAAAGCGCCCACAGCACCATCAACCTCCTCAAAGAACAGCTGGCGCTGAGCAGTGGGGACAAGAGAAGCAAACTGACGCCCGAGCTGCTGGTGCCCGCGGGGCTGCAGACGGACAGCAGGAGCGCGGAGCTGGCCGGCGCCCCGGGGAGGCAGCAGCGCCAGGAAGAGGCGGCTGCGGCCGAGAGGCCCTGCCCCAGACCCCAGAGCCTCGACCTGGGGGCGGCCCCCCCGCTGGACGCCCACCAAGTGAGTGTGGGATCGGGCGGGGAAGAAAGCCCCGAAAGACGGGCTCTGCCGGGGGCCAGGGGGCCCCACTGTCAGGGAAGGGTCTCTCTGCACGTCCCGCCTGGGAGGCTTTTCCAGCATCAGCTGTGACTGTCTCGAGCGTCACTCCCACGGATCTGTCTTGAGTGCTCAGCTTTCCAGATAACACATCAGGCCCGGAGACCTGGTCTCTGCCCTGTGGGGGCCCCATCTGTGGGGAGCACCACACGGAGACAGACGGGCTCCCAGGCGCAGTGCAGGGAGACCTGGGGCTGCGGTGGGCCCAGACCCCAGACGAGTGAACGACGTGCCCCCTTTGGCCGCCACTTCCTGCAGGCCTCTGTGCCTGGGGGCCGCGGAGGTAGGTGGGCGGGAGCCGCAGGGCAGGCTCTCACCTCCTTTCTACTGTGGGGCCAGCTCAGCAAGCTCCAGCGGTCAGTCGTTCTGGGTGTGGACTCAGAGCCGCACAGACACGCGCCCCGGCCGCAGGCGCTGCCGGGATGGCCGGTGCTGCCCTCTGGGATGGGCCAGGGAAGGGCCAGGGAGGTGGCCGGCACGGCGAGGCGGTGTGTGACCTTGGGCTGCCCCTGCCCGGGCTGCCTCCTTTCACAGCTGGATAACCAACCCCAGGCCTGCGACCCTGGGCCTCGGTCCGAATGCGGCCTCCCGGGGCCCACCAAGCACCTGCGGTCCCAGCTGGCGCAGTGCCGGCAGCGCTACCAGGACCTCCAGGAGAAGCTGCTGATCTCGGAAGCCACCGTCTTCGCGCAGGCCAACCAGCTGGAGAAGTACAGGGTCATGCTCAGTAAGTCGCACGTCTGCTCCCCATACGCCAGGGCCTCGCGCACTCTGCTTGTCCTGCCCCGACAAGAGCGTCTGGCCCTGACACGGGCCTGGAGCTGGGGGAAGGCGACCCCCGGGGGCCGCGGCCGGCAGAGAGGAGTGAAGGGATGTAGCATGTGGGCTGAGCAGTAGCGAGCGTGGAGGCAGGATGGTGGCAGAAGTGGGTTTGCTGGTTTCTGCACAGTCAGTCGACTGCCTATAACGGGGGTCCCCAGGAAAGGGGGAAGTTCCAGAGTCCCGGTTCCGCCCTCAGTGGGTGGAACTGAGCAGGGATAAAAAAATGCTGGAGAGAGGAGAAAAGAGGACAGAAGGAAGGGAGGAAGAAGGAAGCAGGATGGAGAGCAGCAAGGAGACCAGGAGGAGGCACGTGGAGCAGAGGGACATGTGAAGAAACTGCGCTTGCTTTTTGGTCTTGAACTAGTTAAAACAGATGTGGGTGAGAGACCCGTGGGGAGCTTAACCGTGGCAGCCTTCATCTTGATTTTGATTTTGCTCTTTTCCTCCCGGATTTGTCTGACTCTTTCTGACCCTTTTCTATGGGTCTCCATGAAAGGTCCTTCAGACGTGTGGCAGGCTTTTGGGCCTTGCTTTGGGCCAATCGTATTTGGCTGGATTTTTACCCTCAAGGAGATGGGCAACTTTGTAACTATATTCTTTGTCTTTTCTGTATTGTTCCTAATTATATTAAAGTTCCTGTCCATTAAAGGTCTTATATGTTTCTTAATGTGGCGGATAGCAAAACCCATTCAGAGAGGGCAGGTTTGGGGGTTCTGGGGTGCCCCTCTCCCTGCCCTGTAACACGCCGACCTTCCTAACCTGGATTGCCCAGCGTCCTCTGCTTCTCTTTGTCCTGCATCGGCTTCTCCAGAATCCACCATCGATGCTGGTCTAACAGAACCTCCCCAGCGGTGAAACGGTTCGTCCCGACATCTCGTGTGGTTACAGGGCACAGGAAGTATAGCTAGTTCAACTCAGGAACTTAGAGATGCCTTAAGTTGTAGTTACTCTTACATAAAACAGTCGCATCTGGCTGGTTAGTTCAGTTCCATCCAAACATGGCCTCGCTGCGGCTCCTAGAGACGGTGATAGGCGATGCCCAGCCGTGGGGCCTGGGGCTCGGGTCCACTGCAGCAGGGGCTGTCGGCGGCAAAGTCCAGCGCATCCTGCAGCGGGGCCTGAGGCCGGGTCTGACGCCTGCCTCTTGAGGCCAGGCCCGTGCCGGCGAGGCCGGGGCATGTGTGGGGCATTCAGCTCCTCTGCAGCGTCCTCTGTCTCTTTTCCAGCAGGTGAATCCTCGGTGAAGCACGTCAGCAAGCAGGTCCAGGTGGACCTGCAGGACCTGGGCTACGAGACCTGCGGCCGCAGTGAGAACGAGGCCGAGCGGGAGGAGACCACCAGCCCCGGTGAGAGCTGCAGAGTGGGCCCACCTATCCCCGAGCGTCCGGCGTGGGTCCCAAGGCCGGTGGGAGGAGCAGGGGCGAGGGGCTGCTGCAGATTCGAGAGGACCCAGGACGAGCGAGGGCAGGGCGTTTGGAGGCAAACTCGGCCCAAAACCACACTGGGTGTGCGTGTGCATTACTGCAGTTAGTTCTCGCCAACTGCTATCCATTTTTATAACGTCCTAGCCGATGAATTACGCTACCGAAAAAGATAGCAGCGCTGGCTGATTGATGAAAAGACCGGTGAGCTTTCGAGAACATGCAAGTTGCTCGCGCAAGGCACCCATGCAAGGCACTCCTTCCGCTAGGGAAGGGCTGAGGCTGTAGGGACACTGGCCAAGTGGAAAGTGAAGAGAGAACGCTCAGTAAAACAGAAGCATCCGCAGCTGACTTGCAGGGGCGGGAACAGAAAGTGCCGCAGTGGCCGGTGCGGTGCGGGGCCCGGAGCGGTCTCCACTTCCCCGTAGCTGCGTCCTCAGGCCCGGACCCGCCGCCCTGCAGGGCCACGGCACGCACTGGCTCAGCTGTCTTGGTGCTTGTTTGCAGAGTGTGAGGAGCACTACAGCCTCGGGGACGCCTTCCTGCTGAACGGGCTGTGCTCTCAGCCGGGGTGCCTGGACGGCCCTCTGGCCAGCCCCCCGCGGAGGACGTCCGTGGAGGGCCAGCCGGGCAAGCAGGAGGCCTTCCAGGCCCGCGGGAGGTCGGACGACGTCTCCGTCCTGCGCGAGGACGTCAGGAGCCTGAAGACGCAGCTGCAGGGCGCCCACAGGCTCATCCAGAGCCTCAAGAGCCGGGTCCGGTCCCTCTCCGCCACGAGCGATTACTCCTCCAGCCTGGAGAGGCCCCGGAAGCTGAAGGCCGTCGACCCCCTCGAGGGGTCTTCGCCTCGCAGCGTCACTGACGAGGATGAGGGGTGGCTGTCCGACGGCACCGGGGCCTTCTACCCCCCAGGGCTCCAGGCGAAAAAGGACCTGGACAGCCTGATCCAGAGAGTGTCCCAGCTGGAGGCCCAGCTCCCCAGAACTGGACTGGAGGGGAAGCTGGCCGAGGAGCTGAGATCTGCCTCCTGGCCTGGGTAAGGGCAGCGGGGGCCTGGCCGCTCTGCCGTGTGCGTGGAGGGGGTGCCGGCAGACACGGGGGGCCTGGCAGATGGGGGTGCCGGCAGACACGGGGGGCCTGGAAGATGGGGATGCCGGCAGACACAGGGGGCCTGGCAGATGGGGGGCCAGCAGCACAGTCAGAGGCAGGTCTGAAGAAAGGCCAGGAGACGTGGGTCTCGCCTGGCGTCCGGGGTCTCCTCTTGGGACCACCGTGCAGTGATGCGTGTGGTCCAGCAGGGACCGAAGCGGCAGCCAGGCTCGGAGCCTGCTCGGGCACTCGCAGGCTTATAACCCACCTTGTTTTTCTCAGCCTGCTCCTTCGCCTGCTAAGTGAGGCTGAGACCCCACCTGGAGGGTGGTCACCGGGTTTAAGTGCATCCCCCAAGTGCTTACAGCCTCCCCTGACACACTCGGTGCTGTTTGCCGCGATTCGGATTTCATGGACACTCGTGCTGGAAGACGTGGGCAGACTCCTCGTCCTCGTGTGGCCCCTGGTGTTCCGGGGCCTCCCCTGGGCTGCGGCCTCAGGTCGGCGTCACTTCCGCTCCACGGCATTGTCGGGTGGCCCAGAGGGGAGAGCAGCTTGCCCTCCTGCGGGCACGCAGCAGAGCCCCTGCACGGGGCTGGCCCTGTGGTTTGACCATCTCTGCACTATCGGTCTGCCGTGGGCACGTGGTCTCTGAACCGGGAGACACGAGAGGACCTGGCCTGATGCAGTCGCGGATGAAGCGGTCTGCTCGATGTACCCGAGTGCCGGTGGAGGCCTCCGTGACCGCAGATCTGCTGGTGCCGTCGGGAGTGTGACGCGCGGTCACCACCCGGGGGCCCAGGACGGGCGTCCGCGTGGCATAGACACGGCAGCGGACAGCAGCGGCCCACACGCCATTGGACGCGATCGTTCTCTGGGCAGAATTTCCGCTTAAATAGCTCTTGGAGGGGGTGTAGCCGGAGGGGCTTCCCGGGATGTTCTCGTAGAAATGTCTCTGAGGCCACCGTCACAGCACTTACCCTTTTCTCCCCCTTCGTCTCCCTTCCTGCTTTAGGAAATATGATTCCCTGATTCAGGATCAGGCCCGAGAGCTGTCCTACCTGCGCCAGAAGGTACGAGAAGGGAGAGGTATCTGCTACCTTCTCGCCCAACACGCGAAGGACACCGTGAAGTCGTTCGAGGACCTCCTGAAGAGCAACGACATCGACTACTACCTGGGGCAGAGCTTCCGGGAGCTGCTGGCACAGGGAGGCCAGCTGACAGAGAGGCTCGGCTGCAAGCTCAGCACCAGTAAGCCAGCCAGGTGCTGCGGAGCCCTCCGCCCAGCCCACCCCACCCAGGAGCCCGCCGCACCTCCCCGGGAGCTTCTTACTTTTAAAGATTTATTTATTTATGCACACAAGAGCCAGGGTACAGGCCAGAGTCATGGGAGGTGAGAGGATTCCCCCAGAGACAGAGTGGGGAACAGAACAGGCAGATGGACTGAAACACAATGCTGAGGGGAGCAGCAGGCGAGGCAGGAGAGGTCTGCTGCGCCCTGTGGGTCCCTCCCTGGCCAGGGATCGGACTTGTGCTGCAGTGGCTGCGGATGCTTCATAGTGTGGTGCTCAACCCCTTGCGCCACCAGGGAGGGTCCCCAGGAGCTTTATAACCCAGACTCCTGCATCCACTTCATCTCCCGGGAACCAAGAGAGAATCAGGACCCACCGTGCGGGCTCCCGGGAAGGACAGGTCGAAGATGCGTCTTTACGGCCGTAGCCGCTTCAGCGTCGTGGGATGTGATGTTAGGGAAGGAGGCAGCGCCACCCAGCCTGGGGGAGAAAGGGATCGAGACCGGAAGGCTCCATATGTGGCCAGAGCTCGGCAGTAAGGAGTGCGAGGCCGGGCATTCGCTTTGGGCCAGTGACGCCTCTCTCCATCCACTGTGTCTTCCGTGAATGTGCTTCACGTGCTGAGAGCCCCAGGCCCTTGGGGTGTGGCTTAGGCACCCGCTGCTGTAGTAGCAGGGCTAGGAATTGGGGAGCCATCAGAATCCTTTCCTTAGAGTCCCAAGAGCACCCCGGAGGTACAGCAGGTCGGTGGGGCGCCAGCCACCCCGTGTCCTGCAGGCAGAGGTGGGCAGGGTCGTGTGCAGGAGCAGGAGCAGGCTCTGCACGGCAGCTGGGTGGGGCTCACGGACACGCACTTGGAGTCAGCCTTCAGGCTGGGAAGCAGAACGTTCCAGAGGGAAGCTGGGCAGGCGCCGTCTCAACATCTTTAGCTCATTGTGGGGGGTCATGACGGCGACTCCCGTCCTCCCGGTGGGGGAAGGTCTGCCAGAGCTCAGGGAGCCTTCCAGCCCTCCCCCCCGCCCCCCAGGCACAGTCTGTGACCCCGGGAAGCTGCGCCTGTGTGTCCTGCTGCGGCAGCTCAGCTGGCCCGAAGCGGGCCCTGCACTGGTGATGCGCGTGGGCCCGTTACAGCTCTTCCCTCCCCTCCTCAATCTGTTCGCAGAGGATCATAAAAGCGAGGAAGAGCAAGCTGGACTGGAACCTCTGGCCCTCAGGTAATGCAAACTAGAATCGGCAAAGGCCGGGGCAAAGACCCCGGGCTGTGGGAGCGCCACTTCAGCAACTTCAGCAGGGTGGTGGGAGGGCCTGGGGGGTACTCTTTAGAGATTTGTTTATGCTACAAGAACTGGGGTGTAGGAGGTGAGAGGATCCCCCAGAGGCAGCGCGGGGAGCAGAACAGGCATCTACTGAAACGCACTGCTGGGGGGGAGCAGCGGGAGGCAGGAGAGGTCTGCTGCGCCCTGTGGGTCCCTCCCTGGCTGGGGATCGAACTCATGCTACAGCGGCTACGGATGCTTCACGCTGTGGTGCTCAGCCCCTTGACCTACCGGGAGGCCTGATTCTGTTGATTTCTACTTGCACATTTACCCCCAGGCTTAGCCACCCGGTGAGTCTGACAACTTGCCCTGTGGGGCCCTGGCACCTCCAGGGCTCTGCTTTCTGTGTGTAAGCACCAGCTGTGCCTCCTGCAGAGCTGACTTCCAGGGGGGAGTTGGCCCTTGGCTTAATGGTCACCCACTTGCCTTGGGGAAAGTGAAACTTCAGAGGCCCGTCAAAGACCCCGGGAGCTCCACTGCCTCTGGAAAAGGCGTGTAGGCCGGGAGTATGCAGCAGCCGGCTGGTTGTGTCCGAGTGTGCCTAGCTGTGGCACTCTGTCCTCTGTGGAGGGGGCGGCTTTTGTTATCTGAACCGCCCGGGACGCGTGCCTCCTCACGGAGGGCTTCACGCACGGGAGCTGGGGCTGGAGCTGGCTGCGCTGTGTGGCCTGGACTGTCTCCGGCAGCTGGTCCCGAGCTCTCCGAGTGCAGCCGTGCTGGAGCAAGCTTTAGGCAGCAAGCTCAGGCCCGGCGGGACCCCTCGTCCCCATGGTGTGTGGCCCCTGTGCCGGGCAGCTCCGGTGCACCTCGTGTGCCCCACTGTCCCCCACCAGCAGTGGGGCACCCTCACTCTCCACAGGGGTGGCCCCTCACGGCGTGGCTCTGCCCATGCGCCCTGGCCAGGACTGGTGGTCGGTGACCTTGCTCTGCTCCGTGTCCTCCCGCCCAGGCTCAGCAGGGAGCTGCAGGAGAAGGAGAAGGTGATCGAGGTGCTGCAGGCCAAGCTGGACGCCCGCTCCCTCACCCCCTCCAGCAGCCGCGCCCTGTCCGACTCCCCACGCTGCCCCAGCAGCTCCTCCTTCCTGTCCGACGAGCTGGAAGCCGGCTCCGATATGGAGATCGCCAGCGAGGGCACGCACTACGAAGAGAAGAAAGCCTCGCCTGGCGGCTCAGGTAACCCCGTCTCCGAGCGGCAGCACCTTTTCCAGGCTGAGAGCCCCCATAACTAGGCCTTTGGGTCCACCTGTGGGCATCAGGCTGAACGGAGGGCGGGGCCTAAGCGCCAAGCCCAGGCCTCTTGGGCTGGCACTTTGCAGCCCCTGACGCTGCAGGTGCCTGCCCTCCCGGCCCCCACGGCCCACGCATACGTGCACGAGCCACCGTGGGGGGACGGCGGCCGACCCTCTCAGGTCAGAGGGACGTCTCACCCTGCTGCCGTCTGACCAGGCCCCGGGAGCTGTGGGGTCCACGCAGGCTGCCGGCCCTGCTGGCGGGGCTCACGGTGACGCCCGAGCCTGCTGCCCCCTCTGCAGTGGCCTCGCTCAGGGCTAGCACGGCCCCCAGGCTCGGTGCTTGCCTGAAAGCAGAGTCTGCCTGGCCCCACGCCGCGTGGCCCCAGGGCCGGACCCACCTCCCTGCGGAGCACCAAGTGCGTTCTTCCGTCCGTGGCTTTGTAGATTCCACCCACCTCTCCAGTCGCTCTGACGGCCGGTCTCCCAAGCCAGCAGCCACCAGTGCCTCTCAGGGGGTTCAGGCTGAGCCCCGCAGCAACCCCGCCAGCCTGCCAGCTCCCCAGGGCCCCCCCCAGGAGGCCGGCGGGGCCCAGCCAGGTACGCCACCGGCAGCTCCGCATCCTCTCCCCGCCGTCCCCGCCACCAAGGGCTAGACCCGGTCACGTGCCGCCTTACACCGTACCTGTGTCTGCCTTCCCTTTGGGGTGGACGTGTGAGAAAGAGGTGACCGCAACAGCCTCTGCTCTGCCCACCGATTCTGCCTGGCGCTGGCTGATCGTTGTGACGCGCACGTTTCCAACTCTTTCTCTCGCTGCATCCGGGGTGCAAAGGGGCAAACTGTTTCTGCTAGGGTTACAGCAGCCAGAGGCTAAAGGAATTCACCTCTACGGCTCGTCCTTGTTACCTCTTACGCGCGTGCGCCTCTGCCACGGGGCACGTCCACGGGGATGCTCCGTGTCCTCACGCAGGACCGTCTGGATCCCTGACGGGGTGGCCCTGGCTGCGGCGGGGCGGCCCTGGCTGCGGCGGCGCGTCCTGGGGCCAGCCAGGGGGCGCAGGCCACTCTGCCGCCTCTGGGGGGGCGCTTGCTAGGTGGGCGGCTGCCCTCGAGGAACGCCCCCTAAGCGCCAGCGCCTGCGGTGTGGCTTCTGGTGAGGTAGCGCCTCCCTTCTGTGGCCCTGTCTCCCCTGAGAAAGCGGCCAGACTCTTAAGGAGGTGTCCCCATGCCCCCAGAGCCTGGACTCAGTTTCTGGGCCAGAGTGGACAGAAATCGTGGGGGCTCATCGCCCAGCTCCACAGACAAACTCTTCGGGGTGTCCCAGAGCAAAGGGCAAAGGCCTAGAAGTCAGGAGCCCCCGAGGGGGCACGTGTCACTGCCTGTCTCCGAGGCCTCCTTCTGTCCTGCGGGGGCTGCCGCCCACTGGCTGTCCTCCGGAAAGAGGCCAGACTCCACCTGGGAACCCCCCAAGGCCCTCAGTGGGGGCAGCACCTCGCTGGCCTTCACATGCGCATGGGCTCAGGGGCCTGAAGCAGCTGGGCGGTTTGCAGTCTTGCCCTGGGGAGTCTTGCTCTGGGGAGGCCTCTGCTTTGGTCTGGGGAAGGAAGACCTGGCCTGGGGTCAGGTTCGCAGTCAGCCTTGCAGTGCAGGTGGTGAAAGCACAGCCCTAGCCCTAGTCCAGGCAGCCCTCCTGCTGTGGTCTGCTCCCCAGAGGATTCCAGGAGTGGGTGGGCTCCTTCCAGTGTGGGGCAGGGGGCCCTGGGCACAGCCGGCCTGGCCTGTCCTCCCCAGGGCTGAGAGGGCTCGGACCGGGGCCTGAGTTATGGCCAGGCCCTGGCCTTCTGCACGGAGACTGCACGTGTCCCCCCGCACAGCCTCAGGGCCCGCCAGGCCAGCTCTCCGTGGCCACCGCTAGCAGCTCGGCCACTGAGCAGAGACCGCTCCCCAGGCGCCACCTGCTCAGGGGAGCCTCACCCCTCCACCTGTCGCCTCCTCTGCTCACTCCCTTCTAATGACGTCTCCTCTTTCCCGCCTCTGTTTCCAGGCCTCCACTTACCCTCCACACGCAGGTTGGCCGGTCCCCCGCAGGCACCACGGGCCTCCACTCCGCCCAGCTTCCTGCCCTTGAGCCCCGCCGGCCCTCCCCTCCTGGGCTGCGAGACCCTGGTGGTCTCCTTGGCAGCGGCTCAGCAGGAGCTGCAGATGCTGCAGAAACAGTTGGGAGAAAGTGAGCACCCGCCTGTCTGTGTGCTGGGGCGCCGCCCGCCCTGCCGCCCCGCATGGCTTGGCTTCGGGGCGCCGCCAGGAGCCGCGGGTGCCACGGGGTGCACAGGGTGCATGTTACCAGTGGCCAGGGCAGCCCTGCTGGCTGTGCTTGGACGTGCGCTTTCCGCTTCCCTGCGTGTCTGTCCCACCAGCTAACAGGTGTGTCTGCTCACGAGGTCTGAGACCTGGCGCTGCCCCACGGCCCGCACGCGGGGTGCCCCGCCCCGTGCCCACGCCTGGACACCCCACTGTGTGGTGGACTGGCCACGAGACAGGGCCACGATCAGCGGGCTCCCTCCATGCCTGTCACAGCTCCTGCTGGGTTCTTTTTCTTAAAGTTTTTATTTATGCTCACAAGAGCTGGGGTACAGGCCAGCGGCATGGGGGGTGAGAGGAGTCACCAGAGACAGAGTGGGGAGCAGAACAGGCAGACTGGCTGAAACACACTGCTGAGGGAGCAGCGGGGAGCCAGGAGAAGTCTGCTGCGCCATGGGGTCCGCTCCCTGGCCGGAGATGGAACTCGCGGTGCAGTGGCTGCAGAAGCCCCACAGTGCAGCGCTCAACCGCTGTGCCACCAGGGAGGCCCTGCTGGGGGTTTCTAATCGACTTCCAGTCCTAACGTCCTCAGGCTGAGGCATGAAGGTGTGCCGGGGCTCGGAAGGGGGCGACACGGTCCTTTGCTCGTCATGCGGGCTCGTGACTGTGACCGCTGCTGCCGAGCACGCAGCTCGGACCCAAAGGCGGACTTGATGTCTGCTGGGGTCCCGTCCTCTGGCCCCGAAGACCCCAGGGGACTAAGAACCCACAAGCCACCTGCTGCCTTAGAGAAGGGGTGGGGATAGCATTAGCCGATGCCTCATCTTAGGAATCGTTATGTCTGTGGTCACTTAGCTTGGGGAAAGAAAGCAGCCCTCACCAAGGAACTCGCCTGGAGTGGCAGGTTTTTACAACAGCTCAAAATTGACAGCTCAAAGGCAGGTTGAAAGGACGCTAAGCCACACTCGATGCCTGCAGGGCAGCTCTGGTGGCCCCAAGGCTGACGACAGGGGCCCCAGGCAGAGGGGGGCCCCAAGCAGGGGGACGCCCAGTCTCCCGTCTGCAAACAGTGTCTGCTCAGCCTCCCCGTTGGTTTCTGGAACCAACTCGATGAAAACCGCTTTGGGGAGAGTCTGTCCATCTTCCCGTCTGGACGGGAGGGCGACGAGGCTGCCTCCTGCTCCCGGCCCGCGCAGGACGGCTGCGAGGTCCACAGGCCGGGCTGGCAGAGCTGGTCTCTCATGCAGGGGCCTCGGCAACCTTGGGGCGGGCAGGGGCGGGACCGCGGCTCCAGGAAGCCAGGCGACCGCTCGAGGCAGGAGATGCGGGCTCAGCCCCGACTTCCGGTCTCAGGTCCGCGTCTCCATCACACCTCTCTCCCTGGGATGGTTCCGTCCTGTTTGGCTCACAGAGCTGAACTCAGCCTCGTGCCACCATGGGGCCCAGTGGGCGGTGCCGCGTCTCTGACCTTGAACTACTTACTTTAGTTCTGGAATGAACAACCACGGCTAACAATGTGTCCCACGCCAAGATGGCCAAAGCACCCTCTAGCGCCTTTGCTTTGCCTCCTTTCCTCTGTCTTTCCACCTTTGTCACGTCATCCTTGTCGTGCGGGAGGGAGGGAGGATGGTGCTGTGCATGAAGATGCTTCGAGGGGGTTGAATTGGGCACGTGTTTGCTCTGAGACTTTGACGGGAGCTGGGTGGCCCAGCCTTGGTGAGAAACCTTTGCCTCCCGAAGCTCGTTCCTCCCTGAAGACCGAGTTTCCCTGAGATTCCTAATGTTTGTGCCAAGCTCCCAGGGCACAGTGGGGAGCAGCCACTGCTCAGCCCACCGTGGGGCTCAGCACCCCTCGTGCGGGAGTCTGTCTGGCATCTCTGTGAGTGGCGGGGAGACTGAGGCATGAGAATACACGTCCTGGTGCTCCTCACGTAGGAAGCCCTGGGGTTAAAGCTGCCTCCAGCCCTGAGGGCCTCCTCTGCCTTGCGAGGGGTGTGCGAAAGAAATAGGAAAGTCCATCTTCACCGACTCTTCACTGACTTTTAGAATCTTTACTAAAACGTAGAGACTGCAAGAAAAATGCTCGCCCTTTTCATGTCCCTCTTTAACTTCCTGTGGGCCTGGTGAATAGCCAGCATTTTGCAAATCCGGAAGGAGAGAGGCGTGAGTGCTTCCCAACGTGGCTGCCTATTGCAATCTCCTGCATGATTTTAAAACACCCAGAGCCACGCCGCAGCCCACGCTGATGAAGGCGAGCCCCTGGGGGCAGGAGTCTTCAGATGCTTCCCGCACTGTCCTGGCATCCTAGAAACAGCCGGACTCGCAGGCCAGCTGCAAGTGGGGCAAACGTTAGCAAGCACCAACCGCACTCTCCCCTCGAGGGAGCTCGGTGCAGGTGCAGGGAGCAGCAGAGTCCCCTTTGCTCAGGCGGACCTGCCTGCCCACTGCTGTCCCCGAGCGGGTAACCCGGGGAAGAAGCAGGCTTCCAAATGTGGGTCTCTCCAACTGCGGTGTCAGGTAAATGAGTTGAAAATCAGGCTTTAGGCTTTTCTACGCCCTCCGCCCTTCGCCGCCACGCTGGCACCTGGGCCTGGCACGCGCACCTGTAACTCTGGACACCTGGGCCCAGGAGCACTGCCTGCGCATGTGTAAATGGGGACGCCTGCTGGTGTGCTGGGGGCGGGGAGGGGGGGTGTATAAGGACAGGTCGAGGCTGGGAGACCAGGAGGGAGAGGCGGGGAAGTGCGGGGAAAGCGCGTCTGTCCCTGACTCGGCACTTAAGGCCTGTAAAAGCCTACCAGAGGCCCCACAGTTATCCTTCCGCCTGCGGGAACATGAAGCTGCCCAGCCGGGGTGGTGGCAAAACCTGTGGCTGCGCCGCCCCCCACCCCCAGACCGGGCTGCTTGAGCGCAGTGGCTTCATGGGACGCAGGGCACACTCCAGAGGGCGCTCCGGAGTCCTCAGGGAGACGTGCTCCCGTCTGCAGCTCTGGAGCCCCGGGCTGAGTCCAGACCACACTTGCCTTCCGTGGACACTCCCACAGCACAGGCCACAGCCTGGGGTGGGGGAGGGCACTGGGGACTGCGGCCTCTGACCCTTTCCGCCCCCTGTATCCCCCAGGGAAGCCCGCTGGTCAGCTCTGGCGGGGGCAGCGGCTTGGCAAGGAGACTCCTGTCGTGAGGGCCGGAGCCCGGCTTCAGGACATGCTCCTCTGGAGCCTCCAGGGTTCAGCAGGGGACCACCCAAGTAGAGTCAGCAGCATGCCCGCAGCGGGGCCTCTGGGCTTGGGCTGGGCCCGGGGGCCTTGGGGAGATTTGACCCTCCGCCTCGAGGCCTCTCTCACCAGCAGATGGTGGGAGTGAGTGAGAGTCCAACGTGTAGATCCGTCCTCATCCCCAGGTCAGCCGCCGCTGACTGTCCCGGGCCCGCAGAGTATGCTCTGAGCGGTCACCTCCTCACTGACCTCCCTCTGTTGCCCTCACCCTCTGTCCATGCAGGTGTCAGCTCTGTGCATCCCGCTTCTGCAGCTGCACTGCCAGGCCACCAGGGAGAAGCCAGCTCCCCCCACTACCTCAACGCCGTCCCGGCCCACTCTCCGAGGGGCGCCACAGGACGGGGCAGGATCCTGGAGCCGGGCTACCTGGGCAGCAGCGGCCAGTGGGACCTGATGAGGCCTCAGAAAGGGAGCGGGTCTGGAGAGCTGTCCTCAGGCTCCTCTGTGTACCAGCTTCACGCCAGGCCCACAGGTGCGGCCGGCCAGCGGGCCTAGGACAGCACAGCGCTCCCCTCTTCCCTTCAGTCCCAGCCTGGGGTAAAGTGACAGGGCCACCTCAGTGCTGAGTCCTGCCTCCTCCTCCCAGGGTGGGCTCTGCAGGGACGGGGGTAGGGCCAAGGTTCCTCTGTGCCCCCACATGCGTGTCCTTGTCCCCTGCATCCCGGCTCCCACAGCCCACTCTGAGACCTTCCACAGAGCAGGACAGGCCACCACAGGGCCTTCCTGAGCCAGCTGTGCCCAGAAAGGGAGGCTGTCTCTGTGCAGCCCCCATCCCCTGCACACACACCCTCCTGTGTACACACACACGCCCTCCTGTGTACACACACACCCTCCTGTACACACACACGCCCTCCTGTATACACACACACACCCTCCTGTGTACACACACGCCCTCCTGTGCACACACACACGCCCTCCTGTGTACACACACACCCCCTCCTGTGTGCACACACACCCTCCTGTGTGCACACACACATGCCCTCCTGTGTACACACACACACCCCCTCCTGTGTGCACACACACCCTCCTGTGTGCACACACACATGCCCTCCTGTGTACACACACACACCCCCTCCTGTGTATACACTCACACACACGCTTACACACACACCCTCCTGTGTACACACACACCCCCTCCTATGTACACACAAACAAACCCTCCTGTGTACACACACTCATAAACCCTCCTGTGTACACGCTCACACTCACACACACACCCTCCTGTGTACAAGCCCAACTCGAACTTCCCCAGCCCGTCAGGTCGGGCAGACAGCCACAGAGCGGTAACTCGCGGCACGGGTGACTGCGGAGAGTCGCCCTCCAGCGAGGCAACTGCAATTTTCAAAAGACGTCTTAAGCCCAAAGCCAGACGCTGATCCCTGAGCGAGTCCGGCCCCCTCCGGTGCTGCACTCCCAGCCGCTGGCCGGCCCAGGAGACCCTGCGGAGTCAGTGCTGGGGGGGCAAGGACACCAGCGTCCCGCGAGCTTCCGCTTTCCCCCAAGAACAGGGACGGACGTGGCCCCTTGTCACGCTGTCCCAGTCACGGGAGGAGGGTGTTTGGGCGGAGGGGCCTTTCCTGCCACCTAGTCCCACGGGAAGGCGCGGCAGGCCTGTGTGCAGCGCCTCCCCAAGTCCGCTGGCCGCACCTGCAGGGGCCGACCTGCTGGAGGAGCACCTGGGCGAGATCCGCAGCCTGCGCCGGCGCCTGGAGGAGTCCATCTGCGCCCACGAGCGCCTGCGCCGGCAGCTGGAGCACGGGCTCGGTGCCACCGCTCGAGCTGGAGGTGGGGCCGGGGCGGGGTCCTGGGTGTGGGCGAGACTGGGGCGGCAGGGGGCCCGTGTGGGGAGGGGCTGGGGGGTCCTGGGTGTGGGGAAGACTGGGGCGGCAGGGGGCCCGTGTGGGGAGGGGCTGGGGGGTCCTGGGTGTGGGGAAGACTGGGGAGGCAGGGGGCCCGTGTGGGGAGGGGCTGGGGGGTCCTGGGTGTGGGGAAGACTGGGGCGGCAGGGGGCCCGTGTGGGGCAGGGGCTGGGGCCAGTTCAGGAGACTGGGGCGGCAGGGGGCCCTGGGGTGTAGCAGGAGGCTGGGGGCTCCCCTCTTTGGCTCCTACTTGGAGCTTTTGAAGGGAGGACCCTTGTGCGGAACTTCCTGGATTTTCCCTTCCACACGTGCAGGATTGGGGGGTACTGCCCAGCCCCACACGGCACAGCATGGCCAGCCTCCTCAGAGCCATTTCAGGCCTGGTCCTGGCACCTGCCCCGACGGCGCCCACTGCCACCGCAAGGGAGCCGGGCTTCAGGGCACCCCACATCCCTCCCCAGCAGCCCCTCTCCGCACCGGCCCTGGGGGTGCCCGGGGATGCCGGCCCTCCCCTGCCCGTGTCCTGCCCAGCCCAGCCGACCCAGCCATGGGGCGGAGGCCTCTGGGCACCAGCCCTGCGTGGTCACGCTCGGGACGCCCCTGAAAGGCACAGGGGCTGGCCTCGCCACTGCAGCTTCAGGCTCAGGCCCGAGGGCCGAGGGGCGGTAGCTCCGGGGTTAGGGCCCCCGAGGTGATTCCTGCTGCACTTCTGGGTAGGGCCCACCGTCCAGTTCTGCAGTCCGGGCCCCGAGGCCGCGCCCCAGCTCGAGAGTGAGAACAGAGTCCTCAGGGAAGAGAACCGCAGCCTCCAGGCGCAGCTGGGCCACACCGCCAGAGGTGGGTGGTGGAAGCCACAAGCACAGTCACCTCTGGGCTCTCCTCCCCCCACACTGACCTCCAGCTGGAGCAGCGAAGAGAGCAAGGTGGGACAGTCCAGACTCACGCCCCCGCCCCGGAATGCAGACGCAGCCCCCAGGGGCAGGTTCTAGACCCCCCAGCCACCATCACCCCAGGCTGAGCAGCTCGAGGGACCCCGCTCTGGACCCCACCACCTGCAGGTGCACAGCCACCAGCCTCCAGGGGCCGCTCTGCCCGGCCCCGTGCCCCCCGCACAGAGCAGGGCCCCTCTCCGGTCAGGGCCCTTAGGACTGCACAAGCGGCGGCAGCACGTCCTCCAGAGCCATCCCCGCTCCCGCCGGCCAGGGCCGCAGCCATCTCAGGGCCGTCAGTGTCAGCTGACCTGACCGGTATTTGTGGGTGGAAACAGCTGCTGTTTCCTAGTAAATACCGTAAATGGCAAGCAGGGTGTCGAAAGGACCAAGCTCAGTGTGGGAGAGGGAAGAGGCATCAAGAAGGGTTTGTGGACTGCCGTCATAGAGAAGCACACAGGAGAAAGGCCGCTCCGGGCAGGGGAGGCTGCTACGCCCCGCGGCTGTGCTGCCTGCGGCGGCTGGGACAGCCCTGTCAGGTCGTGGTCAGGGGCCCGAACCCGCACGCCCTAGTGGTCTGGCCGGCGCTGTGCACAGAGGAGGCCCCGAGCGAGAACGAGCTCTGGGTGTGCAGAGAGGAGAAAGGGTACTCCAGATAAGACACCCAGTCGCCCGTCCCCTCGGGGCAAGCGCCCGCCAACGGGGTGGCCCGAAGCCCGGCCGCGATGTCTGAAAGCTGACACAAGTCTGAGGAGCTTTGTGTGGGCCCCCTTAGAAAAGGGGTTCTGAAGCAGGCCCCAGAAAACTGGGACAAAAGGAGCAACATCAGAGTACAAGTCAAGGTCACAGCTGCTGTTGTCAGCTCGTGGGGGTCTCTCCCCAACGTGGGTCTCTCCTGCGGCCCCCCAAGTCCCTGGTGCAAGCCCAAGGAGGCAGGCTCCCGCCACCTCCCGCGGCTCCCCTTGCGCCCACCTGCCTTCCCTGCACGCTCCACCAGCCCCCCGCTCTGCCCTCCCCAGTGAGGTCCGGGCCCTCCCCTTTTATGCCTCGGAGACCACCTTGCAGGTGAGAAGAGAGCAGGGACCCAGTGACACACCCAGCAGCTCCCACAGCCTTCCCTGCTAATGATCCTTGAGAAATTAGTCACGAGCACAGGGAAGAGCAGATCCCCAACTTGCAAAAACACGGAAAGAACTTACTCTGAAGACCGTAGACAAAAAACTGACGTGATCCTTGCAAACGGAGCGGCTCTTCCCTGGGTGTGTGTGGCTTGCAGAGAGCAAGCATCGGCCATCAGCGTGTCCAAAAGCAAGGCCTGCTGTGCGATGAGGGGCCCGGGCCCGTAAGGCCAGACCCCGCCGGGCTGGGAGCGACACTCCGGGGCGCCTTGGCTCTGTCCTGTCCCGGGGTGGGTGTCCTCGCCACCTTCCCGCCTCCAAGCAGCCCGTGTTCCGCTCTCCAGAGCACGCCCAGGAAGCGGAGAGCCTGCGGGAGGCGCTGCTGTCCTCCCGGTCTCAGCTCCAGGAGCTGCAGCTGGAGCTGAAGCAGCGGCAGGCAGAGCAGCAGCAGCTCCTGGAGGACCTGCAGGGGAAGCAGCGGGAGATCGCGCAGTTCCAGGAGGAGCGGCTGGCGCTCCAGGAGAGGGACTCCAGGTAGGCCGGGCACGGCAGGGGCCCGGGGAGCCCCTCTTTGGGCCTAGACTCCGCGGCCTCTTTTGGAAGCCTCAGTTTCCCTTCTGCTCTCCCTGACACTGGGGACTGTGAGCAAAACAAAGGGCTTCTCGGGGCACCCCCTTCTCACTCCGGTGTCGAGGGAGTAACGCCTGTATGGCAGCCCCTGTTCAGCACCCAGAACTGCGCAGAGAGCCCAGAACCTGCCATGACGCCGTCCCCAGCGTCGCCTGCTTGTCCGCTGGGGGCGCACCGGGGTGGTGAGGTGCCGCTGGCAGCTCCCACCAAGGGGCCATGCCAGGACAGGCCCTAGGCTCCCAGCCCCACCCCACGTCTGCTGCGGGCGGGTCCCAGGCTCCAGGGCGGCAGGGGCAGAGGGCGGTGGGCTCGCAGCCATGGCCGGTGGCCCCGCCAGCCCTGGGTCCCGTCCCACAGGCTGCGGCAGAAGCTGGCCCTCGTGCAGCAGCAGTGCGAGGAGAAGCAGCAGCTCTCCCAGTCCCTCCAGTCCGAGCTGCAGATCTACGAGGCGCTGCACGGCAGCTCCAAGAAGGGGATGGAAGGTTGGTGTCCGCGGCCCTCCCGCCTGCCTGCGCAGCGTCCAGGCGAGTGTGTGCCCTGGCGTCGCATCGTGGGGTCTGCAGCTGCAGGGTTCTGCCTGCCCAGAGGCTCCAGCCTGGCCTGGCGTGCTTAGTGTGCAGGGAGGGGGCTCTCACAGAGGGGGCGACAGGGCTAAGTAAGACCCAGCCTGACACCCTTCAGATGCTGGCCTGGGGGTTACGTCTCACACGGTCACCACCGTGACGACCTCAGTTCGATCCCCAGCCAGGGAGTGACCCACAGGGCGCAGCAGACCTCTCCTGCCTCACCCACTGCTCCCTTCAGCAGTGTCTTTCAGTCAGTCTGCCTGTTGTGCTCCCTGCTCTGTCTCTGGTGAATCCTCTCACCCCCCGCACCTCTGGCCTGTGCCCCAGCTCTACCATGCAAAAAAAAAAAAATCTCTTTAAAAACTAAAGAATATTAAAAAAAAAAAAAAAAAAAAAAGCCAGAGGAGTGAGACTTCAGGCTTCACCCGCCGAGCAGACAATCAGGTGCAGAGCCTGTAACGTCTGCATTTTAGACACAAGCCGGTCCCGATGGCGTCATCACCGGGCGCGGTCTTGAGTTTGGGGTCGGCAGGGACTTACCCCTGAGCAGAGAAGGCGGCAGGAAGCCCGCACCCCGCCCCACCCCTGCCCTCGCCTTGCAGCCTGCGCCTGGGAGGCCTGTCACCTGTCGCCTCTGAGCAGCGACTTGGGCCGCCTGGTGGCCGAGATCCGAGCCCTGCGAGGGCAGCTGGAGCAGAGCATTCGGGTGAACAACTGTCTGCGGCTGCAGCTGGAGCAGCAGCTGGACGGGGGTGTGGGCAAAGCCAGCCTCAGCACCGCCTCCTTCAGCGAGAACTTCCCGGCCGCCGTGGGCCCCGCCAGCACGCAGCCGTCCTTCCAAGGTAAGGAGGACGAGGGCCGCAGCGGTGGGGCACTGTGGGGTCTGCTGGAAGGGCCAGTCTCGTGCCCCCCCTGGGGGTCAGGGTGCTCCATGTGGTCCTGAGCTTGCACTTACACAACCTGAGGTTCTGGCCAGGTCGGGTGTCAGTGCTCAGTCCGCAGCCCCAGCTCCCTCCTCTTGAAGATAAGGATGGGAGTAGCGTACCCCTTGGAGGGTGATGCGGAAGGTGAATGGAGGTCGGTAGCCCGTCCCCCCATTAGCCACAGGGGACACATTCCAAGTCCCCACCGGTGCCTTCGTAGCCCCTGCCAGCCTGTCTCTTCCCACACACCCAACCTGTGCAGACCGGGGACCGCGGGCCGTGAGTGACCGCAGCTGTTCCTGCAGAAGCACTGCAGCCGGGAGCCACAGCGGACGTGCGTCCGGCCGGCCGCCCGCGCCTCCAGACACAGGCCCAGAAGCAGCGGCGCAGGGCCCGTAGCCCGGGGGCTCATGTAGGCCCAAGGGCGGGCTGGCCGGCCCCATGCCCTGGAGCACACCTTCGGGTTCTGATGGTCTGACCACCTGCGGGACTCAGCCCCGCGGGCCTGGCCTGCCTGGCCGCGCTCTTGACGGCAATGGACACGCCTGGGGCGGCCCCGACGTGCCTTGGGCCAGGCCCTTCCACGGCCTCCTGACTTTTTACCCAGACCCAGAATGGCTCATTTTTGGAGAAGTATTTATCAGCTGTGCTAAAGTTTGGCTTTTATAAGTTAGGCACAGTAAGAGATCAACAATAGGTGATGATAAAGTAGGGCCGCTGCAATGCTACCCCGTAATAAAGCGATGTGAGTGTGGTCTGTCTGTCTGTCTGTCTCTCTCTCTCAACACTTCACTGTCCGGAACCTTCTCACCCCTTGGCTGGAGAAGCTGGAACCCTGGAAAGCGACACCAGGGGCCGGGGGTCTGACACAGAAGAACAGCCCAGCAGTGACCAGCTGGCCTCTCACGCCCTGTCCCTTTACAGAGTGCTTTAAAACTTGCCATGCCTCTTCCAATAACTTCAGCTAAGGATGGGCAGGCTGTCCCATCTGTGACTTGCAAGAGAAAACTTGGGCTTGAGACACTAGCTGATGTGCTGAGGCTCGCGGGGGGTAAGAGAGGGGGCAGGATGGGAACAGGAGTTTGTTTCTGCTCCCCCTTCTCCCCCGTCAAGCCCTGACTCAGCACTTGGGCCTTCCCCGCTTCTCCTTCCCTAACATGGGCACAGTGTCCCCGGGGAAGTCGGGGTTCAAGCAGCTATCGTTCACATTCACATGCCCCACACCCCACATTTCCTCCAAGAAACAGCCAGTTCTGTTCCTTTTCTCAGTATCCTCCTCGGGCTCCCCCACTTTCATCCTGAGTTTTGTGCTCCCCCCATTCCAGTCTGTCAGTCCAGTCTTTTCTACTTCCTCCTTGTCGATCTCCTTCAGACGCCGCATTTCATTCACCATGCCAACCCGCCTCCAACCTATCCACCACGTGGTTCTAGCCAGGAGCCACCTCTCAGGCCCTCAGGGCTGGTACCCTGGTGAGGCCACGAGCTTCGCTCTCAGGCTGCTCTCCTGGGGTGTGCTCACCCTTTCTTCTAGGTCCGCTCCCTTTTCACTCATCGGACACTGACCATGTTACCGGAAGGCAGTGCCCCGTGGTCATGTCCTTGTGGCCCACACGTGACAAGATGTGTGCTAGCGGCTGCCCCTCGCTCCGCTGGGTGCACGGGAGCTTGTCCAGCTGGGCACGAGAGAGTGTGGGTCCCATGGTATCTCCTCCCTGCGCCAGGCTGCCCCCGTACGACCCCACCAGGCCTCTGCCCCCGAGCCGGCACTGCTGCCCGTCACCCAGCGGGGCCCGAGCCGGGGGTGGTCTTTGTGGTCCCTCGGTCCCTTCTGGTCTCCAGGGGCCACCTCTGGCCCTCTGAGCTGCTGTGTCTTCTTCTCATATACATGTCCCCCCACACTGACTCACTGGAATGGTGATGAGAGCGCTGAGTGTGATCCTTCAGGAGCCCGTTCATTCCTTGACTCAGTATTCTAATACACACGTAGACACCACGTGTTCATGCCTGTGTAGACTCAGTAAGGCAAACATTCCGCACACATCGTTACCGTCGACGCCGGGCTAGAAGATACACCCAGCCAGGTGCTAACTACAGGGCGCTCCTGGCGGGACAGCTCATCTTGTTCTGAGGGGAGGCACCTCGCCAGGATGTCCGCTGTGCTTGGACCGTGGCGTGTGCGGGAGGGTCCCGTGCAAGGTCCCCTCAGCTCTCAGTGCAGGGCTGGGCTGTGCATGGGCTGCGGTCCTGAAACCGTGCGTGTTTCTTCCCTAGATGCAGTGGCTTCCCCTCCTGTCCGGGATATTGGCATGAGTTCTCCGGCTCTGGTCTTCCCCGACCCTCCTCCCTCTCCTGGAGGCTGCAAGACCGTCCTCTTGAGCCGGACAGATGGTAAATATGGCCACGGGAAGACTCAGACGCACGAAGGGAAGCGTGCACATGGGTGCTGTAGCAGAAGCGCGCCTGTGCCCCGCGCTGGCTGGCCTGGCCCTCCCTCCCGGTTTCCTGCTGACCAGCTGTTGCTCCATTGCAATGGCCTCTTGGCAGTGCTCCTGTCGCCAGCTTAACTTCCCTTCCTGTGTCTCCTCCGCATGCACGTTTCTGTCAATGCTGTTGGTCCTGACTCTCTCCTTCGTCCACATGATACAATTTGTATCCCATCAAAGACGTAAGAAATATTATAAGAACACTATAGGGCCTCCCTGGTGGCGCAGCAGGTTGAGCAGAGAGAGACCCACATGGCCCAGCAGACCTCTCCTGCCTCCCCGCTGCTCCCCTCAGCAGTGTACTTTAGTCCATCTGCCTGTTCTGCTCCCCACTGTCTCTGGTGAATCCTCTCACCTCCAGTGACTCTGGCCTGTCCCCCAGTTCTTGTGTGCATAAATAAATAAATCTTTTAAAAATATATTATAAGAACACTATAAAAGAGGCCTCCCTGATGGCACAAGGGGTTAAGTCTCAGCTCTATGAAACCACCTGCAGCCACTGCAGCGCAAGTTCGATCCCCGCCAGGAGCTGACCCACAGGCGCAGCAGCCCTCTCCTGTCTCCCGCTGCTCCCCTCAGCAGTGTGCTTCAGTGGATCCACCTGTTCTGCTCCCTGCACTGTCTCTGATGACTCCTCCTATCTCCCCCCTGCACCTCTGGCCTGCACCCCAGCTCTTGTGTGCATAAGTACATAAAACAGATCTTTTTAAAAAATACTCTCCGATTTCACAGCGCCTTCGCCCTTCTGAGACCACCTTCTTGTTCTTCCTGTCGCTAGCGGCGCCTCGGGCCGCGGCGGGCCGAGGGGCAGCTGCGGACTCTGCCTTGTCCGTTTACTTCGCAGACCCGGAGGCGCATGCAGACCCGAGGACTCCTCCCGCGCTCGAGGGCGAGGCGGCGGATGGCTCCTTCGCCAGCAAGCACGGCCGCCACGTCGTCGGCCACGTGGACGACTACAGCGCCCTCCGGCGGCAGGTCGGGGAGAGCGCGCGGCTGGCCACCAGGATGGCGTCGCTGCTGCGGCCAGGCGCGGGGGCGCCGGGCACGGAGGTAGCCTGTCCCGAGGCCCCTTTCCTTCCTGCCCGTTCTGGCTCTGACGTTCGTTCCCTCTGCTGCTATCTCTCCTCGCACTCTGCATCGCAACCGCTGCACGTCTCAGCAGCTGAGCGTCCACCTTCCATTTGCGCCCAGCGGGGCCTTTCCTCTCCGTCTCCTGTTTCCGCTGCACCCCGCCCTGTTGCAGACGCCGCTGCCTCGTCCCTCGGGCGCGCAGTGGCGGCCCGATGCTGACCTGCACGGGCGCTCGCCGGACTCTTGCGGCTTCGGGTCGGCGTGGCCTGCTGGCTCGTGGCCTCCGCTGGCGGGCGGCTGAGGGCGAGGCTTTGGGTCCACGGGCCACATGTGCGGGGCGGAGACAAGCCCGGCACCCGCGTTGGCACTGAGCGGGGCGGGATGCGCCCTCGAAATCAGGCCACCGGCTCCGTGTTGTCTGAGCCCCCGAGAGGCAGGGCCCAGTGTGGGGAGCCCCACGCTAGAGGGGGTGTGTCTGAGACATCGGCAGGAGAAGCTGAGCACAGCTGTCCTCGGAGCGTGAGGCGCAGACGCAGAGGCAGCGGTTATCTCCCGCCACCGAGGTCCTTTGGGGAGGGAGGGGGGCAAACAGCAAGAGAGGCCCCCCCAGCCCTGAAGCCACACATGGGGGCCAGTCGGAGCGGAAGATGTAACTTAGGGAAGATGGGTGGGGGGAGAGGCTGCGAGGCTGCAGTCAGACAAGTTCCTGCAGCTGCACCACTGCTGAGGTCCAGATGCTGCCCCGGAAGAAACGGGGTTCGCAGCTGCAAGCAGGTCCGGCCGTGCCCCGCCCACAAAGGAGATGAGCTCGGAGCCTGAACGCGAGAGCGGCTCCAGCACATGCAGTGTCCTCCCTCGCAGGTGCCGGGCAGTGCGGGAGTCCGGGAGCTCCGCAGCGGCACGGCCGCCCTGCAGCGCGCGCTGGAGGAGTCGGCCGCCCTCCTGGCCATGTTCTGGCGAGCCGCGCTGCCCAGCCCCCACGGGCCCGCGCAGCGGGGTGGAGCGGTGAGAGCCAGCCCTTACGGCATGGGCCCCAAGTCATCTGCCTCCCCAGCCCCAGCGCTCCTGCGGGTCAGGAGACTGAGGGGCCGGAAGGGTGTCCTGAAGGTTTTCCGAGTGGCCCTCACGTGGCCCCTTCTCCTGAGCCTCGGCCTCCTTGGAATAAAAGAAAGTGAAAGAGCAAAGGGAAGGACCTGGGGGCATGACCTCAGGCTGTCACACGAGCTGATGCGCCTCTTCCCGCCACCCAAAGTCCCAACCTGTGTCCCAACCAAGTCCCAGCCCAACCTGTGTCTCTGGGTGGGGCCCAGGAGAGTCAGCCACCCTGATCTCAGGCCACAGGCTGGCCCTGGCCTCAGGCCTCAGACTGACCTGGGCTTCAGGCTGGCCCTGGCCTCAGGCCTCAGGCTGGCCCTGGCCTCAGGCCTCAGGCCTCAGATTGACCTGGGCTTCAGGCTGGCCCGGGCCTCAGGCCTCAGGCTCTCCTGCGGGAGCTCAGACAGCACATCTCAGCACCTGAGCTCCGGGTTAATGCTGCTGGCTGTGGGCTTCAGACCTGGCCTGGAATCAGCTTCTCTTTGGCCACGGGAGTGTAGGCCTTGCTGACCAACTTGGGGACTCCGGGGGCCCATGCCCTCAGTGCTCCCACCTAACGCCTCATCCTAAACCATCAGCAGCTGGGGGATTCTAGGGCTTTAGTGCGGGGACTGCGGTGTAGACAGGATTGAGGAGACAGCCGAGCCCTGCTCTGGACTATAAAGAGCCACAGCGCACCGCCACAGGCCTCTGACGGAGAACGGTCCTCCTCCCAGGGCGAGTCGGCGAGAAGGGAGCTTCTGGAGCTGAGGAGCAAGCTGGCCCAGCAGGAGCGCGTCCTCCAGAGCACAGCCGAGAGTCTGGAGACATCCAGGCAGCAGAGGGAGAGCCTGGAGCGGTTCATCTTCAGTCAGTGTAGGTGCCCCTGAGTCGGATGGGGGGACGGGCGCTCCAGGCTCCTGACTTGTGCTTCAGATGAGCCTCGACCAGGAAGGCTGGGGAGGGCGGGCGGGGCAATGCCCTGAAGGTCCTGTGCCAGGAGCAACAGCAGATGCAGAGCAAGGGATGTGGGGCGGTGGGAGACGCCAGAGGGGAGGCTGGGAAGCCCCCCTGTAGAGCGCATGCCCCGACAGAGAGCTGGTGACCTCTGTTCCGCTGGCCCTTGTCTCGTTGCAGTGACCAGGACGCACGATGTCTTGAAGAAGGCGAGGACTAACTTGGAGGTGAGGAGCCCACTGCCCCCCAGCCACGAGCCCACCGGGGCGCCTCTCTGACCTCCTGGCCGATTTCTGGCCCTGCAGCCTTGGGGCCCCATAGGCACCCTCACTGCGCACCCCGCCTGCACGGCTCCCCCCACGCCTCCGCCCCGCACAACACCCGCCTCGCCTCTTGTGCTCTGACCGCCCCTCCTCCCTGCCCTGCCGGGTCGGGAGAACCGTGCCCCTGCCGACTCCCAGGTGAGGCCCTGCGGGGTCCACCTCGGAATTAGCCTTCGCCCCGGGTCCTGCGCTGGGGTCCCCTTCTGGTGCCGCTGAGCGAGGTTATCGTGCGGCCTCTCACCCTGATAATTACCACAGGTTTTTTGTCTCGTGAAGCCATAGAAAGGAATTCACAGACTTTTTAGATAAGCAGAGAGAAGCAAACTTTGTCTTGAAAAGAAAAGTTTATTTAGGAAAAAGAGATAGAGAATAAAGATGCCCAAGTAGGTGGTACCTGGGAGGGGCAGAGCGTCGGGGTGGAGTCAAACCTTAGGGAATATCTGCCTTCTTTCCCTCATTTTTCTAAAATTTTACCAGTCTTTCCGTGATTGGTTATTCCTGGATGGCCCCACTTACCTTAGAATCTTTGGTGCCTGGAATCTAGTCCATCTGGAATTTCAGGTGCCTGGAGTGTACCTTAGCTTCTTTGTGTTTGAACGCCCTGGTCTTCTCTTTAAAAGTTTGCATTTCCCTATCTCCTGGCGCCTTCCTTCCCTTCATTCCAAGACTTAACTATTCTGGGGTCTCAGCTACCTATTTCTCCCTAAAACTGCCTAGTTATCTCTAGGTGGCCCTAGGCCTCATTTCTACCTAAGAACATGTGAAAAAGGAGTGCAGCCCGGTCACGTGCCCCCACTCGGCTGAGCACAGCAGTGGGTGTTGGGGTGCCTTTCTCTTTAGCAACATCACAACAGAAGACTGTTGGGTCTTACTGACCTAAAAGAGAACTTTATCATAAGTAAAATCTGAAACCCAAGGGGCAAGATTTTCTATAGGGCAAACCTTGTCGACATGCACGTAAGCTTTAAAACGTTTCCTGGCAGTTAACTTGGAAAAAGAAAACCAGCTCGAGGTAAATAAAACGGCTTGAAAGTCAAAAACTCAACCTTTTATCTTGGACTTTCTGGCTTTGCCACAAGCAGCTGAACACACTGCCCGGGTTTTCAGCGTAGAGAGCAGCTGGGCCGTGACCAACTCCGCCTTTATTGTTCTCTTCCTTTTCTTTCTTGCTAACTCCCTTTTGTCTTTCTCTGCCGATCCCTTTCTTCCCTGAGCCCTTGTAGAAGACCTCCCACAAGAATGCTTCTATAAAGCCTTACTCCTGCCCCACCAAAGGTAACCCGGCCTCGCATGCCTGCCCGCTGGGCGAGGGCTCTAAGTGTCTTCTCTCCCCACTAGGCGGCGGGAAGGGCGGGGCCTGGCTTCTAATCAGGCTTGCCACTAACTGGCCGTGCGGCTTCCGTGGGCGCCTGTCCCTGGGAGCCCAGGCCCCTCGCCTGGGAGAGGCAGCAATTGCTAACTTGGCCCCCCTCTCCTCCTCCGAGAAGTGGGGCATCACCTGCAGAGGGGCCTCACCTGCAAATGTCCTCTTTGCCCCGCCCTGCTGGGTGCGCTGGCTGCCATCTGGAGCACTTCTCCGGGACACCACGGGGCCGTCCTGTGGCTACGGAGTGCACTGCAGAGGGCGGGGCCCTGCAGAGGCAGTGGGGTGTCTCCCCACAGCAGGCGTCTCCCCACGGAGCCGGTGGGACATCTCCTCTCACTTGGTGGCCGCAGGGCTCCTCAGACCCAGCGTGTCTGTGGCGCGGCCGAAGGACTGGCTGTGCTCTGGGCTCCTGCCACAGGCGGGCTCCAACAACTGGAGGCTGCGCCTGAGACTGAGACGCCTCTGCGCTCTGTCTCCAGGTGAAATCCCTCCGGGCTGTGCCGCGCACTCCAGCCTCCTGACCCTGGACCCCTGGGAGCCATGCAAGAAGCGAAGCCACCAGCGCTCCTTAAAGCAGCAGGAAGGGTGGGCCTGCCCCCCTCGCGCACGACTCCCCGTCTGCTGAGGGGGCACCTGCCCCAGCCTGGCAGGCTGTCCTGGCTGGGCGGAGCCCCTCCTGCCCCGGACCGCACCAGCTGGCCCAGCTGTAAGGAAAACACGCCGAGTCCGCAGAGGACCCGGCCACGCTGCTTCTGAACGCCCCAGCGGCCCGGGACTGGCGACAGCTCACGCATCCTCAGCGCCCACTGCGGACGCCCACTCAGGGGAGACTGGACCGCGTCCTGCAAATGGGACGTGTCTCGCAGTATTAAAAGCACACGGCGGGCACGGGTCCAGCAGATCCACCCCGCCCCATGGCCCCGCTGGGCCTGGCGGGTCTGGCCCGGGTGCCCTGAATCCACACGGAGAGCACCCTGACCCCACTCGCCATCTCTTGCTGCACCCACACCTCCCGTTTAGCCTTTCCTGGTCCCCAAGGGCACGGACCTCACTCTAGGCTCGCGGTCTCGTTTTCTCATCTTGAATTCTCTCTGGGGGCTGGGGGTCGGGCAGACAAGCCCACGGAAAGTCTCGTGTGAAGCAAACCAGCGCCTGTTGCTGTGTGTGCCTGCAGCCGTGCGGGCCCGCCCGCACCTGCACCCATCTCTGGGCGTGTGCATGAGGACACGTGGATGCTAGGCATTCACACAGGCTGAAGGGCTGCGGGAGCGGACGAGCAGTCCCCCGTGGCCGTTCAAGCAACGTGTGTGCAAAGCAATAAAACGCGTCTTCCACCTGCTGTGTGCTCTTTCTGCGCCAGCCTCTGGACTGAGGGTATAAGACTAGGACAGGAGGACACGCGGCATGGGGAGCTCGGAGGTGCGGCCCAAGTCCACGTTCAGCCGGCCCGGCTTTTCCCTCCTGGTCCCATTGTAAGACTCTCCCGTCTACAGCCCTGGGGGGTGGTCCTTCACTTGGGGGTACCTTTGAATCCGCTGTGAAGATGACAGAAACTACTCCTAGATCCAGTCCCAAGAGCTGTAGCAGCACCTGGGAACCTGCATCCTTTTTACATAAACGCCCCAGGTGATGCTGACGGGAGCCGGGGGTACACCACCACCTGGACACATTGTTCTAAAACACTGAGTCCGAACCACTAATACATTTGCCCGACTTTAATTAAGAGCCTTTCACTGAAAGGTATGGCGTTCACAAGTGCGGAAATACGGACCTAAAATATCCTAAAAGCCTCCGGCGTCCTTCTGTTTTCCAGCATTCGAATGAAGCTCTCTCCACCACTCTTCCCTGGCAACAATCAAACATTTTAGACAACGGGAGCAATACAGCACTGCAGCCACGGTCACAAGCGCAGGCAATGAAAACACAGAGGTCGGCCGGTGCCTGAGCCAGCTCCCGCTCCGTGTGGACGGACACTCGGTTGTCCAGGCCCCTGCAGGCAGGCGCCCTTGGCTGCCAGCGCAGGACAGCTCAGAGAGGCAGGAGCAGCGACGTCTGACTCGGGAAAATGCCAGCAAAACCTCCGTAAGGTAGCCGACCTTGAGAACCTGCCGCCTGGGTTACTCCAGCACCCCAGGGCTGGTCCCTGACCATGGGGCGGGTGGGCGCCGCTGGCCTGCTGGGTCACCGAGGAGAGCCGCCCAGCGCGTCTGAGGAACGGACAGAGCATGCAGTGGCGGGCGCTTACAGAAGCAACAGGACAGGGCTTCATCGGCATCTCAGAGCTGGGCAGGGTTCGGGCACAAGTCACTTTGGGAGGAAACCCTTCCGTCACTCTTGTGTGGCGCTCGCGTGAAGTCTTGGGACGCAGCTCTGTGCCTGCGGAGAGAGCAGCAAAGCAACGAAGTGCGTTGATTCCCCAACACTGAGCTTTTTATAAATGACGCTCTTTCCCGCTACATGACAAAAATAGTGCCCATTCTTAAAAATTAAAAAAAATAGTCTCTGTGGCCATCAGTCTCCCAAGTGTCCTGTAATTCAAGTAAGAGCCACACGGACACCTGGAGAATAGGGTGGGAGCCCGACGGTGGAGAATGGGGGGGTGGGGGGGAGGAGGGCGGACCCCTGATGTAACACACCAATTAAAAATATCTCTGTGAGACAGACGAGCTGCAGAACCCACGCGGCCTCTTGTGTCCTCACATCTTATCACTGCTAAAGGGACTGAGCTGGACGCTGCACTGGGCTTTTGCTCTTGGAGTAAGTCGCGGTGAACGTCGTGCTGTAAAGGAGACAAGCGGCCTGTCTCGTAGGGCAGCGGGTCAGGCGTCCAGCAAGGAGCTCAAGGGAGCCAGCGATTATTAAGAAGGCTTCGCTTCTGGAAGCTGCGGGGGACCCCAGTCCAGTGTCGTGGGCCATCAACAAGGAGCCCCTTTTGTGACATTACCCGACTTCCGACCTCACTACCCTCAGGACACCCAGGAAAGGTTCTCCCGCGGGCTGTGCACGCTTTTCTGGGCGCTCCTCTGAGAGAAAGGTGGGCTGAGAGCGAGGTGGCCACAGACCCGTGGAGAAACCCAAGAGCTGTAAAGGTGCTTCGGGTATTGGGGTGTCTACAGGACCACAAAGTCCGCAGAAAAGGTACAACCTACTTGGGGTAGAAGCCCCACGCGTCTATTCATGAACCAGGAGTCGCCAGGGGAGAGCGCGCACGCAGTCCCCCACTACCACAAATTACGCAGTCGAGTTTCCCGCATGTGGGGAAATCGCAGGGGTCAGCACACACCCGCCGTGCAATGGGGGAGCCTCGCCCTGGGAAAACCGCCTTCGTGAGCGCGGTGTTTCCCCTGCCAGGTAAGTATGAGTTGGCCCCCAGCCGCCGCGGCCGGGTCCACGGCGCCTCGCACCTCTCACTCACGCCCACCTGCTGCTTCCCACGCGCCACACCCCTCCCCGCGCTCTCCGCTCCGCCGCGACTCCCGACCACCCCCACCCCTCCCCGCGACTCCTGCGGGGAAAACTCGAGCCTGGGGTGGCAACGATTTCCCCGGCGCGCGCGGTTCCGAAGGGTCGTGGGCGGTGCTTTCTTTACATAGCCCCGCCCACACCAGCCAGGCCCCGCCCGCTAGTCTCCTGGCCGCGCCCCCCGGAGGCCAGCTGGAGGGCCGGCTGCTGTGGGGGCGTCATCTCACAGTCACTTGGCCCTGAGGAGCCAAGGGGTGCACTCCGCAAGGTGAGGCGTCTTCCCCACCTCTCTGGGGTCTTAAACCTTTGCCCCACCGCCCACGTGAGGAAGGCCTCGCGCCGGGGAGTTGCCCACACAAAACACAGGCAGTTGGACATCCCTAGACTAGGGAGCCAGCGAGGGGCACGGGGACGCTCGTCCGGGGTGTCCATGCACATCCGAAGCTGTGGCTCAGAGTCCAGCTCCGTGATCTGCCCTGCGTGTCCTTCCTCCTTCAGCCTCCCAGGATCCGGGTGACCGGCCGGGACCCGAAGCTGCGGGCGGGAGGGGAAACCGCGGGGGTGCGCGCTGGGGGCGGGGCCTAGCGGCCGGGGCGGGGCTATGCAAAACAGACACCGCCCGAGCCCCGCGACCAGCTCGGGACCGCGTGTGCGGGGGAAACGGTCGCGGCACGAAGCTTCAGTTTCCTCCCAAGGAATCGCGGGGAGGGCGGGGGGCGTGGGCGCGACCCGGGGCGCGGAGCGTGGGGAGCAGCAGGTGGGCGTGAGTGAGAGGTGCGAGGCGCCGGGGCCCGGCCGCGGCGGCTGGGGGCCAACTCATACTTACCTGGCAGGGGAAACACCGCGCTCACGAAGGCGGTTTTCCCAGGGCGAGGCTCCCCCATTGCACGGCGGGTGTGTGCTGACCCCTGCGATTTCCCCACATGCGGGAAACTCGACTGCGTAATTTGTGGTAGTGGGGGACTGCGTGCGCGCTCTCCCCTGGCAACTCCTGGTTCACGAATAGACGCCTGCGGTGTCCCACCTGCTCTCTCTGCGGGGCCGGGCATCCCACTCACTGGGCTGGGGCCCATTGAGGCCTTTCCACAGCTTTCCTGGAACCCAACCCGCACGGTGCCTCCACTCCGGTCTCGTTAGTGCTCCCGGGAGGGAGCTCCCAAGCTCTCGGACGCCCCTAGCTGTGGGTCCCCCTCGGTCAGACTCACTCGAGCCCCTGGAGCTTGCCTCGGCAGGGCGGTGCGGGACCCGGACTAGACCCCAGCAGCAGCGCTGTCGGGCCGCGCCTTGACCCTCCCCGACACGCGGCTGCGTCCCAGGACGCGGCGCCTCCTTGGCGGGCAGCTTAAAAGGCAGTGGGGGCCGGAGGGCACAGTGGCAGGCCCCCTCCCGGGGTCGCAGGGACAGTCTGGTCGCAGCCTGGCACCCAAGGCCACCTCCGGCTCCCCGACCTGTGCAGGTGCTGGCCGTCCCCCATCAGCCCACGCTGGGTGTCCCTGCTCACCTCTGGCCGGGCCGGGAGTGGACTGCTGCCTGACCCAGCATCTCGGCCCGGGAGGTGCTGCAGCTGAAGGCGCCGGTGGGCAGGACGGTGGTGCCCAGCGTGGTGGGGTGTGCTGGGGACGGTGGGGCTGTTGCTGAGAGGGTGCTGGAGCCTGGCGCCCAGAGAAGACGGGAGCTCGGACAGCAGCTCCGGGGAGGGCGTGGGCGGCGGCGGGCAGTAGGCGCTACTGCTAGGTACACCAGGGCGGAAACGTGTGAGTCCCGGAGGTCAAGATCACGCGAACTTAAGTGCTGGGAAGTTTAGGGGGGAAAACTTCCGGAGCCTGACACAGACCACAGCCCGCGCACAGTGCCGGGAAGGTCTGTCTTTGGACGGAAGACCAGGGGAGAGCGCGCACGCAGTCCCCCACTACCACAAATTACGCAGTCGAGTTTCCCGCATGTGGGGAAATCGCAGGGGTCAGCACACACCCGCCGTGCAATGGGGGAGCCTCGCCCTGGGAAAACCGCCTTCGTGAGCGCGGTGTTTCCCCTGCCAGGTAAGTATGAGTTGGCCCCCAGCCGCCGCGGCCGGGCCCCGGCGCCTCGCACCTCTCACTCACGCCCACCTGCTGCTCTCCACGCTCCGCGCCCCGGGCCGCGCCCACAACCGCCGCCCACCCGAGACTCCCGCGGGTGCAAGCTCAAGCCCAGTCCCGCGGCAATTTCCCAGCCACGCGCGGTTTCCACGGGTTCGAGGAACGTGGGCGGTGCTTTCTTTACATAGCCCCGCCCAGCGCCAGGCCACGCCCCCAGGTCAAACGCCCAACCGGTCCTCCTGCCGCCCACCTGTGTCACGGACCAATGGGAAAGCCGGCTTCTGTGGGGGGGCGGGTCCTCGCATCTCCTGGCTCCTGGGCCGGGTTCCCAGGTGCACCCCGCTTATGTTTAGAAAGGGAAGACTGCGTGCGCCTGTGCTATAGGATGCACGCGGGTACGGACAGAGAGCGTCTGCGCGTGCACTGGCACGAGAACCTCAGCAGCACTTCTCAGGATCCTTCTCCAGGGACAAGACTGCACGGTTTTCCAGAAAGCTTTCGAGAGGCTCAAATGGCACAATTGTTAGGGGAACCTGTACTAGAGGACAGATGCCCAGCGGGCGGCCCCTGGTGACAGGAGGGGGGCAGGCAGCTGCTGCCCAACCCAAGGCCCGATGAAACGTGGGGACTCCCAAGGTTCCAGTTCTGTTACTGAGGCCCCGGCTGTTACCTGGCGAGCAGGCTCGGCGCACTCCTGCTGGAGACAGCCCCAGGCAGAGCCTTGCCCCGAGCTCTGGCGTCCAGGACTTTGTCTTGGTGCGCCCCGACTTCAAGTTGTGGGGTAACCACGGGCTTCCCAACAGTCACTGAAGAACCCGGTGTCCTCACCCCTCCCTCGCTCAGAGACCTTCAACCTTCTTGTCCTCACTCGACTCCCCCCACGGTGTCTCGGCTTCCTCCGCGCCGCAGCTCGCAGGACCGCCTCAGCCACCATGGCTGCGTCTGACTCCAGGTCACCGCGGGCCCACCCCAGCCACGGCCCTAAGCCGGCCCAGTGCAAGCGGGACCTCCGTTACCGGAAGGAGAAGTTGCCTGTGTCCCAGACCGCGGCCCACTGCCTGGCCTACGGCTGCAGAAATACGGTGAGTCCTCAGGGCCCCGCCCACACTGACCCTGCCCTCTTTGAACTACAACTCTCCCGGAGGACCTCCTAGTCCCTTGTCAAAGTGAATGCCACCAGGCACCACTGCGGCACACTGGACATGGGGGTTCAGACTCCTGTCCCTGCAGCCCCCACGCCGAGCTGCAGAGGGTGGACAGGGGTGGAGGGTCAGTCCTGGGGCCCAGGCCTGGAAGCCTCAGATCTGCCACTTCTCTCCAGGTCTTGTCTGCGTCCCTTGGGGCCAAAGTCTGGGACAAATGAAAATTCTTCGGTTCAGGCTTCTCGTGGGCCTGTTGGGGAAGCCTCCAGCTTGGTGGGAAAAGGCGTTGTGGGCGCCATCAGGAGAGGCCTGGAAGGCCCTGCTTTACCAGAGCGAGAAGCGGATGTGCCTGCTGAGACCTGTCACCTGAGCGGGGCTTCCTCCCCCAGGTCCACGAAGCCACCTGGCCTCTGTGGGAGACAGAGGTGTTTCACTGGCACCACAGACTCCTTCTGTCTTCCCTGAGTAGCCATGCCCTCGAGACTTTCCTTCTGGGCTCTCTCTCAGGGCAGCCGTAAGCTGCCTTGATGACTAGTTTGGTGGTGTCTTTTG
The DNA here is from genome assembly GCA_019455555.1 of Galemys pyrenaicus. Taxonomy (NCBI): domain Eukaryota; kingdom Metazoa; phylum Chordata; class Mammalia; order Eulipotyphla; family Talpidae; genus Galemys; species Galemys pyrenaicus. Next base: position 862,270 of record JAGFMF010011645.1, on the reverse strand, counting down.
ACATCAGGATGTGTGAGGCAGCCAGCTTTGCCTTTCTTTCTAAATTTCCTTGCACAGAATCCCCTAGCCCCCTCTGAGCGGGCGTTGATCTCTGTCTTTTCTCAGATTGTGGACCATGGGGCTACTCCTTCCTCCTGGGCCTGACTCATCACTCCCCAGGCTCCCCGACAATAGTATTAGTGTAGTCTCCTAGCCCCCCCACTTCCCACACAGTATTAGTACAGTCTCCTTACCCATCACCCTATAATAATATTAGTATAGACTACCTGCGCTTCATTTCCCACATAGTACCAGTATAGTCTCCTTAAGCATCACTTACATTAGTGCTAGTATATTTATATCAGTAGAAGTTCTATCATTGGGACTCTTTTCACCGTCTGTTCACTCTGTTTTACTTTCAGTCCCCAGGGAAATATATTCCATGGTGACAGCTGCTCAAAGGTAAGACTTTTTTTTCCTGTCTAAGGCTGTCTCCTACAGTAGTATTTGCAATAACAGACCCTGGAATGAATTTGTGACCATCTACTAGAGAATGTTTTAAATGGACTGTGTTTTCTGTGAAGCAGCCAAATTTCCCAGCGGTTTTTACATTTTCTTATTTACTTTCTCTGCCATGTGTGGCATTTTAGGGTCCTCGTATTATCTATCTTTTAAGTTCAAAAGTTCTTCTAGTTTAAGAGACCTCCTGAGATCATACAAATATCCTCCCGTATGTTCTAAATTGCCTAAAGTTTTGCCTTTCTCCATTATGTTTACTTAACCATGCATTTAAAGTATAAAACTATCACGTTTTTCAAAAGAGTATTTGAATAATGGTCTATCCCTATCACGGAGAATATTTTTCAAAAGCAGATCAGATAATGAAAACGCTGATGACAACGAGACCGATAAGTGCTGAACATTCCGGGTCTGACAGGTGCTGCATCTCACTTAACCCGAACAGCCCGAGCCCTCCACGATGGTCCCTTTCAGGTAGAAATAGAACCGCTAAAAAGTCCTCTAGTTCAAAGCGCCATAAAGTTAATCTTCCACCGGGAAAAAGCTTCTCGCTGGAAGCCCGCGTCACTGGGTGGGCTCGAACCACCAACCTTTACGGTGAACAGCCGGATGCCCTTACGAAGGCGCCAGAAAGCCGGCGGCTGCTACACCCTGGGCTGTTGTAGTTCAATTGTGCCCTTTCCAGTCGCCTCACACAGCCCAGACAGTGATTTCTGTCCCCCGCGCTGAGGCGGGGACCTTCCTGCTTGGCCCGCACCCCCCCACACACACTCCAGGACCCCAGGGCGCGGGGGTCGTTGGTGACAGTCCAGCGCTGCGACGAAACCCTTATGTGTGCCCGTGGCCACTGGGGCGCCAGGCCGCCTGGCGCCAGCCCCTCCAGAGGTCACCTGCGTCCTGGTCTCAGCCGAGCCCAGGACCTCCCGCCGCCACCCCCAGGTGCAGCAGAGCCCCGCGGGCATGCGAAGCACAGAAGCGCCAAGCAGGAAGCATGTGCTCGAGCACAGCAGGCGTCCTGCAGACCCGGGCCTGCACCTGGCCGGCGCCTCTGCTGCGGCTCACCCCGGTGGGGCCAAGACGGGCCAAAGAGCTGGATGCCCAGCCGTGATCATGCCGTTGTGGCTGAGTTTAGGGCTCAGCTGGGGGTTCCCCTATACTCAAGGACAAAGGTCAGGGCAGCCGCTGCCCTTACCGGCCTCAACCGCCCAGAAGCTCAGGATTCTGGCTTGTTGGTAGGAGAGGATCTGAGGAAAAGACAATGAAGTGCACCCAGCCTTCCGAGTGGACGCGGCCCAAGAAGTTTAGTCTCCGCGCCCAGGACCGAGCCCAGGAACGCAGCTCTAACTCCCGGGATGTCCTCCGCTTGCCGAAGCAGGACGGTGCGCGCCAGGGAGGCTCTGCCAGCTCCTGGCCCACGACTGCCTGTCACCCCCCCTTGCCCAGGATCATCCGCCCAGGGGTGTGCGGGGCTCCTTCCGACCCCAGGCTCCCCTCGAGTGCCCAGCAGAGCCGGACCGGGCCGGGGGCCCCAGGTCCCTCCCTGGAGTGCGGAGTGCTGCGCCAATTTGGGTCCCTTCCTGTCTCCTCTCCCCACCCGCGGTGTCCCCCCAAACCTAGACCCGAGCAGGCGAGTCCAGAGTGCTGATCATCACACCACCGAGCCGCGGCTGCCCGCCCTACTCGCGGCGGGCCGGCCTCTCTGGCCTCCCAGGACTTCTCCCCGCGGGGTTCCTGCCGGCTGCTTAGGGCTGGGGCCTACGAGCAACCGGGTGCTGCACAGACGCCCCCCTTCTGTGGCCCCTCTGGGCGTGTAGGTCACCGAATGACAGAAAGTCCACTGGGGTTAGCCGCAGGGAAGGGGCTTTACAGCACCCGCCCCCTGCTGTGCGGGTTACTCAGTTCCTGCGCTGAGGTGAAACCGCTACCCGCAAAGAGGATGCTCCCGGGGCGCGGGTGGTCCAGGCGCGAGCGGCGACCCCCTGCGCTTGCTCCTCCGGGCCCCACCTCCCCTCGCCGGCCGCCTCCGGTGCCTCCTGTTTTATTCTGGGTAAATTCCTCCCGTCTCCCACCTCCTTCATCCTCCCTCCGCCTCCCTCCTCCCCTCTCCTCCCTCCTGCTCGAGGCTCCTGCAGCTTCACCGCGTCCCGCGTTACTCCGGACGCCCCTCCCCTCGTTCCCTCCCTCCCTGACAGCCCCGCCCTCTCCGGCGCAGACCCACCCTGGCACCGCCTCATGCCACGCCCCTCCGCGCCCGCCACGCCACGCCCCCACGCCACGCCCCCTCCCCGGCTTTCCCCGCGCCTCCCGGCTCCTGCCCTCGCGCTGGCGCGGCCCACCGGTCAGTCGGCGCAGGCGGGACCTCCGCGCCTCCCGCGTCCCGGCTCCCGAGACCGCGCCGAGCGCCAGGTGTCCCGCGGGCCCCGGCCCTCCTCGGGGAGCTCCCCGCGGGCGCTAGCCCTTCGCGGCCGCACGAGTGGAGAGCGGGCGGCCGTAGGGTCCCCTCGGGTCGACGTGGGGCACCCGGCGCTGGTCTGCTGGGGGGAAGCTGGCGGGGCTCGAGACCCCCGCGGCCGGCCGAGGAGCCTCCGACTGCAGTGAACGCTGGAGGGAAGGTAGGCGCCCCGCGGGCCACAGGCGGGACCGGAAGCAGCCACCTCGCGTTTGAGGGTCCAGACGTGGCCAGTCCCACCGGTGGGCCGGGGGGGGGGGTCACTGCGAAGCGGAAAATAAGACTAGCGAGTCCTGGAGCCCCAGACTCCCAAGGCCGGGCCCTGGTCTTGGAACTTCGGTGGCCAGGAGACTAGCCCAGCTCTCCCCTCCACCCCAACCCCTTTCACCCTACCCCCCTCCCCACCTTGCAGGTCCCAGTCCTGCCCAGAGCGCTGGGGATGCAGAACAAAGCCCCCCAGACCCAGTACCCCTCATGCCATGTAGGAGCCAGAGGGGCTCACAGGCTGCTAAGGGCACCCACCTTAGAAGTCAGTGTGGGGAGAGGAATTCCCCCAACACCCTTTCACCCTGTAACTTACAGAGAGATGTCCACACCGTCCTTAAGGTTGGGGGGAAAATGGCTGAAAATAAGAAAAGGAAAACAAAGGTGCTTCAGAGGCCAGTGTGGCGGCAGTGTAATTGGGAGAGGAGAGCTTCTGTGGGAAGGGCACGCAGAGGGCCCCCCCAGTTCTGCGGGGAGCACAGGGGATAGAGCTGGCCCTTCAGTGGGGCTGAGCGTTCTCATACTGGGCGCTGCTTCTAGACTCTCCCCACCCTCTTCTCCTCTTGATGGACCCCAAAACCTTCCCTTGTCTGTGCCTGGGGAAATGAGGTTTTGAGCACAAGGGTTAGTGACTTCATGATGATTGTACCCCATTTCCATGTTTAAGAATGTGCTGGTCATATTGGACACAGGAGCACCGTAGCCACTCAGGGACCATCATTTCTATGAATCTATCTAGTTATTTCTGGAATGGCTTTTTTTGGGGGGGAAGCAAGTACAGAAGAGTATGTACATAATACACCATCTTTGGTATAAGGAAAAGGAGAAATTCATTTGCTTGTTTTACAGGAAGGAGAGGCAAAAAATGACAATTTTTTTCTCTAGGTGTGCATGGAGTCTGAGATGGGAGAGACTTTTCTAAGTGTATCTCAATACAACTTTTATTTTCAAAACCATGTTGATGATTTATTGGCCTAAAAAGTGAAAACTAACTTTTTTAAGAAACAAAATCAGGAACAAATGAACTTAACTATCATATAACCACACAGAATATATTTAATTCAAGGAAATTTTGAAGGATGTATCCTACGGATATTTTGAACTTTACTTAGCCATGTATTTTATTTTATTTATTGTTTATTGTTGGTAGTGGAACCGATTTAATAATTCTGAAACTGTTGTGTGTGAATTGTAAGATAGAGCAAATAAATACCTGGATGTTGACAGGAATCAGGGTTATCAACTTAGGAAGACAAAAATATGAAACAGGTAAAACTGAGGAAGCCTATGGGGAATTGCAACTCGAGCTCCTGTTAGCTCTGGGCCCGCATGGGGCCAAGAAGCAGTAAGCACACCCAGAATACTAGTCTTTTCTTGAGGCCCTCTTGATGTTTATTTTAAAAGTCCCAATGTCTAACCTACAGGCTGTAGAAAGAGTTTTGTGTAAGGAAGAAGCCAGTATCACTGTATGCAGGGCTGAAAGGCACTAATTGTGTCGTAAACCAACCATCTCAGCGTGCCTAATTGCTGATTGCTGTTCTCGATAGAAGTACACAAAAAAATTGTAAATTTTGATCAGGAGACCTGGGCTCCAGGTGGGCCTTGCAGGGCCTTGATCTACATTAGGGATCCTGCATGTGTGCTGTGGGTGAACAGTGACCACACGCTGGGGGGTGGGCAAGGGAGAGGCCAGGATGCCTCAGGAACTAGGCCAAGGGTCCCTGTCCAGGCTGCGGGGGAAGATGCCTGGAAAGTATATTAACAAAGACCCCAAGCCAAGTGGACCAGAAAGAAATGTTTTAGAAAGCACGTGCCGTGCATGGTTGCATGTTGCAGTATAGTTAGAGGATCTGCGTAAGGTAAATGTGCAGCCAGGATGAACACGCTGGTTGGACCTCAATGAACCAGCTAATAGGTCAGTGGCTGGCCCAGGAATGCTGAGCGCCAGCTCACCAAGTCTGCATTCCTCCTCTTAGTGCTGGCAAGGCTTTGAGAAGAGGGAAAGTGGCAGATGGAATGACAACATCATTTGTGTCCCCTACACCTGTTTTTATTCAGATGTGTCTATGACAATTTATAGCCTTTAGATCCTCGGACTACCAAGACTGAGCTTGATAGTATAATGAATAATCAATGAAGAATTCAAATCTTATTGCTGTATAATACTTTTATTCAACAGTTTTATGGGGAAAAAATCACATTTTTGTATGTGTCACATCACATAATTTTCAGACATGTCAGAGTCCAATGACAAATCACATTTAGGAAAAGCTTTGACATATTCCTGTGTGCCATTCCTCTGAAATACTGAAAAGCAGCTCCGTATCTCAGCACTAGAGGTTACAAAAAGCACCATGTAAAGACAGACTCACATATGTAATCCCTTTCAAACCGTTAGTGACAGAGCTGCCCTTACTCAAAATCCAAACAGCTGTCATATCTGGGCCCAGTGTGACGAGGACTAGACCACACCACGGGGCTTGGCCTAACCTGCAGCTGCGGGCTGGGTGAGGAACGTGACTGTAGGTGGGAACAGAAAAGACCACCCACCCAGAGCGTCACATTGCGGTCGGTACTCCTGACCTTTCAGCTGGCTGCAAACACAGCACGTTTAGTGTTTCACACCAGTGTTATATACAAGCACTGTGATGCACATGGTAATGAATTTTGGAACTAAGACAAAATTTGTTAATGAGACTCATTCATGTCAAAGCACAACTTCTGAGAAAAGCAAATCCACACAAAACCCAAACGAGAATCCCAGATGGAGTCCACTGCTAAGAACACTCTTGAGTTTCTTGCTTTTCCTCCCTTCTTATAACATTAATGCAGATTTGGCCTTTTTAGGCCTCAAGTTTGGGTTCACTGCAGAAATCACAACCTTTCAATCTCCAATTGTGAGTGCTGCATAAGGAGAGAGAAAAGTCAAGATCCAGAGTTTTGAAAGCCCCCAGGCCCCTAACCCCCCAGGCTGTCTATCTTGTGTAGAAAACAGCAAGAACTTAACTTGACTTTAAGGATGAGTCAGAAAAATGTAGGAACAAACAAACTGTATCTGTTAAATGTGTACCCCAAATAAGTAGAACATGAGGATTTAGAAATCTCTGTGAATAAAATATATCTCAAACACACACAAACGACTGCATGTCATCTGTAGTTGAGGTCAAAATTTAAAAGCCCTATTTCCCCAATTAAAAGCAGAATCTTAAATTATTAGTATGTCTCTCGTTCCTTTAAACTCCAGATTAACATAAACCCAGCCTAAAGTAAAACACTTCTTTCCAAATTTACATTTTAGCAGCAACACTTTTCAATGGCTTTATCTAAGATTCCTTAGGTCTACAAGAGATCAGCACTAGTTGGCCGGAAGTGAGTAAGCCTAGGTTTATGGGACCCTCTCAGACACTTGAACTTGCCTCCAGCGGGTCGGCTACCGGGTGAGTAGCGCATTGAGGGCAGGTATGCACTTTGGGGGTGTTGCCTACGGTGGCTCAGTCCCACTCAAGTCCAAGCTGAAAGCAAATAAGCTAGTAACCTTGACATGGACGTTCTCCCAGCGAGCAAGTAACTAACATTGGTTTAGGTGATGTTTGACTGTAACCTGATAAAGTCTGCTGATGTGAAAGCCGAACACAGAAGAGCGAGCGGAGAACAGAAGAGACAAGGGGGCACGTTTTCTGCAGTAGCGTCTAGACAGTGAGATGCAGGGATGCCAGTATTTCTTTGATTTAATTAAGAAATTAAAACCTCAGCTTTGAGTTACTTAAGTATTTTCCTAGCATCACTCTTCAGTTCACTCTGTCCCCCACAGCCCCAACCCCATGATGCAGTTCTTTCAGGTCGGCCCTTACTTCACCACCTCGACTGTGAAGCTCCCACAGGCCAAATGAAACAATTTCTTTTTCCCAAGGTCTGCCAGACTAGCTCTTCCACCAGTGTGACGGATGAGGAGCTTCACTCTGGAATACCTTCCTCCTTCCCTCCCCACCTCTAGGCCTGTGTCCTGGGGACACACTAGTGTGGTGAGGCCCCGCAGGGCCACGGGACGGCGGGCAGAGCAGAGAAGTGCTGAACGAGTCGTCACCCGCTTCACCTTCCCCATCCTCGTCCACACCAGCCAGTCGGCTTCCGCGTCACATCTGGCTAGAGGTGACCTCAAAACTTGGGAAGCTGACCCCCGTGCGTGTTTCCAGACTAGAGAGACCTGAGGCACCCAAACCCACTGTCCTTGGAGCCAGACCCAGTCACAGAAGAGGAAGAAAAGGGACCTGAGAGGACCTGAAAGGGTCTGTCCCCGCCTCACTCCACTGACACACCTGTGCGAAGTAAAACGTTAACACGTGAATACAGAGACAGGTACACTGCAGTACTGTTGACAAGAAATAGGAGAATAATACAAAACTTGTGAGTCCTGCTAAGTGGCCAACTTATTCAATTGGTTTTGGGTAAAGACAAGAGTCTACTATAACCGAAGACAGCGTAGATCCTGAGAGCTGGTTATTTACAGTGGATGTGGCCTGCTTCTGAGATCAGCACACCACTCCAAAAAGGGGTTGGGACCATGAAAGGTTCGCAACAAAAGCCTCGTGAAGCAGAAGGTGGCCCTGAGTGGCTAAAGCAGTATTTACTCTCAGCAGCCAGCTGCCAAAGCACTAGGAATCTGCGCCCCAACCAGCACCCTGCACCCTGTCACCTCACACTGGGGCCTGGGAGGGCTACATACCCGAAGGCCACACTGTCGCCATCTGTGCTGGGGAAGCCGGGAGGTAGCTAAACTGACCTGCGGGTGCCCTTTCAGTGCGGCAGGGCTCGTCTTAGCAGTCAGGGGGTCTCTCAAGCATCAAGTTTGGTCTCCTTCAGTGCTGAATGTCTGACTCGCACTTATCTGTAATGGAAGAGCCACAGATACTTGGAGAACAATGTTTAACTGTGAACCCCAAGAGTGGTTTGAATAGCTGTTACTTTTCAGTCCAAACCTTTGACCCCACCTCATCATCAAACCCACTCTCAAAGTAGAGGCAGAAGAACAAAGTGACCTTGTCAGCACTTGGAGCAGGGAAGCTACACTGTTCGTAGTTGGGAAGGCCTGGGGTACCTCTTGCTTGGTCTCATGACCTCGAGCCGAGGGAGCCTGTGGAGCGCACTGAACGGCCTAAGTGAGTTTGTGTCTGGATGAGCTCAGGGTTCGCCACATACATCTAAGGCTGTCGAGGGCCAGACTAGAGAAAACAGGAATCATTTCTCAAGAACCTGAAGTTCTCCTGTGCTGTGTCTCAGGACCAATGAAAAGGCATTTTTTAACTCCAGAAAAGGTAGGCACATAACAATCTTCCATGGGTGGGCGCGTTCCCCCGCTCCACTCCCATCTCTAAAGCTGTCCACCTTGAGAGTGAAGTCGGAAGGAGGGTCAGCAAGATGGGAAAACCCACGGGCCGTGTCAGTACAGCCAGCGCTGCAGCCCCAACCGAAACGAAAACGTAGACCGTCTGCCTCAGAATAATGCGGAGCTGTGTTTCCTTCAGCAGAAGTTAAAACAAGTGGTAATATAAGTGACCTGGCCTGAGCTAGAAAGAGGCGTCTTTTTGGTAGCCCTAGTCGCTCAGGCTCCCAGTCTTTGAAAGGGGTCACTCGCCCAGTTCCGTGTTAGAGAGCGGTCGAGTATGGATCTGAAGGGTAGCAAAGCAAGAATGTGAAACGAGAGGGGGCAGGGTTCTTGTGGGGCATCTGGTATCGTATAAAAAACAGACACTGTGCCTCATATTCTGGGGGTACAGCGAGCCCATGCAGGAGGCGCTGCCCCGGCAAGGAGGCAGCAGTCGTGGGCAGCAGCCTGGCGTAGCCGTCCCTGGGACACCACGGAGCTGGATTAGAGGCTCCTCCCAGCAGAGTCTCGAGTGTGTGCTCCCCATCCATCTGAGGAAGTAAGGCTTCCTACCGCGATTCTTCCTGCAGCTCCCCAAACAGGTCTTGGTGGGTCACCTTAGGCAGACAATACATCTAGCTAGGATGCTTTCATTAACTTTCCTCTCATATGAATATATTTATAATTTTTTCTTAAAATAAATCCCGTGAACTCAAAGCTGTCATCTGCAGTCAAATGCAAAAGCAGAGCACCCTGCTCAGGGGCTCTGAACACACACATCAGCCTCAGAGCAAATCAGCATCAGCCTCGGTAAGGCTGGCCCAGTCCAGAAAGGCTAGGGAGACGCTTCTCCTGAGTCCCGGAGGTGGCGGGCCTCTTCAGATGGGCTTATACAGCAGAGTAGTGACGTACTTCTTCTTGTAGCGATGGGTGGCACTAAGCACCATCACACTGTCCTGCAAGGGAAAGAAACAGGCAGCTCATTTGCGAGTTGGGTGTGGGCAGCTCTTCCCAACCATCAGGCCTCACAGTTGCTCACTTTTAAGAGGGTTGGTTTTGGTGTCAAATCTTTAGTTCAGTCAATCCTGACTCCTACTGTGATTCTATTTGTGGACTTGACTAATCTACTTAATGTCTCTAAGGCTTTTTTGCTTATCATCACACCCACCATTAAGCTGACTGTGATGACTACCTGAGAACTTCTGGCTCAGTACTTAACACTACAAGGTGCTGTGCAAGTTCTTGCACTCCCCCTCACTTCAAATTCAAATACTGGACTTAAAACTAGCAAGGAAAAAATATGTTCTGGCATCCATTTCTAGAAGGAAGATTAAGGGCAATGAGAGGAAACAAAGGGATCCAATGTCCAAGCCCTGAAACAGTTCTAATTTCCATTAAATACAAGGGATGCGTGTAGAAAGTCCTCTCTGAACACAAGGGGACACAGGACTCCCTTTGCATTCTTCAACCCAGTGCATCAATTTCAAAGACACTCCATCCAATGGATCAATTTCAAACAGCCAAAGCTCTCTGAGAGAACCAGAAGGGTTCTGGTTGGTTATGCTGAATCACAATAATTAAGACCTTAACCTGGGTCATAATCAGTATAAAGAGTAAATGGTACCATTTCCCTTGCCACAGACCATGCGTATATCACAGGAGAAGATGGCAGCCCGAGGACATCAATTTCTAGCCAAGGAACAACAGGGGCGGGAAAATGCCATCAGGTAAATCCAGTTAAGAGACCAGGCATCTTTGTACCTTCCCTGTACTGTGTCACAGCAAATGTCATTCAGCTTAACATTCTATGACCCCCGGTCACATGCTGATATTGCCTAAATATGACAGAAGCAAGGTAGGTAAAAACTTCAGTTCCAGGAGTGGATTGGTAGAAATGGAGAGCAGCGAGAGAAAGGCCTACTCGAAAGAGTACTAGGAAGGAACGTGGAATGAGGACAGGAGGCCTGGATCTCAGTCCTCTCTCTGGTACTTACTGGCAATTTGACCTTCTCTGAGGCTTAGTTTCTTTATCTATAAAACAGGAGTTAAAAATAATACTTACCTCACAAAGTTATTATAAAATTTAAATTCAATCACATATATTTTAAAAGCACCATATAACCTGTTCAAGGCAATGGATCAGTGACTTCCCTAATTCGGTTTGACATCTAAGAAGTACAAGCAGCTGAAGAAAAACTACGGGGCCCTTCCTAGGTGTACTTATCCAGAACCCCTGGGGATGGGGCCTCTGGCTGTTTTCACAAGCTTGCCTCGGAGGTTCTGATGATGACCAGTCTAGTTTGGGAACTTCGAAGCTATAGAAAACTTCATTCCAGTAGCCAAACCACAGCTGACAAGGCAGAACAGACATTTTTCAACATGGACTCTAGCACAGCAGAGAAGCCAAGGGCTCCAAGAGTTTGAGGGGACATGGCAAATCTGGCCACACTTCCCCCTTACCTGCTGTACAGGAGAGATGCCTCCGTGTGGATATATAAGACCCAGGCACCTCAAAGTCGCTCCCATTCACTTCTTAAAAAGCGGAAGTGAATAAATACCACATTCAAGTATTTTCTGAACCGGAAGCTAACCTTGTTGCTTCTGCAAATCCTACTGCTCTGAACTCAAAACTTAAGTAGGTAGGGGGTACAAAGGTTATAGCTACCCAAAAAGAAACCAGGAAGCAAAAGGATCCTTTCAGTCACAGGGCAGTTCAGCTAGGCAGAACATAGCTATAGAGACTAAGATTAAACAGCCCTCCTTCCCCAACAACAACAAAGATAACAAAATACCCTCTGGCTAAAGAGAGAAAGTTCTTTATCTCTAACCTGATCACTACTGCCAGCTTCAGTTTCAGGGAAATAGCAGCGCAAAAGCAGCCACTGAGAATACTTGCTACCCTGCCCTCCCATTTTGGGGAGCTCTGAGAAGTGCTAGGCCGGCCACTTACCTTGATGGACAATGCATAGAGATGGTTCAGCATAACATGATTGGGCTCGGGGAGCAAGGCTGGGTCACACTGAGAGAAAAAAGTCACTAGATGGGGTTAAATGCATACACTTAAGTCAGTTTACCCCGCCTCGCTCTTTGGGATTCAGAAACCAGAACATGGCTTTTAAGTAATGCACACACCCTAGTACCTAGCAATTCGTTCTCATTACAGAGAATTAGGAAAATGCTGAGTTCAGGCCAGAAACCCTAAGCCTCAATATCTATTAAAATTTTCTATAAAACAGGTGAGACAAAAATCTTGTTCCCCTCACCCCTCAAATACAGGAGATTTTGTAACAGGTGAACTAATCTAGTGGGAATCAAGTCAGCTGAGTAGGGATATAAATTTTATGCAAAACCCCCTAATAGTCCTTTGGATAATGACAAGCTCTCCTCCCCTTATGTGGTAATAAAAGTTCCAGGAGTTGGTTCTAGTGACCCACAGCTCTGGGCCTGATCTTGTTAGGGCCAGGCGAGAACTAATGAATTTTTATATAGCACCTTCAATTGCAAAAGAAATCTGCAATGCTGCTGATGCGTGTATGACTTATACTCCCAACACATTCTTGGGGTAGTCCTGGCTTCTCTGATGATCACACTTGGCCACAGTGGTCCCCAGATGCCCCCGTGATGCCCTCGGATACTCACAGAAATATTGGTGTCCTTGTTAAGAATAACTTGGAGAAGGTGAGGAGGAAGGATGGGTGGGGATTTGAATCTCTCCTCAGATCGAAACACATACATTTCTTGCCCATATGGTCCTGGGGGAGAGCTGGAAAGATCTGGAAGATATTTGTCCAAATATAAAGTGAAGAATTAGCAAAAACGCATGGCGAAAACGTGCTCGCTGGGAGCACGGTGCACAGCTCTTGACACGGCCATAGGCGTTACTGTAACGCAACGACATGGTGGTGGGAGCGGCTCGGTACATGTCCCTCTTGTGATAAGTGACGGCAAGTGTCCAGAACGGAGGCACCCGGAGAGACGAACAGCTCTTCGCTCTACCAGGTTTTTTTGTTCTGTTTAACCAAAAACTTACAAATGTTCATTAATGTACATACAAAAGGGGTCTTCCTCCCCCTCTTTTCTGCAAGGACTGCCACTCTAGGGCCCACAGAAGTGATGAGCCGCCAGCCGCGTATCAGGCTGTACAGTAAAGTAGAGACAGCGCACGAGGCACACAGAACCCATCAGCTTCCGACAGGTGCCATCACCCAAGGTCAACGAGAGCTTGAAGTGTCACTGAAAATAGTTTTGCGACCACAGGCCATAACCCTGCTGCCTCTGAACGAGAGCCTGAGGTGAGATTAGTGCTGTGCGGAGAGTGAGGCAGACACTGTTCGTGTCTGTCTGTGTGTCCTAGGTTATGGTGTAAAACAAATGTCTTCCTGCAGATCCTGGTTAAAATGCTTGAAAACCAAATACACTAGGCTGAGATGTTCTTTTGTCCTGGAAATGAAAAAACAAAAACCAACCACTCTTGGGTAGGAATATACATTTTAAGAAAAACACACCAAAAAAGAACAAGTACTACAAAATTACCTCGGCAGGATGTCTCTGAACTTTCCATAGAGTCTAGCTTCAAAGCGTCAAACACCTCGAAGTCAGATTTCTTGACATGGATCAAATTGTTAATTGTGCCAAGCTGACTGGTCACCACAGGCTGGAACAGTGGATGGAAAACATCCATGAATCCCCGTTTCAAAACCAGCTCTTCCACCCAACTGTCCCCCTTTTACAAATGACCGTACATGGCACCAAAACCTTTTACCAAGAGAAATCCTCCTGTGTGGGTGAGCTGATGCCCACAGTCCTGACGGCAGTGACGTGAGACACCGAGGGGAATGGCTAGAGGGAGACTAAGTGTGTGGATCCCTCTGCGAGCAAGGCCTTACCTCAGATGGGTCATGAACCCACTGTCCATCCACAAAGAACTTGTACTGGTGCTCTCCCTCAGGGAGGTCCAGGATGGCGACAAAGTCATTATGGCTACAGAAGGAAGCGAAAGTTAAACAGGCCAAGCTCCCAATAGAAGATGCAAATGTAAAAACCTCGAGGCATTCTGAGTGTCACACCACTTCTCTACCACTGCCTACGCCACTGGATCCCAGAAGGAAAACGTAACTTAGAAGCCCAGGCTCCCTTTCTCTAGCACCCTGGGCATATATGTGCTAGTCTTTCTCAATGACTAAGTCTTAGCTAATATCTGGGCAAGAATAAAAAGATGTTAATCCCCAAGTGGTTCACCTGAACACAACTATTTTGCTTCGGCAGGACAGACCCCTCACAAAGGTAACAACAACAGGTAGGTTCAGATAAAGAGCACTTCCGGTCCCCCATTCAATGTTCTGGTGAGTATTATCTGGAAAATTACTTACATACAAAGGGTCACCTGATAACCAGTTAACTAATTCATGCTGCTCTGCAAGCAACAATTAACATTACTATCTAGACCCTCAGGGTTTCACGGCAGAAGTCAGAGCAACTGGACTCTGCAGCTACAGAAGACTGTTCAAAAGCAAAGGCACTTTTGTTGACCTAGTCGTAAAGAAACATACTCACAGAGTAGTTACAGTAAGTCCCTCTGAGGCCATGATATTCTAAGTGGTAAACAGCTGACTCATGATGAGGTTAAAAAAAAAAAATCACTGATACATTCAGGAGTCATAGGAAACATTCTAGAAAGCCCTTAGCAAGTGAAGTAGTGCAGCTAGGTCTCTTTTCTGAGGAAGGAAACCGGGTCTCTATTCCTGAACCCTGAAGACTCAACCAAGATACTTGTCTTCACCTCTTAATCAGTGGAATCTTGGTGCTCCAATTGTTGAATGACCCAGAGATGAAGACCTCCTTGCCTCCTTCAGACCAGCGGATAACAGTGGGTCGGGCCTGCTGGGTGGGCTTTACGGAGTCCTCCAAATCCTGCTGCCATGATACAAACTCTTTGTCCCCAGGGAGCTGTAAGAAGGATTAGGTCATCCCTAAATTGTGACCAGGAATTTCTAGAGGTCACTCTCTTACCTAGGGCAGAGAGGAGTGGTAGACTTCCTCTAAGTGTCAGTGAGCCCCCAAATTAGCAACTGAATCAGGTATTAAACAAACTATAGAAAAAAAAAATCACCTAGGACCAAAATAGTCAAATGCTTATGACCAAGGGTTGCCATATTACAGCCTAACTTCCAGGCCTGCATCACCACTCACGCTTTCAGAGCCTCAGGATCTGACTTAAGGGGAGAAAAGCTTATTCCCTGTTGCAGATTAACTCACAGGCAGACAACTATGATATGCTTCAGCGTGCCTCTCAAGAGTGAAAAGATGAAAATAAAACATGGCATATAAAAAAAAAAAAGCTAAGTATTTTTCACATGCAAATATGATCACTATCAGCTCTCAATGACCAGTTTTAAGGGAGGGTAGGTACTGGAATTCATAAGTGGTTTATAAATGCTATCTTAGCTAATAGTTTGCAAAGAACATTCAAAATATAAAAATGAGATTGTTGCTTCCTTAAAGTGTGAGGTTACGAAATCTTACTTGCTCGTATACACCAGCTTTATATGATTTCTGGAGCAGGGGTAAAATTCTAGATCCTCAAGGAGCATCAGATAAAAAGGTTTCCTTTAACAAAAGCAATTCCAGTATCACATTTGGTCTGTAGGATTCTGAAAAACATGAACTTCTTAGTTTTTCATTATCACCCTTTAGCAGCTGGCAAACAATAGTCAGTGAGCCAGATGCTTTTATAAATAGTGGCCAGCCAGTGGGCCAGATGTTTTTATAATACAAAAGTTTACTAGAAAACAGCAGCGCTCATTTATTTACATATTATCTACAGCTACTTTCCAGATACAGAGGCAGTAATGTGTAGTTGTAACAGAGTCTATTGTCTAAGAAGTTTAAAATATTTACTGTCTGGTCTTTCACAGAAAAAGTCTGCTGATTTCCACTTTGCATTTACTTTGATTGGCTTAAATGACTTTGGTAAAGAGGTAAATGAGACTGTGCAGTATGTGCTTTTTTAAAAAGGACTATCTTATTTATTGGGTTTTATATCAAAATAAGTCTACCT
This sequence comes from Galemys pyrenaicus, assembly GCA_019455555.1. Lineage (NCBI taxonomy): Eukaryota > Metazoa > Chordata > Mammalia > Eulipotyphla > Talpidae > Galemys > Galemys pyrenaicus. The sequence continues at coordinate 846,640 of JAGFMF010011645.1, read as the reverse complement.
TGCAATGTCTTAATATTCCTTAAAACTGCAGTGTGAGGGCCTCCCTGGTGGCGCAGTGGGTTAAGCAACGCACTATGAAGCAAACCGCAGTCACTGCAGCACAAGTTTGATCCCTGCCGCCGGCCAGGGAGGGGACCCACATGGCGCGGCAGGCCTCTCCTGCTGTGCCCGCTGCTCCCCTCAGCAGTGTACTTCCGTTGATCTGCCTGTTCTGCTCCCCACTCTGTCTGTGGTGAATCCGCTCACCCTGCCATACTTCTGACCTGTACCCCAGTGCTTGTATGCGTAAATAAATAAATCTTTAAAAAAAAAAAAAAAACTGCAGTGTGAGAACTGAAAGGATGCATGTCATGTAAGGGAGCAGTGCAAGAGAAAACCTCAGTCTCCATATTCCTACAGCAGTGCACTTTTGCCTGCCTGCTGCATTAGAATTACAGAAATTTTATATGTGCCTAAGAATAACCCTCAGATTCTGATTCAGTTAGGGCCTGGGAATCTATTTTTAAAAAGCTTTCCAGATAATTATAATACTGTGATTATGTTAAAGTAAACAAAAACACTCCTCTTTAGATATTTACAGATAAGAGTAATATTTGATACATATAGGATTTGCTTCAAAATGATGGGGGAGTGGGTTGGGACATAGATGATATAAAATTTGCTTCCAATTTCATCACTGTTTAAACTGGGTGATGTGCACGCACACACACACACACACACACACAGGTACAGGAGTTCATTACACTGTTCTTCCTACTGTGGACCATGGAAAAGTTTCAAATTTTCCAGAAAATGTTTAAGCAAGTCTCAGGTGGTTCTAATATACAAAAAGGATTGAGAACCACTGAACTAGTCCACTGAAGCAGCGAAGCAATGTAGCCCCCCGCGACCATTGCTTTGCTTGTTCCTTTATGATTTAGGATTTTTGGTTTAGAATTTGAAAGCTACAACTACTAAATCGCCTAGCTTTGGAAGAAAGCCCTTCCACCAATGACGCGGCATTTCTGTGCTAGGCATGAGTGCGGCTGACTAGCAGAAAGATCGTTTACTCCACGTTAAATAGTCAGCAGAACCATCGCGAAAAGCCCAATTAGGACTGTAGTTAGAAAAATATTTAAGTACAGAACTGAGAGCAGAAAAGGAATAGATTGAGAGTTTGAAATTTTTAGATTTGGAAGGGACATAGGGTTAGGAATGATCTGAAGCAATTTTCTTATTTCACAAATGACAACACTGAGGTAAAGGATCCAAAGTCGGCTCCACTTCATGTAGAGTAACCTAGCTTTTATTCAGGATGCTGGTGATTACTAGAGTCACAGGAAAGGGATAAAAATACAGTGAGGTAGTTCACCCTGAGAAAGCTTTGCAGAAGTAAAGTTTAATGGCTGGGTGGGTCAACAGCCCAAATGATGAGGAATTCCCGCCGTGGAAGAAAGAACTGAGCCAAGAAATACTCTTTTCAATCCTTGACTTCTCTTCCTGTGTTTTTGCTCTCGACGGGGAGTCATGAAAATAAACAGCCCAGCCCAAATATCATGTGCGGAGAATCCCTTCATTCCTGTTACTCTCTCAAACTCCAGTGCCATGGGATGAAAAATGCCCGTCTTCTCCATCCCCTCTTTCTATTTCATCCCAGTCGGCCTCCCCGGGGGAATTCGCGTATTTAATGTTGACAGCTGAAAAGTGCCTGAACGTTTGGGAGGTGAGCGCGCTGCTGGAGGCTCCAGAGTCTGCGCTTCCCGCACGTCCGAGGCCTGAGCCCGGTCTCGCGGCGGGGGACTGGGCGGTCGCGTGACGGGCAGCCGGACGAGGTGGCCCTGAGGGCGGAGAAGTCCCGGACTCACGCGCTGCCGCTCGCTCGAGGAGCAGCTGTGCTTGAGCGAACACCCGGCCTCCGCAGCGCTACGGTGCGGGCGAAAACCGCGCGCTCACCCGGATGACGTCCTTTATTGATCCCCAAGACTGGGATCAAGTGCTCAGTAAACAAGTGGCTGCCGATCGCTCGCGGCCGAAGGGGGAGAGCGTCTGGAGGGTTGTGCTCCCCAAAGGGCAGAAGATGTTACGCTACACGGGCATAGTCGGGGGCCACCTTGGGGCCGCACCGAGGAGCAGCAGCGCCGGGCGCCCGCCTGGCAGGTCGGCAGCGCTGGACGGGGGCTCCCCGCCTACTGGCAGGACCAAGAGTGGGGAGGGGCGCGGAGGGGTCCACTGTCCTCACCTTAAAAATGTGGCCGGCAGCTTAGCGGGCATCCAAGACTCCGCCCCGACCTTGTTCTGAGGCGGCGCCGCAGGCGGAATTACATCCCGCAGCTCCGTCCCCGAAAACCCCCTAATTAAAAACCGTAACCCAGATCGGCGAGACGAGGGAGAGCCGAGAAGGGGCGCCTGGCAGCGGGGGGCGGCAGCCTCGCCGCCCGGGGGCGCGGGGACCCTACCTTGGTGTCGGGCAGGCTGAAGACGCTGGGGTCGTCCGTGCTCCCCACCATGATCTTGTGCTCCTTGCCCGGGCCATGGCCGCCGGAGCCCTCGCCGCGGGCCGCCTTGTGGCGCTCCCCGGCCGCCCGCTCGCTAGTGGTGTTCCCCATGGCTGCGGCTCGCGTCCGGGCCACCTGCCGCGGGCAAGCACGGGGCGGGGACACCGGCGGCGCGTCACGGACGCCCCCGGCCCCGCCCCTGCGCCCGGGGACGCGGGCCGGGGAATCCCAGCCCGGGGAAGCCCGCCGGGCGCCCCGCCCCCGCCCCGCGGCTCCCGCACCCCAGCGGCCGGCCGCCCCGGGCTCCCGCGTTGGGGGCTCCCCGCAGCCCGCACCCACGCCGGGGCGCCCCCACCGCCCCAGTCACCTGCCGCGACGCGCCCCCGCTCCCCGGCCGCGGGCGCCGGGCTGTTCCGCGGACGAGCCGCCAATAAAGTTGTTGAAATTGATGCCGCACCCGCGGGCGGCGGCCGGCGCCCTCCTAAAATGGCTACGAGGCCGGCGGCGCGGGGCCGCCCCGCGCGCGTTCCCTGCGGCCGCGCCGCCCGGGCCCGCCGGCCGCTCTAGCCGCCCCGCTCGATGGTGGGCAGCGCGCCGCTGGGCCAGGCGGGGGCGCCCGGCCCCAACCAGCCGCGCGCGGGGCCCGTCAGCCCGCGGGCCCGGCCGCACCGGGGTGGACGCTGCGTGGCCGCGCGGGTGCGCCCGGCGGGGGGACGCCGCCACCGCGCGCGGAGCCGCCGCCCGGGGCTCGCCGCCCGCTCCCGAGGAGCGCGCTGCCGGCCTCCGGGCCCCTGGGCCCCGGGGCGCCTCTGCGGGCGCCGGACGCGACTCTCACGCCGGCGGCAGGAAGGTGAGCGGGGCGCTGAGCGCCGGGAGCGCGGCGCCCGAGGGGCCGCGGGAAGGCGACGGGGCCGACCGCGCGGTTCAGCCTGAGGAGATGGGGAGCGCTGTTGGGCCCGACGGGCTGCTCGAGCTGTGAGCGACCCCAGAAGGAACGGAATGGAAAACCCGGCGGCGGCCAAGGGACACTGAGGCAGGAAAGGCAAACGCGGTTGTCGGGTGGACAGATGAGGCCCTGGTGACGAGTGGGAGCGCAGGACCCTGGCCGCTCCTGTGGCTGCAGCCCCACGCCCGTTTCCCGCCAGAAAGCTTCGTCACGCGGGGAGTGTTCCGCAGAACACTGTGTCCCTGCCCCAGAGAACTTGCTGGAAATGTAGACGCTGAGGCCGGCAGCATCTGCTCTTCAGCAAGATCCTAGGGAATGTGCTCGAGTGTGAGGAGCACCACTTTACGGCTGCCTGTTGCGAGCCAGCGGGGATTCCTCAGGCTTCTGCCCTGCGCCCCCTTTCCAGTCGACACTGACGAGGGGAGCCCCAAGTCACACATGGCCATCCTTTCCGAGTGAGCATTTCTATTTGTTGAAAAATTCACTTTCATACCAAGTCCATCAAGTCTGCCATCCCCCCACCCCCGTTTCCTTGTTTGACCCTAATAAACTAAGTTATTCCCTGGCTTTTAACCAAAGAGAGTGGGGGGGGGGGGAGGTACCATGTTTACTGCAGGCTTTCGCTCACCCCTTAAACTCTTCACTGCCTACTCACCTCTTACTTGGTTATCCCACCTCTTCTCACCACTGCCCCCCAACCCCCATTCCTTTTGTGCTGCCCATGGATCTCTGAAGCAAGGCCTTCGAAGGATACTACTTTAAACCTTAAGTGGTACCACTGGGCTTTCTAACCCCCAGGTGGTTTCTTCATGCCAAATAATATGTCCCTGGCATGTATTTTCTTGCAGAAGTCAAATCAACATATAACAGAGGCAAACCAAGTATTACATTATCCAGTAGAAAACTTATTAAAAAGAGAAACTTTCTGGAAAGCTTTCTAGAAATTATTTGGGGATTATCTGCTGGAGGGGATTATTCATGACACTAGCTCTAGTACCTTCTACAAGTCAGTCAGCTGTTAATAAAATTCAACTCTGAATTTTGCATATTTTTGAAACAGGACAAAAATAACTTGATTAAACATTTTTCCTTGGTCCTGAATATTTCTGTGTTTTAGACTCAGGAATAACAGGGTAAAGAAACAAGACTCCCCTAGCCAATACCAGTATTATAAGTGAGTCTTAATACTGTCAACCCAATGTTCTATTTTTCCTTTCAGCGGGACAGAAAAGAAGATAATAGGCAAAGTAATTGGTTGGGGTTCTCCTGCATTCAGGATAGAGTCACTGATCTCGCCAGCCATTCTGCCTGACAACAGGAAAATAATGGACAGCATGCCAGAGCTCATAGTAAGTAAGCCTTATTCATCTTACAACTGGAAGCTTATGCATTTTCACCAGCACCTCCCCATTGCTCCCATCTACCTGTCCCTGGCACCCTTCTATTCTGTTTATCTGAGTTCAACTTTTCCTCTTTTTTTTGGTTCCACATGTAAATGACACCATACAGTACCTGTCTTTGGCTGACTTATCTTATTTAGCACAAGCCTCTCAATGTCCATCCATGTTGTCACAAATGGCAGGACTTTCTTCTTTCTCATGCCTGAATAACATTCCATTGTATGTGCTGCACATATTCTAGTTTCTTTAGCTATTCATCCATCAACAGACACTTAAAATTGTTTCCATGTCTTGGCTATTTGAATAGTGCTACAGTGGATCCACGCATCAAGGGTAGTTGATCCACTACTGGAGCAGTGGTTGTTCCATACACATTTTTGAATTTTTGGTTCTATTTCTGTGAAAAATGCCTTCGAAATTTTCATGGGGAGTGCACTGAAATGTACACTGTTTTGTGTAGTATGAATTCTTCCCAAAAGTAGACTGTGGAAATGTAGGTTAATCCATCCTCTGTGGAAAGCAGTTTGGAGGTGTCCTAAAAAAATTGAAAATCGATCTGCCCTCTGATTCAGCACTCGCAGTGCTAGGTAACAGCCTGACAAATATAAAAGCACTAATTTGAAGGGATATATGCACTCCGTGGTTACTGCAGCACTATTTACAATAGCCAAGCTATGGAAACAACCTAAGATGAGTGGAAAAAAACATGATATGTACACAATGAGACTACTTAGTTATAAAAAGTTTTAAAATTTTGCTCTTTGCAACCACGTGGATTAATTTGGAGGGGATTATGCTAAATGAAATAAATCAGAAGAAGAAAGACAAATATCGATGAATTCTTTCATATACAGAATGTAAAGAAACAAAGCAAAGGAACAGACAAAACCAAACTAAAACAAACCCTACAAATCCGATTACAGACCTGAGGCTATCAGAGAGAGGGGGTGAGGGGGAGCAAGGGAGGAGGGAAACTGATGCATTGTGGTGGAGGATTATGGGTGCTTTGGTAGTGGCATAATGTGGCCACATATTTGAAGAGCTGTGACCTACACTCCTAGACCATATACAGTGTTGGAAACAAACATTACTCAGTAAAAGTAATTTTAAAACATTAATTCTTTTAGTCAGCAGAATATCTTCTCATCTATTTGTGGCTACTTCAGTTTCTTTCACTGATGTCTTGCAGTCATCATTGTATAGGTATCTCGCCTCCTTGGTTAAATTTATTCCTGGGTATTTTGTTCTTTCTGATATCATTATAAATGGGCTTGTTTTCTTGATTTCACTTTCTGATAGCTCATTATTAGTAGATAGCAACAGGACTGATTTTTATATCCTGCAATTTTATTGAGTTGTTTTATCAGTTCTAATAGTTTTTAGTGGCATCTTTAAGGTTTTTTTATGTATATAGTTTCACGTCATCTGCAAATAGTGTCCATGTTACTTCTTTCTTCCCTTACATTATAAAATATAAATGGAAATGTTATATATGGAATGTCTAGTAAGTACCCTTAAAAGAAAAGAGGGTTCCCTTTTCCTATATTTCTCTCTCCTTCTGTATGGAATGTCCACATACCAGGTGGAGCTCAAGTTGCCATTTTGCACCATGAGGAGATGAACCACTTGCTGATAGTATAGCAGAAAGAGGAGCTGTGGATTTGCTATAGCATCTCGGAACTTACTGCCCCACACCTTTTTATAGGCGAGGGAAGTAAACTTCATCTTGTTTAAGCCACTGATACATTGGGGGTGGGGTGTTTCCTGTTACATGCAGCTGAACCGAACCCTAACTAACACACTGGACTTATAAAAGTATTACCACATGGATGACAAAATCAACTATAGCGGTTATATAGAGGCCAAGAGTTTGGTGCTAAAAGCTTCATTGAATAAAGGGAAGTAATTGAAAGAAGTAGGTATCTAGGTATCTAGGTAGATAGCTTCAAACAGGAGAGGTAGCGGGTAAATCAAAAAAGCGGGGTCATTTAAGAACGCACCAAGAAAAGGCTGTGAGGATCGAGACAGCAGTGATGGTCAAGAGAGACATTTACCCCAACGTTCATACACTGACTTTTTAAACCCTGGGTTTGATAGGAGAAATAAGTTATTGGAAGGCTATATATAAACTCGTTATATGTAACAATATCTGTTTGGTTTGAAACACATGTTGGTTGTGTTTCAAACCAAACAGAACCTTAGAGAAAACTACTGACTCAGATCAGTGATCTATTCCAGAATATTTTCTGGAAGAATACGCTTGCCCACAGACCCTTCAGTATGTTAACTACTTCTTAATATCCTTAATCACTCTTTCTCTTAATCACTTTTCAGTAAAAGTATTACTTTTATTGACTCCCTTAAAAACTTGATCCTATTTTTACCAACCGTGTTGAATTATTCATTCAATTAATCATTAATTTGTGGGGGTCTTACTACGTTTCAGGCACTGTGTTAGGTACTAGGAAATACAAATTAATTTTAAAGTATCTTTCTCCAAGAAATTTACTAGTTCAAAGAGGGACTAGGAAAAAAAAAAAAAAACAAAAACAAAGAGGGACTAGGTGGAAGAACCAATTGATAATTTTATGTATGACAGAGGTGTTGGGGGGAAATTGGGATGTAGGCTGGAGACACGGTGGAGGGGGGGCATTTTGTGAAAGAATTCGCCAGAGACAGAGTGGAGAACAGAAAAAGCTATTTATTAAACTACCCTGCTAGGGAGCAGGGGCAAGACAGGAGATATACTGCTGCCCGGAAAAGAAGGATTCATGGCTTCCTTACTCGGGCGCCAGTTTGTGTCAGATACCTGCGGGATATGTGGTCCTGGGTGCTGGGCTTTGACACAGCTGTGGTGTGGTTCTGCTTCTGCATTGGGGAATGCAGAAAACTGGGCTGGTTTTTCTGGTCCACAAGGTGAGTCTTAAGGCTGCCTAGTTCCTGTGGCAAGCTTATCACTTCCCTTATCTGTTCAGGCCTCCCAGATACACATATTGGGCAAGGAGTGGGGCCTTAGTTTTTAAGCTTCTTAAATGATAGCCTGACAAAAGGGATCTCACCAAATATAGTTGAGCAATGTGTGCAACTGGAGCACAAAAGGTCACCGGTTTCATGGTGGCACTCAGGAAGAGGGTCCTAAAAGATGACATGCTGTGGCTCTTGAGGATAAGATCGGTGCTGATCAGCTGGGTAAGTAAAGAATTTACCAGGAGACAGGGCCCTCCCTGGTGGCGCAGTGGGTTAAGCAGCGCGCTATGAAGCAAACAGCAGCCACTGCAGTACGAGTTCGATCCCTGCTACCAGCCAGGAAAGGGACCCACATGGCATGGCAGACCTCTCCTGCCTCGCCCGCTGCTCCCCTCAGCAGTGTACCCCGCTCTGTCTGGTGAATCTCCTCACCCCCTACACCTCTGGCCTGTACCCCAGTTCTTGTATGCATAAAAAATAAATCTTTCCAAAAAAAAAGAATTTACCAGGAGACAGTATAGCATGAGAATAAAATGACTTGGAAAAAGTAGCACTTTTCTCCTCTTCCGTACTGTTGTCTGTGGCCAGAAGTCACTCTATGCAGCCTGTATTTAGGGGGCAAGAAGTTATGCTCCAGCTCCTTGAGGCCAGAGTATGTACATGAATTATTTGGATTTCCTCTGTATGGGAGATTTGTCTGTTCTACCCCACTTATTTATGTCAGTGTGGACTTGTGACTATTTTATACTCTGTTATATTCCAATACCAGGTGATTTATTCTTCAAATTGTTCCAGCTTTGGCCATTTGGGCCACTTTCAGTGGATTCCTGTGTCTCTCTGACATACCTCCATCAGTTTGATTTTTGGGGACTTCCTCCTTTGGCACCTTAAGGGTATTTTCTGGCACTGTAGGAATGAAGGCATTATCTTGTATAATACAATTGGGAAAATGATAAAATTTTTAAATAATTACAAAAGCAATATAGTAAATCAATGAATATTAGTACATGGTCATCAATAACAAGGGCTTTGCATCTTAAATTACTTTAAGTTCAGTTTCCTACCCACGTCTTACTTTTAGCTTGGCTTAGAAGCTAACTGATGATTGTTTTGTGACCTTGAAGATTACAAATAGAATGGAAGAGTCAGTAGATTTAGGATTACACACTTTTTATTTAAAGAGGAAACTGGGCACTTACTGCTGATAACTAGGATTATATTTAAAAGACTGTTAATTCAACAGACTCAGGCGCTAAAAGGGGAACATTTACATGTTAAAAGAAGGAAGTGAAAAAGAAGCAAGCAAGCTTCAATTTACTTTTGAACTAGAGTAATTTGTAGATTAAAAGATATTAGGTCCATTTTAATAGGTGATAATCCCCAGTATCTCAAGGATTAGGGAACAGAGGGGAGAGAAATCAAATCTTTCTTGTTGGCCACATTACAGCAGTTTTCGGAGACTTATTATATTTCCTAAGGGAAGGTCTTATTGGACTAAATGGGAATTAAGATTGAAAAATGATAGGATAGCTAATTTAAAATCCCAAGTTTTTCAATTAAATCGAATCTACTGGCAGAAATAAAGATTATTAGCATGAGCCTAAAAAGTTGAAGGTAGTTTCTTCATGAACAAAATAAAGACTTGTTGCTTAGGGGAAAAGAGTAAAAGTGATCAATCAGTCCCCAGATACGCTAGTGAACAGATATATATATATATCTTATCTTAGATATGTACAATTATTATAAGACATGATTTCTCTTTATCTCTTGGGAAATAATACATTCAGCTACAATAGTGAATACAAAAAAGCTTCTAACAGAAAACCAAATCTTAACCAGCAGGTACATGGAGTCCCCTGTCTTTTCTAGAAACATTCCCTCGTCCTCCCACCATAATACTTGACAGACAGCACGAGTGAGCCCCAGCGGTGTGCCAAGAGCCCTACCAGCAGCCTGCAGAGATAACTACAAGAGCACCTGATTTTGCAGGGATTCATGGGTTACAGTCCAGGGATTAAAGGCAAAAGTGATGGATCATAAGAGGAAGGGAGGGAAGTCAATATGAATGAAAAGTAGAAATTTCATTGTAAGGAAAAGAGGAAAGAAAATAAATGAGAAATAAAAGATTTCTGGGCAATGTGAAGCCGAGAGTCGCTCAGTCTTCTCAGATTGTGCAGGCACTTGAAGATCCCATTTCCTAAAGAAAACGGGCACTGACAATAGAGCAGCTAAAAGTAGGCCATAAGTATTGCAAAGAACACAATAGCTGTCATGAACCGGGCCATCGTTACCACTGGATTTGCGGGATCACTGCTCTCGACTGCTCTTGTCATCAGAGGTTTCCTTACACGACTTTTTGTGTTGAGGATAGCTTTTCGAGCTTCAGCCCACTTTCCAGGGCCTTGCAGGCGGTAGTGGATTGGCGTACAAGGGCCCACTAGTAACTCCAGCGCCAGTTTGGGGTCAGTGAAGGCCAAATGTAGCAGATTGGGCTTGACACCCACCAGAACAGCGAGTTCTTCCATGGTGTCTATGTAGTCTCCCTGGATGGTATGGCGTGGAGTATCCACGTACCTGGAGCAGAGAAGAGAGAGGTCGTGGCCTGTCAACACTTCAGTCAAGCGATCAGCCAGTGCTTTTCTGAGTGCCTGCTATTGGTTTAATACTGGACTAGGAGCTCTGGAAAACAGGAGAAAAAGAAGGCATTGTCTCTGTCCTTAAGGACCTTATAATCTCTTGGAGGAGATGAGACATACAGATGAAGCAGAAAGAATATTAAACTTTGGGTAAATTGTATGGTTTTGGACTGCTAAATATAACGTAGACAAGGACAGTTAATATGGAGCTGTAAGAAGTCCTGAAGGAAGATAAAGATATGGAGAGAAGTGTTACAGTGGGAAGAGCAGGGTAGAGGAACAAAGCAGGAATAAGTGTAGAATGTAGACACCCGGTATCTCTGGGCATACCCGACAGTGTCAGAATCTCCTCGTGGATAACCAGGCTGGATATAGAGAGGCAAAGATAGCAGATACAGAGGACTCTGATGTTACCAGAGTGAGAGAGAGAGAAGCCACCACAAAATTGTCACGTTTGGGATCCTCAGTTATTTCCTGAGGTCGGAAGTGGTGGGACACAGAGGCAGGACTTCTCAGACTGAGGTTAATCTAGACCCCTGAAGAGAGGTGGGGAGGTGACTTTCCTAAAAGCTTCCTCCAAGAAGGAATGTTTATAAGGGATACCGATTTGAAGAGCTAAAAGGACATTTTCAGAAGGAAAATGTGGCAGCAGTAATACTGTGTAGAAGTAGTGGGACTAAGTGCTAACTGGTGACTTTATGTAATAAAAATGAAAGAACGGGGACAGAAAGGAAGGAAGAGAAAAGCTAAGTCAGGTTCATCAAGATTGGGTGGGCTTACTAGAGGAACCTAACAGCAAGAACAGGGGAGAAAATGATAGAAAATGAAATTTGAGATAGAACTGATGGACTGCCAAAGAAACTAATAAATCCTGGCGAAGTAGGACAAATAGGACAAATAGGAGTTTTAGAAGAGAAGACGATAAGACAGGAAAGAATTTGAGAGCCTTCACTTTTGCAATTATGGAGTTGGAAGGGATGACTATGTTTAAAGTATCCTGTGGTGGGAATGAAGAGCTGTGTAGTTCATGAAGGTTTCATAAAAGAAATTCATGAATAAGTGTCAATTTGTAAGGTAGTAATGAGGATTAAATCAACACATACCTAAAAAACATTAGCGTGTTTAGAATAATGGCGCTCAGCAAGGGTGAAATTATATCTTTGTGGACTGCTCACGGTCAGAAGGTGGCTAGACAAACCGAGTCGAAGGAAATTGTGGAGGGAAAGTGAAATAGGATAGTTTAGTGCCTGAAAAGCAAGGAAAGACAGCACTGGAAAAGGAAGAGGCGTTTGGAGGTGCCCACCGCAGTCGTGAGAGAAAGGAAGAACTGATGGTGAGTGACTGAAGCAGCGCCCTTGCTTGAGTGAGGTTGGACAGCACACTGCATGGAACTTGGGAGGAAGAGCAGGGTGAGGCCTTAAAGAATATTTATTTCAAAGCTTTGGCAGTCAAAGGGAGGAGGAAAATAGAGCACCTAGGAACGGCTAAATAAAAACTTTCTCTTACTCACTTATGGGAGAGAGTTTGCTAGAATAATCAATTGGAGAACACCTCCTCTTTGGGTCTAGAATGATTGTGCCTCTGATTTTTCCACAAAACTCTAGAAATTTATCATCAACATCCATTTGGTCAAAGTAAAAATCACCCGGCGAGTGAGCTCAGGGTCTGAAGTCAATACTGCTAGGTTACTGTGCTCACCCCCACACGAAGCTGCTGGCTAACGTTTCTACCCTCCTAAATCCCATGGATGGTTTACACCCGAGTCACGGTGACCTGAGGGGGCTGTCACAAGATGTCAGCCTGCACATGTGGAATTTTGTGGCACGACTGGAATTCGACCCACAGATCTGTAATTTGACCGTGTCTGTACCTCTCATTAACTCCCCATCACTCTTCCTTCTCCTTGGCTCCCCGGCATGCCAGGTAGTCTTCCGCCAAACAACATACCTGGTTTTCTCACTGTGTGATTTTTTTTTTTCCTACATGACTCTTCTTTTAGGTCTCAAAAAGAATTTTAAACATTTTTCTTAAGCTCTTCTTTCTTTTTCTACCCATACTCGAACCACCCAGTGCTCTATTGTCAGAAACTGTTATTTCCTTTTCATTCAAAATATCTAAATTCTTAAACTAACACAAAGAAAATAATGATACAATATTGTTCTTATTGAGAACTAGTTAAATAGAAAAACTGGACCTCCCTGGTGGCACAAGGGGTTAAGGAGCAGTGCTATGAAGCTCTCTGCAGCCTCCGCATGCAGCACGAGTTCGATCCCTGGCCAGGGAGCTGACCCACTGTCACCCCGCCGCTCCCCTCAGCAGTGTGTTTCAGTAGATCCAACTGTTCTGCTCCCCACTCTGTCTCTGGTAAATCCTCTCACCCCCCATATCTCCGGCCTGTACCCCATTCTTGTGTGCATAAATAAATAAATCGTTAAAAAAAACCCAACTAGTTAAATAGAAAAATTAACTACATATCTTCTGGGGAGAATATCTTACCTTTTTGCTATTTCCTCTTGAGCCTTGGCTATTTCTCTTTTCATTTCACTTTGTGAGGGCAGTGTCTTTGTCCCTAAAGAGAAAAAAAATTAAGAGTAAAATCAGCTGCATAGGAACAGTCACCCTATGAACAATCACTGTGCTGTGGAGAAGTCACAGAAATACAGAATAATTTTCTGTGTTCCAGGAATTCACTTAATCATCTTATCCTGCTACAACCATGATACGATGACTTGAAAATCAGTGGTTTAGTCTAGTTCGTCTTTGGAAGATAGTTCTCCTACTCTGCCTTCTAACCTATACCTGTTTCTTCCTAAATAATTTTTCAGTTAGGAAATGAAATCTGGATTGAGGAAATTATAAATAGTCTTGAGAGCATATGGAAAATGAGGCCAAAGTAAAAGGGAGGTATTGTAGGAAAACACACCTATTTGTGCATACCTGCACTGGTAATAACACAGACTTTATACCACAGGGAGAAGGAAGTGAGAATAGACCCCGGGTCACATTTTATACCCCAAGTTCTATGGAAGATAAGTTTATTTGGTGAGTGTGGGGTAAAGCCATGGACAGCTCATAGTGCCCAGTCTTTATGGACACACACACACACACACACACACAGAGATAACTCCAGCAGCAGCAGTTTAACACTAAGGACATGAGTAGACAAAGTAGAATAGTGTTGCGTCAGGCAACGCCACTCTGATAGAGATGGGATTCGTGGAGCAGCCGCACAACGCAGGATGCTGCTGAACAAGATTCTTTAGTGACAGAATAATCATAGAGCATCCGTTACGTGGGGTAGGAGGACAAGGAGAGAAGATGGGTGAAACTAAACAACGTGTTTTTGTCATCCAAGGCTTCGGGAGGATATGAGTCTGCTGACCAGATAATTTTTATCTTGAAGTTGTATCCCTAGACCCCGGGCCATCATTCTAATCTTATCAACAAGGCATTCCACTGATCAGTTTATGGGGTCTCTTGTTATATATCAGTCCTTAGCCCCCCGGGCATTCCCGGTCATACCTCGTGATGTATGGGCATAAGCTTATGCATCTGTCCTTGGCGCCCAGGCACTCCCGGTCATACCTCTTGAAGCAGGCCCTACCCAGGGTGCCCGAGCTTCCTGCCTGTATTTGATTTGATAAGGTTTGGCGCCTGTGACTGACTTGGTTTTCTGAAGGGCAGTTCTGACCTTGAGGGAATGCAGAACTGCAGGTAACAGTAATGGTGGCCAAATAGGCCACTTAAGTCTAGCAGACCCACAGAATAGTAAAGTCAACACTTAAGGACAGTAGGCTCACCACTAAGGTGTACCCCGTAAGAATCTGAAACAGAGTTTTAGCATGGGCTATCTCTGAGACAGGCCTCTACAGACATGCTGATCAATCCATTATCTCATTCCTTCTCAAACACCTCATGTTTAAGAAATCTCTGGATTATATTGTGGAAATCTCTTTACCTACTAAGGAGAAGATCGAACTATTTGGCTGCTCTAGTTGCTGGAACATTATTCTTTTTGTTGACCCCCAAATTGGCCTCCATGCCATTTGCACCATTGGACTTAGCTATGCCTTCTGAAGATTAGGAGTCTCAGCTTAATAAATGTCAATCTTTGAAACATTTGACAACAGCCGTCCTAACTTCTTTAAGTGTTCACTTTATCAACCTGAATAGTACCGTTTCCCCAGAAACAGATTTCACACTCTTCGCTATGTTGGTTGACTTTCTGTGGGCAACTAGTAATATGCTGGGCATCGCTTACTATGTGAGCTTCAGAAGTTCAAGTCAAGAAATAGCCGTCGGACCTCCCTGGTGGTGCAGCGGGTTGAACGCCATACTGTGAAGCATCCTCAGCACTGCAGTGCCAGTTAGATTCCCGGCCAGGGAGGGGACCCACATGGCACAGCAGACCTCTCCTGCCTCGCCCACTGCTCCCCTCAGCAGTATATTTCAGTCAATCTGCCTGTTCTCCCCACTCTGTCTGGTGAATCCGCTCACCTCCTGTGACTCTGGTCTGTACCCCAGCTCTTGTATGCATAAATAAAGAAAAAAAAAAAAAGAAATAGCCCTCTGTTTTGCCATGTGTTTCTCATCTTAACCTTGGGGATTATTACTTATATCCATAAGTCAAAGAGGAAACCCTGAAATGTTTCATTTGAGGTTCACCACAAGTCTCTTAAAATATTCATGAAACAGAGTTGATTTCCAAATTATTTCCTTCAGTAGAACCATAACTTTTACTTTATAGAATGTCAATTTCTTACCCGTGAGAGCCAGCTAATTCTTCAAAAAAAAAAAAAGGCAAAGTAAAAGAAAAGAAAAGAAAACAAAACCCTCTTAGATTATAGGAACAAAGTGGTAGTTACCAAAAGGGAAGGTGCAGGGACAGTGCGGTAAGTCAGGGTCAGGGGGTTGATTGTATGCTGAAGGATAGAAACTAGATTTTCAGTGGTAACCACAATGTAATGCACATAGATGTCCAGTCAGAATGCTGTGACCTTGAGGCCAATACAACATTATAAACTAATCTTACCTCAAATAAAAAAACCCATAGATTAGGTAGGTAGGTAGGTAGGTAGACAGGTAGATGGGTGAGTGAGTGGGGGGGCTGACTGGCTGGATAGATAGTGCTATAAAGATGGACATACCATCCTGTAGTGGGATTCCTTCTTAAGTCCTTAATACTGTCCTTGCAGTGTTTCCTTTTCAGATACATTATTTTCAACGTTTCTCATTTCTTTCCTGTCTTGCTTTTCTTCTTATATTACCAATTTAATGGCCACAGCACCTGAGCAGCTTTTTCCTCACTTTCCTCCCCAACATATTCCATTATCAAATCCTTTTAAATTCACTGATGAAATTTCATTGAAAGTTGTCTTCTTCTATTCCTTCATCTTGGTTTAAAGCCCTTATAATGTCATACTGGATTTTTGACTCAGGTTCTTAACTGACTTCCCATGTTACTCCTCTCTGATGTATCTGAATTACAAATCTGACTTGACTCCCTCACTCCATTTGAAAGCCTTCCTTGGTTCTCTGTCATCTGCTTTGAATACAGACTTCTTATGTGGCATCCAAAGAGTGTTCTTGTTCTTACCTTTGTAATTGTATCTAGCTTCATTTTTCTTCATTCCTATAACACTTTATCTTTCAGAATTCTGAACTATCTCCAGCTCCCAGAACTTGGCTTATTCTGTTATTTTTCTCTAACTGCATTAATAATATCATTGATTGACCATTTCTGTTTGGGTAGACTTCCATGTCCTTTCTGTGAGTGTGTTCTCGCTTTTCATCAGCTGGTTGTGGCTGTAGACAGGACTAGATGCTGATGCCTCACTTGTTCCCACAGTGGCTCCTTTATGTTGCTATTGGAACATCTGTCTAGGATTCAGAACTATGTGCTGGATGGATGAACATATTAAATTTGTAGGAGAACAGCGAAACACTGAAGTTCAAAGATTTTTCTGGGCTCCCAAGGCATGGTGGGAAAGAGGTGAGCCTGAATTATAACTCTGTGGAACTGGGTCCTTCAATCTGTTCTCAGGCTTAAGCAGCTTGTATTTATATAGTCCTGATTTTCATAATTCAGACCTGTCTCTGCACATTTTAGCATAAAGGTGTTGTCAGCAGTGACCATTCTCCTCTTCCAGCCTAGGCAAGTCTTTTAGCACGGCTGAAAACTGGCTAAGGTGCAGATCCTATCTGAGGTCCTTAGCTAAGAAGTATCTACTGTAGAGTTTGGACTTTCTCTGCAGTGAAAGAAGATACAGTTCTTTTTCTTCACAAGTATGTATCAGTGGTCTAAAATCTAGATGAATGTCGTCAAATTCGGAGTGCACATTATAATCTTCCTGGGAACATTTTCTCAAAGAACTTACATCTGTTCCACCCCACAGTTACTAAATAAATACCATTAGGGTAGAGTCAAAGTGCCTATTTTTGGATAATTTCCCAAGAGATTCTAATATCTGTCCATGATTATCAATTATTGCTTATATTTACTCAAAATTAACTTTCAGTGCTAATTTTGTGCCAGTCCCTTTACAATCATACATGCAGTCTCAGCTATTTGAAAGTAGAAGCATACACATAATTGGACATGTTAAGTAAATTAAGTAGTCAGCTTGCATGGTTACTCACCTTTAAATACTTGAGTGACCCAACGTCCTTGGAGCTCTGAGATAGGCATAATGGCGCCCAGGGGCTGGATCAAGCCAATGATGGCAAGAGTTGGCTTTTCCAGGTTAGGAGGAAAGACCTTCTTATAGAGGGATACCTTGTTATTCACTACTTTGACAGAATCGTCAAGAAAAGGAAAGGCAAAGCTATAGCCAGTGGCGAAGATGACAGCATCGATGTCCTCCTCCTTGGAGCCGTCCTCGAATATGGCAGCTGTCTCCGTGAACTCCTTCACGTTTCCTTTCACCTTCACCACACCAGAAATGATACGATTTGGCAGTTCATCGTTTACTGTTGGATGCTGACTCAGAGCTCTGTGAGAGGTGATGAAGACCAAGAGAAGAAGAAATGAAGAGGAGGGAGGGAAAAAAGGAAGAAGGGAGAGAAAGCGGGAGAGGAATCAGTACCGTGTAAGCAACTGAGCCAGTTAGACGGTACGCCATTGATCTCCCTCTTGGTCTAGCCATGAAATCTTGTGAAGGTCTAACATATGCCACTTGCCAAGATCAGACCTCAGAGCAGAAGTCAGACCCTAGATGGCCCCGAGAGGGGTGATGTCAGAGAAGTGAAGAAGTCTTCTGTGGTTCCTCAAGGAACGGTAATCTGAGAGACATGATAAGCCACAGCCAGTAGTTCCTCCCCACATATCCAGAGGCCTGGTAGAAGGACTGTCAGTCTTCCCTTGAGTGTCATTTCCAATTCAAGGGTCCACCATTTTCCAAACTGAGCCATACATTGCATATGGATTGTAACTTATAAGCTGATTTTGCATACTTTGGCTTATTTGACTCTCCAGTCCAGTGAAGGCAGCAGGGCAGGTGCTGTTATCCAGGTTACTGAGCAAAGGCCTAAAGAAGTTAAGTGGCTTGTCTGAGGTTACACAGCCTAGGGTTTTAGAATTTACAACAAAATGGTTTCCTATGAGCTCTTTTGGGATCCTCTTAAGTAATGCTGGGGTTCTGTTAAGCAGTGTTTCGTAGATACAGTTCAAGATAGATAAGATTGCTGAAAAATAAGGCAGGGTTTCTAGCATCTTGGCGCTTACTGAAAGGCAGTGTGAGTCCCTGGAGGCAACTTAACAGTCTGCGAATCTTCAGCCTGCTGTGGGCAGAGCTGACTGCGCCTCAGCCTGGTGTTAGACGCTGCTGCCGCCCGCCTGCTGTGACAGGCACGTCATGACCTCAGCCCCAAATGCAGATTCTGCTCTACATTCTGACTTACGACTTGCCCTTTCTCTCCAGAGGTGATCCTTTCACGGACAGTACCACCATCCCATTGTTGGCCAAGCCACAAAACTGCCCGTCCTACAAGGCTTTTCCATTCTCCTCTTCACATCCTCAGAGTAGTTTCTTCTCTCACCTCAGCAATCTCCCACATCATTTTCGCATGGTTATTCTAAAGTGTACTTATTATTACATCACTCAGTTGCTTAAAACTCTGTCACTACTTGCTTAAAATTTTCCAGGAGCTCTGAACTGTCTTTATTCCAGATGTTTTTCTTAGCAGAGGAGCGGCTTGCATGTATGCGACCGACGCACCTGTCTGCCTGCTCAGCCGTGTGGTCCAGCCAAGCTCGGCTACTGCAGCTCCCAGAGCATGTTTGTGGCTATTCCAAGACGTGGATCTTATAATTAGAACACCCTGTTTCTTTATCCTCTGCTAGTCCACAGACTTGAATTCATTTTGTAATCATCAAAGATAAGGATGCTATAGTTTCCACTAAGTGGGTGAAATAGCTGTTGGGCAACACAGCTCCAGAGTAACCCCACTGATTATTCCCAAAGGGAAGGAAGTACCGGAACAAGGGGACACCAGGCGGACTGCACCTTCTCCACCTGGTCCACGTTAGCATCAGTGACATGGCATAAGCCGATCTCACCTGGGCCCATAACAAGGCGCGACATGACTTCTGAGTATCTGTGCCCAAAATGCTTACACTGATTCTAATAAAAAGCTACCTAAGACCAAAGTTACAGACGTTCTACAAAATGCTTGACTTAGATTCTTAAAAAGAATATGTCCACATTAAAAAAAATAGGAGAATTATTTCAGATGAGACATTGAAGAAATATGGCAACAAATTATTTGTACTAATCATTTGTACTAATACAAAGAGCAACACCTTGCCTTTCTGAGGACTTAATATCAATAACGAGTTACATACATTATATCATTTAATTCTTACAACAACCTTAAAGGTTGGTGACACACCCATTTGCTGATGTAAAAATTGACACTTAGAGAAATTAACTTGGTCAAGGTCGCACAGGTAAAAATGGCGTACCTGAGGAATGGACCTGACCTATTTAAATACTCCAACAAGAAAACAGACAGAAGAATATGATAAAAAGCATGCTTGGAATACGAAGAACGTTCTCTTTCACGCAGCCAAGAAGGTAGACTATGGCAGTATCTCTAGAGGCTGATTTTAAGTACTTTTTTCTGTCTAACTTTATATGTTTTAAATGTTTAGATTTACTACAGAATGAGAAGTACAATGAGCACCCATGTGTCCTTCATTTTTTTACTAATTAGTATTAGGTATTTAATCTCTGTGTTTCAGACCCAGTATATATGTCTGGCTCAATGCAGGTACTTGGTGTTTGTTGAATGAATGAATGATGCACTCCTCTCTACTACCATGTTATTGTTAGATACCATGCAAAAAGAACTGGTATCTGGGAGAATGATAAAATGGTTAGTGCAAGCAGAATCATAGAGGGAAGATCACAGACTTATGGATTTCTGTGGGAGCAAGACAGAAACCTGATTGCTGATTCTGTGAGTTTTCTAAATGTACCAGAAGGGGTGGCTCTATCATTAGCCTATGTAAACAGTCATTTTTCTGTGGCTGTCATCACCATCACACGCCCATCCCGGTGACGTACCTGTGTTTAGGCTTCAGGCCAAACAGTGCATGGTCAAACCTTTTGTTCAAATTTTTTTCCAAAATTGTGTTTACCATTGATTCACTCAAAATCATCTTCATAAAATAATTCAGTCGAGAACTTAACAACACGTCCGAAGGGTATCCATGGTTACCTACACGATTCAGGATCCAGGCCCCCCTCCGGGTGCTGAGGAAAACCTGGCGTGTGGGAGAAAGTTGTCATACTTTCGCCATCTTCTGGCTTATCACCCTTAAAATAATACACCCCATTTTCTCCAAGATTATGGCAAAACTCAGTCGTATGGCTTTTTAGTCCTTCCACACTCTTTGAAATCTTCCTTTTTATTTCCTACCAGTTTCCTCCTGGGCAAACAGGAGGACCGTGAACGTGTTTTGTGTGGAGTCACTGCAGCGTTTCTGTGCTGTGACATCGGCCCATCCGACACCCCCCGGCCTCTTGGTTCTCAAAGTAGCTTCCTTTTAAGACCCAGCTCCAATCTGCCTCTTCTGTGGGGTCCCAGCACTGTTCTGGCTGACTCTCCACCCTCTGAGCTTCCCTACTACTTAGCACCTGTCCAGCTCATTTAAAATGAAGACCATTAAAACTGAAAGAAATTAGATAACGTTTATACAGTCTCAATCTTTTTTTTTTTTTTTGCCTTTGACATTGTTTGTATTGTTACAAGAGTGTTGCTTATTATTTGTACTGAGAAATCTTTCACACTCTTATTTTCTGTCTCTTCCGATGTGTTTTCTCTAGGGTAAGACGTGTAACACAAGCCTCTTATTTATCAAGAATGTGGTCTGAAAGTCACAGTGCTAGCTCCTCTACATTTTATTTCATTCCCCAGCGGTCTCTTTAGGTAGGAATTACTATCCCCACTTGTGGCTGAGAAGCCCGGCAAGGGTGGATAGTCTGTGGAGGTGTGCAGCTAGTAAGCGGCAGACTGCATTTTCAGGCCCCCTCTGACCTGCTCCAAAGGCTAAGATGTGCCTCACAGATCATGAAATGGGAGTCCTGACGATTGCTAGTGGGACAGCAGGAAGCTGGTCGTCTTTCTGTGGCCTCTACTGGCTACAGGCCATGTTCAGGGCTCACCAAAGTTTGATATTCAATCCCTTAGCAGAACCCAATTAATTACCTTGGACGCGCTACTTTCTCTACATAATCACCAAACTCTCCAGAGTAGTTTCCAGATAAGAACATTGCTTTATGGTCTTTGTTTGAGCTCGTGTGTGAAAAAGTGTCTTGACTGAGAGGGTGTCAGGTGCTTCACACATGTGGTCTCACTGTGGTGACCTTGGGCCCGTCAAAATTAGGCACTTTCACATATTTCAGCAAAAGAGCATTTGTGCTCTTAAGAATCAGGCCATCTTGTGCAGTTCCTTGTAACTTTTGTTATAAACAAGTGCATGAGTAATGCAACACTCAAAGCCTCCATCGAAAGGTTCTCTTTGTACAAAATAATAACAATAATAACAGGTCACAAGACTTGTGAAACTCAAACTTGTGGAAGGTGTATGTGTGGTAAGCCCTGGAGAAATGCTTAACAGCTGTTTTTCTGTCAGTTTCCCACCCGGAGCTTGTTTTGAGCAAAGAGCACATTTACAAATTTGGATCTGTACAAAAAGCTGCTGCAGAGCAGACGTCCTCTGCGTTACCTAACCGTGCAAGGGCGGGGAGCTGCCAGCAGGTGCTGGGGTGCCGATGCGTTTCCCGCCTGAGCCCACGCTGTCTTGGGAGACCGCTCCTCTCGTCCACGTGGGGAGTGAGGAGAAAGTGCCCCACCATCCCGTGAGTCAGAGGCTTTCGATGACCGGTGAGCTTTCCTCTGCATGCGTGCCCGACACTTCTGCTCCCCAGGGGAGACCCCTACTCTGAATGCTGTGTTCCCGGAAGCACCCTGGAAATTGCTCAGTCCTCCTTGAAGCCAGAGCACACTCAGGAACAGCTGGCTGGGATCTGTGACCCTATGATAACGATTTATGGTCACTCAGACCTTTGGTGTGAAGCCCCCTGAGACTCTAGCTGGTAACTGGGGCCCCGGCTCATCATCACCCCAACACTACCCGCTATGGCGGTGCACCAGGCTCCGCGCCCGCAGCCGGCTCTGGTGGGCTAGGTGGGTCCCCCAGCAGCTTCCCTGGTGAGGCAAAGGAAAATGATTATTGGTTCCAACCTGCTTGGCCACATGGCTGGTCTCCACGGCCAGATCCGCTCCGGAATTCCCAATGCCGATTACAATGACCCTCTTTCCGGTAAAACTGTTGGGGTTCTTGTAGTCTCGGCTGTGGAGGTACTGCCCCTTGAACTTCTCGATACCTGCAGGAGAAGGCGAGTAAGTGCCACGTGATGGATGTTCTAATATCGTTTGTCCAATCTTTCATTTTTTTGCAGTGTGTAGAATCTATGCATAGAGATGGAGACTTCCATATATTCTCACTCCCCAGCTGTTCTTTTCTCTTCCTGTAGCCTCGGAGCAGAAGCTTGTGATTTCCTCGGCCTAAGTAGTCTGCGCATACAGGTTCTATTTGTATTTTGGATTTGCAGACTCAGAGTCTATTCTGCTGCAGAAAACCTCTCTTCCCCTTTGTCATTTCTTCTTGAAGACCGACTCCCATTTCAGCAGAGTGTATGTGTTTTTATGTACTCTCAACTCTACATAGAGAGCTTTATCTTTCCAAAATGAAAATCCAGGCTAAAGACTGTAATTAAATTCTTTAAGCTTTAATTTCTTCCTTAGAAACTCAATATTTCTGTTTGTTTCCTCGATTGCTGAAAAAATCCCTCACTTACCCTGGTGCGGATTAACGCCGTCCTCATTCTACCTAGTGAGGGTTAACGCTTGGGAAAATGGAAGTCATTGTGGCACTGAAGAGAGAGGCCGCTCACCTCCCTCGAATCTCCAAAATTATATTATCTCTACCCCCAAATGGCAGTAATACCAGTGACCCCAACACCCCCACGGAGCATGGAGAACGAGGGTGAGCCTTACTTCTCCCAGGGCAGGGGCCATTCAGCACCCTCCCTCCCTCAGGGTCAGGTCACAGGCAGAGTCAGCCTCCCCTGGGGCTACTCACCGGGGAAGCTGTCCAGGGGCAGGTAAGCATTGGTGTGATGGCCGGTGCAAACCATGACCCCGTCGAAGACAGTCGTCTCCTCCTTCCCTCCACATTCCGTGACCACCTCCCACTGCCCTGACGTGGGGAAGTCAGGCCGCTTCTTCACGCTGCACACAGTGGTCTGGGCGGAGAAGGGACAGTCACCACGGCTGTGCAATGGAACACCTCCCTGCCGGGACCCCCCAAGAGTGGTCACTGACACCACACTGACACCACACAGTGGGGCTCCCAAAGGGATATTGGGTTTGCAGCCACAAACACGAACTTTCCTGTCCGGGCAGTGCAGAGTGAGAACGTGGCCACACAGCATGCTAACCGAAGTCGGGTCGGGGCTGACGGCTCCCTCCTTCCGCCAGAGAGTGCAGATTACTCGTTCTCTTGGACCTTGCTCTCTGGCCGTTGGGCACTGTAAAACTTGGGCTTCTCCTGTGCTTCTGAGGTACTCCAGGCATGAAGGCCTGTTCCTCCCGACCCTCGGCGCCCAAGGACTCCCTGGCGTCTCTTACCCCGCCTGTCCTCACGGCTAAGCCGAAGCACGTGACTGAGCTCCACGATGGCTTTCCTAGTAGAACAGAAAGCATCTCAGGGGCTCCTGTGCGTGGTGCCCACAGAGGCCGTGAGGCTAGAGACTGAGATGGGATGGTCAGTGGTATCATTTAAGCTTTTCAGGAATACTGGTAAGTGCAGGTTGCTCTGCATAGTTAAGGGACAGTGAGAGACCCTCCCACGTGCTCTAGGCCACGCCAGCACACCCTGCCAGCCTGCTTCTTCTAGCATGCTCTTGCCTTCTCACCAGCTGGGGCCTCTGTCCGGGCCATTCCCCTCTTCCTTCTTCATCAGCACACTCCTGTTCCTCCAGTAACTTGTCCTCTAAGAAAACTTCTCTGGCGCCAGCGCCTTCTGCCCTGATGGTCACACATCTACTCTGCCCGCAGTGTATGGATCTCTATGCTGTTTAGCAGCCTGTGATCCTGGTTTTTTGTTTTTGTTTTTATCAATTATACTTATAATTTTTTTATCTCCTTAACTAGACTATGAAATCACTGGATTTTGGCCTTTTTTTTTCTTCTTGTATCTTCATTGCTTAGTATGGTACCAAACAAGTTCATGCAAGTGAAAAAGCGTTTTTTTTTTAAATTAATTATACTTATCATAATTTTTTATCTCCTTAACTAAACTATGAAATCACTGGATTTTGTTTGTTTTGTTTTGTTTTTTGTTTTTCTTTTTGTATCTTCACTGCTTAGTATGGTACCAAACAAGTGAAAAAGTGTTTCACTGGGCTGCAAAAGACTGACCTCGGGAGTTGTCACTGGGTATTAGGTGATACTTTATTATTTATCGTTAAACAGGAAAAGGTGTGAGTTGGCAGAATGATCAGAAGATAAGAGATTTGCCAGATTTCAGAGATACTATTTGTGGTGCTGGTTGAAAACAATAGATGAATTATGGACCAGGTCACACCAGGAAGGAACCATTGAATGACCTTGTTTTATAAGCAAGAAAATGAAGATAAACTGAAGTTGACAGACTTACTCGCCTGAAATCACAAGCTGGGTGGTAGTAGGCCAAGGGGCCAGAACCCAAGTTTCTGTCCCCTAATTCAGTGTTCTCCCCTCTACACCGGAGGTTACTTCTCTGCTTCCCCAGTAACCTCCCAAGGTGGTTGTGAGCATGTACAATAATGCACTGGAACATATAAAAGGACAGGCCGTGGGGAGTGAGCCGTGAGACGGGTTTTAAAGTCCACATAGCTGCCAGTTCCACCCTATGCTGGGAAAACATTTCTCTCACTTGTTTTACTTGCAGTCAACTAGTACAAAATAAAGGCAGTGAAGACACTGTAGCCCGCGGCCCTGGTATACAGAAGGAGGCACAGAAAAGACGAAGCGTGGCGTGTTTGGATAACAGACATGTGCCTATCAAGCGGGACTTCACATCTGAACACTCAGTTGGTGAAAGCATGTTATTCACTTACTTGATGAGCGACTTCAAATGCAAAGGTACCCCCAAAACCCATACCTTGAAACGAATATACTTCAGAAGGTCAAATGCTTTGGCATACATCCTGAAGTACTCCAGGACCTGGGAGTTGTGCATGAAGTTAGGGAAGTGGTCTGGGATGGGGTAGTCACTGAAGCACATCATCTCTTTGGAACTGTTGATGATCACCGATCTGTAAATGCTGGCCCTTCCTTCTTCGGGGTTTTCCTGCAGTAAGTAGAAGCGTTCATTGCACCTTGAGAGTCAGCTCCAGGGCTTATAAGCAGCCAATAAACACTTGGAAAAGTTTTTTGAAAGAACCGCCAAATGAAAAGTGTTATATCCCCACTCACACACATGCTCCCACTCACACCTCCATCTCTCTGTGTCCTTGTGGAGTCTTTTCCCTTGAGTCAGAAAGGCAGTTTAAACCCACGGTGTAACTGCATTCGTTCCTGTGGCTGTGGGGGACCAAGAGCAAGAGCCACGTCTTCCTGTGTGCTGTGTCTGCTGACAGTGCGGCCCCTGATGTGTAGTGTATGTCACCCTGCGCTTTGAATGAGCTGAGTGAATTATGGAGAGTGAACCAGAAGACGTTTAAGACTTTGTTTGAAGCCTATTTAAGGACAGTGCGAATGGCTTCTGTAACTTCCAGTAGAAAGGCAACAGCAGAGAATCACATCGACGTTCTAGCAGATACACGGTCTCTCGCAGCACAGAGGCCCCCTTGTTGACGGTCTCACCCAGGCCCACACCAGAGAGCAGCTGAGGAAGTTCACATAAGAGGGAGGCCAGGTGGGGTAACAGCAGCTTGAGCTGGAGGGCTTGAAGGCCGTCATAGGGGAGAAGAAAGGGACTGACCCTCCCTCTGTGGAAGGGGTGAGGACAGCGAGTCCCTCCTATCCCCTCGCCAGGCTCTCAGGATCCTGTGGAGCAGAAGATCTGTTAGGCTGGTGCTTGTGAACCTGTCTGCACTGGGTACCGTGCGGGAGCTCTAGAAACACGCCTGGCATGGTCCTCCCCCTGGCTGTCTTAGCTGCCCTTTGTCTACAGTGTAGACAAGGTTGAGAACTGCGATGCGGTGTGTGCCCAGAAAGCCCAAGGCACTGGGTGGCACTGACCTCAAACGTGCCTGTCAGCCAAAGCGCAGGGTGCCTGAGGGCAGTGGTTACAGGTGCTGAGGTCCAGAAACGTCCAATAAGCTCCTGTTCGCTTTGTGTAAGCACACGATGTCACCCTTACTCGTCACAGGGAAAGCGGGGCACGAGCTGAGAGGCTGAAGGTGGCCACAGTGGCTGCCTGTTAGAAGCAGCTGGCGGAGAGCCATGGCGCCCCTCTAGAAAGTAGTACTACCTCCTGACGAGGCAGGCAGGTAGGCAAGTGGCGTCAGGGTTGTGCCCGTTAAACGAGCCCCGGCGGTTCTTCAGTGTGTGGCTGTTCTGTGGTTCCCCCACTCAGTGCTTTTGCTTCCATTCAGTTACCTTTTTCTATTTCTTTTTGCAATTTTTTTTTTTCTGGGCAGAGGGAGTTACCAAATTTAGACTTGAAAACAACCTATTCATCTGAAGATGTTTAATTTTTTATTTTGAATGAACGCTTATTTGCCACATTCTACGTTAGTGTGTCTAGTGTTCTCTTTTTCACATTGTACACACGTTTTAGAATTATACTATTCAAAATGCAGTTTTCAGATCAATAGCATTAAAGCAGCCAGGGACTTGTTAGAAATGTACAATCTCTAAGTCAGAATGTACACCGTGGCCACATCTCCGGTGATTCCTATGCACAGTGAAGTCTGAAAGTACTGCTTTAGTATGCTTTACGGAATTCAAAGTTAGGTTATCTTAAGAATATTAAAAGTTATTTGCCAGCATGAAGTAACGATCAGATCTTCAGCATTCCGTAAGAGATCGACTGCTGTTAAGCTCTTGCATTCACACTGGAGTGTGAAGCCACACGACCCGTCTGTCACACTGGGAAGAACACTACATGTGGGGGAGCCCTGAGTCCCAGGCTGGACACGCCTGGTGGCAGTGGTGGGACGCCACGGCCTGGGATGACCTGTACGCGTGGCACTGTCGGTGAACTTCAGAGAAGTGAGGGTCAGAGGCCGGGAGCACAGGACTGCACGTGACAAGCCAGGAGGCGGCGCGGAAGCAGGTTGGCGCTCGACGAGGGAGACCGCAGGGTGTCAGTCTCCAGAGGTGCCCACGGCCGCCCAGACACGCCGTGTCGCGCCTGCATTTCAGATGTGGAAGTTTCTACCGATTACTAAAAACTAGTTACAGGCTTTTTCAGTTCCTGCCCAAGACAGACTACAACTGTCTGGGGGCCTGTTCTGATCTTATTCTAGAGCTGAAGAAGGACCGCTGTCAAGCAGGCAGTCCCCCAAGGCGGCCGAGATACGCAAGGACCTACTAAGGAAGGTGTGCCGCCACTGCTGGGCCACGGGCTGACTGCGCTGGTCTCCGGACACCTTCGCGCCGCTCCAGTGTGGAGAGAGTGTAAAACAAACCCATGCCCTCTGGAGACGCGGCTCTGCGGTTGATACCCTTTGGCAGTGAATAAATTTATCATTTTCGTAGGTGGTACGTGGCCTGTTACTAAGGTACAGGACTGTGCTATCAAAGCAACTTAAAAATGAAGCTGATTGAAAGGACGAGGATCCCAGTTAGTGGTGCCCTTTGTCCTCTTTTTTTTTTTTTTTAAAGATTTATTTATTTATGCATACAAGCACTGGGGTACAGGCCAGAGGTGTGGTGGGGAGTGAGAGGATTCATCACAGAGAGCAGGGAGCAGAACAGGCAGATCAACTGAAGCACACTGCTGAGGGGAGCAGCGGGCACAGCAGGAGAGGTCTGCCGCACCATGTGGGTCCCCTCCCTGGCCGGCGGCAGGGATCGAACTCGTGCTGCAGCGGCTGCGGTTTGCTTCATAGTGCGTTGCTTAACCCACTGCGCCACCAGGGAGGCCCGCCCTTTGTCCTCTTTTTGAAGACGGGACTTTGGACTATGGATTTGATTTCTCAAGTGGAGGAAAAATTCAAAGCAAATAAAGAAGTCAAATTTTATATTGTGTTCTCTAGGATTATTGGAGAAATATCTAATGCGAACCAGACTTTCCAAAAAAGAGAGAGAAGGAAAAATAAGACCCGAAAGAAGCTGCAAGGCGGTAGCCGCGTCGCTTAGCGCTCGACCCAGAGCAGAACAGCCGCTGCAGCACCTGCGCACTCCAGGCTTCCTCTCCTGGACGCGCCGGACCGCTGCAGAGGGTGGCCGGCTCGTGGGCCTCCCTCTGTGCGAAGGAAAGCGAGCTGCAGGCCGGCCCCGAGCCAGGCACTGCGCCCTCGCCTGCTGCAGGCAGTCAGCACGGGGGTGCGGACGGCGCTTACCTGGAACCGCCAGAGCCCGCCGATGTCGTCGGACCTCTCGAAGCACACGGGCTCGAGGCCCTCCTCCAGGCAGCACTTGATGGACGCCAGCCCGCTGGCGCCGCTCCCGATCACGGCCACTCTCTGCGCGGTCATGTCGCCGAGCCTTCCCGGGGCTGGGTCGGGGCGACAGGTCCTGGGGGAGGGAGAGGAGACGAGGCGCACCTCAGCCACCGCGTCCAGGGTGGCGCTGGCCGGCGCGGGGCTCGGGGCGCGGGGCGCGGGAGGCTGCGGCGGCGCGCGGGGAAGGGGCCCCTCGCCCGAGACGCGGCGAGAGCTCCGGGTACCGACCTGAGTCCTCCGCGGCCCTCAACTCGGCGCGAGGCCGCTGCGCTTTATATTTGGAAGCGGCACCCGGCAGCCGAGCGAGCAAACAGCCGTGGGTGGGGCTGGTTCGCCCCACCTCCTTCCAGACAACACCCTGCTACAGAGCGGCGGGTTCCCTCCCCCAGAGGGAGTGGAACGGGTCGGATCTGCTCGGGAAAGGACAGCAACCTGCAGATTCTGTTTTCAATCAGCGTGGCCCGCACTTTCATCTATTTTCTGCGAGGGCCAAGCCCCCCCTACCCCCCCCTTCCCTGTGACTTCCTGGCTTTGCCTTAAAGTGACAACCTCCTGCTGGGGCGGGGACTGTCCCCAGCCCCAAAGCAAGTCTGGCTGCCAGGGCCTGCGGGAGAACGCCCGCATGGGGGTATCTGTTCACAGTTCCCGGCCCCCTCTCACCCCTCAACCCCAACGCTGACCTCAGAAATGGGGTATCTGGTTTTATACTTCTGGTAGAATTTTACTTTAAAATACCCATATTAAAAACAATAACTAAGTGAAATATTTAAAAGTGACAAGTTTAAAAGTAAAGGAACTAGGTCCTCCCTGGTGGCGCAGTGGGTTTAGCAACGCACTATGAAGCAAACAGGCAGCCACTGCAGCACAAGTTCGATCCCTGCTGCCCACCAGACCGGGGACCCACATGGCGCAGCAGACCTCTCCTGCTGTGCCCGCTGCTCCCCTCAGCAGTGTGCTTCAGTTGATCTGCCTGTTCTGCTCCCTGCTCTCTGTGGTGAATCCTCTCACCTACCCCTCACACCTCTGGCCTGTACCCCAGTGCTTGAATGCATAAATAAATAAATCTTAAAAAAAAAAAAAAAAGTAAAGGAACTATAACAAAAAAGAAATACCCATACTGACCGGACCTGGGCGGGGGTACAGGGGAGTGTGTGCTACCTGCTGAAACTGGCCCTTTAGTGGAGGACACCACCCAGGTCATTTAAAACAAACCTTTCATGTGCTTTCCATCACTGCTTGCAGTTCAGAAACCTCAACTACCCACTTTTGAAATGTCACGCGGCAAAAGCCAATGTCACGGACCTAGGATTTCCCCGGGGGGGGGGGGGGGGTGTGCAAATCTGGGCCCATCTGCCNGGGGGGGGGGGGGGGGGGGGGGGGGGTGTGCAAATCTGGGCCCATCTGCCAGGATTCTGCTTTGACAAATGCGAAAGGAGGTGGTGCCAGCTGTTTACCCAGCACAACTCCCCGACTTTGCTCAGTGCTTCAGTGCCAGAAATGAGAGCCCTGGGTTTTGAGTGTCTTTCACAAGGCAGTGCAATCCTTCCTCAGGGCTGGTGCTGCAGGCTCATAAAACAGAGGGGCTGGTTTCAGGTGGTCCTCTCAGCCTCCCCAAGAGACAGGTGCTCTCCCCACCCCCATTTTGCATTTGGAAAATAGAGGCACAGAGAAGTTAAGTAACTTACTGGAGATCGCACAGGGACTAAATGGAAAGTCAGGATGTAAGCCAGCCAGTCTGGCTCCAGGCCTGGGCGCTAAACCACTCTCTGCACTTCTCCTTTATGAGATGGCTCCACTTCCGGCTTCACCGCAATTCTTTTTTCCATTTATTTCTTGATTCTATCCCTTTTTCTTTCTTTGCCTAACTTCTCTTTATATTTTGCACTTAAGTTGAACTGCCTTATTTCAGCTGCATTAAAGGGGGTTTAAAAATAGGTCTTTGGTGTGGGGAATCATTTGGCTTCATCAGGAAGATTTCTGCTCGATATATAGTTTGAATTCTATGACAAGAACAAGCAATTCATGACATAAGCTAGTTCTCCTTTTGTTAGGCCGTCTTTGATTTCTCTCTGTTGCTTTATAATTTTCAGTGTAGAATCCTGAACATTTGATTTAAACCTACCATTGTAAATGGTAGTGTTTTTTAAAATTTTATATATATATTACATCATTCTTACTTTTGTACAACGTATGCTTTCTCCTCTCAGGTGTAGTCCCTGCAAAATTCCCACCACCAGTCACCTGTGCACCATCACCATCATTCCTTGTGTAAGAACACATTTGCTTCCCCTCCCTGCAGAGTGTTTCTGATTAATAGTTACCTGTTAATTTTAAAAAAAATTACTATAATTTTTTTTCCTAGTCCTTATTTGGTTCCCTTATATTCCTCCTAGGGGGGAAACCATCCAGTATTTTTCTTTTTCCTTCTGGCTTATTTCACTGAGCATCATCCCTTCCAGCTCCACCCGTGTTGCTGTGCGTGGCATGGGTTTATCTTTTGATTGCTGAATAGTACTTCATCGTGTATATAGGTCACATCTTCTTGATGCAGTCATCTATTTTTGGGCATTTGGGTTGTTTTCCATACCTTACCTATTGTTAATAGTGCTGCAATAAACAGAGGGGTGCAGGTATCCTTTTGAATTAATGTTTTTGTGCTTTGGGTAGATTCCTAGGCACGGAATTGCTGAGTCATATGGAAGTTCCATGTTTGGTAGTTTAAAGGAACTCCACACAACATTCCATCGTGGCTAGGCCAGTTTGCATTCCTACCAGCAGTATGGGAGAGTTCCTTTTTCTCCACATCCTCACCGACATTGGTTGTTCCTGTTTTTTAACTATTTGCCATTCTAGCTGGTGTAAAGTGGTATCTCATTGTGGTTTTGATTTGCATTTCCCTGATTACAAATGATGTTTGAAATGAACATTTTTTCATATACCCGTTGGCCATTTGCATTTCCTCTTGGAGCAATGTCTTTTTGGCTCTTCTGCCCATTGTTGAACTGTATTATTTCCTGATTTTGTTGAGTTGTGTGAACTCTTTGTAGATATTGTGACAAGTTCCTTACCAGTAGTATTGTGTGCAAAATTTTTTCCCTTGTAGTAGTAGGATGTCTCTTTGTTTACATGTTTAATGTCTCTTTTGCTGTACAGAAGCTTTTTAATTTGATGTAGTCCCAGCTGTTCATCTTTTCCTTCACTTTCTTTGCTTTGGGGATGTGTCTTTAAAGATGTTACTGAGTTGTGTGTCATGTAGTGTTTTGCTATATTTTCTCCAAATATTTTACAGTTTCAGGTCTTATGTCCAAATCTTTTATCCTTTTTGAGGTTTTTGTGCATGTGCATGGTGTGAGGTAGTAGTCTAGCTTCCTTTTTTTTTTTTTTTTTGCATGTGGCTGTCCAGTTTTCCCAGTACCATTTATTGAACATACTGTCCTTGTTCCATTGTTTCTTCTTTGCACCCTTGTCAAAGATTAGTTATCCATAAATTTGTGGGTTTATTTCTGGGTTTTCTATTCGATTCCATTGGTCTGTGTGTCTGTTTTCATTCCAGTGCCATACAATTTTAATTACTATGTCTTTGTACTATAGTTTGGGAGTGTGATACTTCCATTCTCCTTTTTGGTCAGGAGAGCTTTGGCTACTTGAGGTTTTTTGTAATTCCATATGAATTTCATCAGCATTTGTTCTATCTCTTTAAAGAATGCCATTGAAATTTTTACTGGAATAATGTTGAATCTGTATATTGCTTTTAGTAGGATCGCCATTTTGATAATGTTAATTCTTTCAGTCAATGAGCAGGGAATGCCTTTGCATTTCTTTTTCTTTTTTAAGATTTATTTACTTATGCATAAAAGAACTGGGGTACAGGCCAGAGGTGCAGGGGATGAGGACTCACGAGAGAGAGAGTGGGGAACAGAATAGGCAGACTGAAATACACTGATGAGGGGAACAGCAGGCAAGACAGGAGAGGTCTGCTGCACCATGTGGGTCACCTCCCTGACCAGGGCTGCGGATAGCTTCATAGTGTGGCGCCTTAATCCCTTGCACCACCAGAGAGGCCCTTCTATTTTTTTTTAAGAAAGTTTTATAATTTTTTTTAAAAGATTTATTTATTTATACATACAAGCACTGGGGTCCAGGCCAGAGGTGTGGGGGGCGGGGTGAGAGGATTCACCAGAGACAGAGTGGGGAGCAGAACAGGCAGATCAACGGAGGTACACTGCTGAGGGGAGCAGCGGGCACAGCAGGAGAGGTCTGCTGCGCCATGTGGGTCCCCGGTCTGGTGGGCAGCAGGGATCGAACTTGTGCTGCAGTGGCTGCCTGTTTGCTTCACAGTGTATTGCTTAACCCACTGCGCCACCAGGGAGGCCCAGTTTTATAATTTTTTATGTATAGGTCCTTCACCTCTTTTGTTAGGTTTATTCCCAGGTATTTGATATATTTTTGTTTGTTTCAATTATAAAAGGGATGGTTTTATTGATTTCTTCTTCATATTGATTGTATGCATATAGGAAGGCTACTGATTTTTGTGTGTTGATTTTGTATCCTCCTACTTTACTAAACCGGTTGAATTATTTTGATTAGCTTTTCTATGGAGTTTTTAGGGTTTTCTATGTATATTGTCACGTTGTCTACAAATAGTGACAGTGACAGTTTTACTTCTTTTCCTATTTGGAGTCCTTGTATGTCTTTCTCTTATCTTACTGCCCTGGCTAGGACTTCCAGTACTTTATTGAAAAGCAGTGGTGAGAGTGGACATTCTTGTTTTGAACCAGATCTTATGAGAAGGCTTTTAACTTTTCATCATTGAGAATGATACTGGCTAGGGGTTGATATATATATGTCCTTTATTACGCTAAGATATGTTCCTTTTAACCCGAGAATTTTGAGGGCCTTTATCATAAATGGATGTTGAACTTTGCTGAATGCTTTCTCAACATCTATTGATAAGAGCATATGATTTTTCTTTTCCTTTTGTTGATGTGTTGGATTACATTATTGATTTTCAGGTGTTGAACCATCCTTGTGCCCCTGGAATAAATCACTTGGTCATGGTTAGTTATCTTTCTGATGCATTGTTGGGTTCTGTTGGCAAGGATTTTATTGAGGATTTTTGCATCAGTGTTTTGCCTGTAGTTTTCCTGTTTTGTGTTGTCCTTGTTTGGTTTTGGTGTTAATGTGATGTTGGCTTCATAAAATGTGTTTGATAGTATTCCTTCCTTCTCAACTTTCTGAAAGAGTTTGTGTAGGCTAGGCACTAGTTCATTTCTGAACGTTTGGTAGAATTCATTTGTGAAACTGTCTGGTCCTGGGCTTTTGTTTTTGGGGAGGGTTTTGATTACTGTTTCAATTTCACTGATTATAATTGGTCTGTTTAGGTCTGTTTGGATGATTATATAGTTCTAGGAATTTGTCCATCTCTTCTAGATTGTTGAATTTGTTTGCATATAACTGTTCATAGTAATCTCTGATTATTCTTTTGATTTCTGCTATATCTGTTGTAATTTCTCCCCTTTCATTTATGATCCTATTTATTTGTACTTCCTCCTGTTTTTTCTTCGTGAGCCTGGCTAGCGATTTGTCTATTTTTTCAAATAACCAACTTTTAGTTTCATTGATCTTTTGGGTTGTTTTTTAAACTTCTATTTCATTTATTTCTGCTTTGATTTTTATTATTTCCTTTCTTCTACTAGCTTGTGGGTTTTTGTTGTTGTCGTTAAGGTCCTTTTTCCAGTTCTTTAAGATGGAAGATTAGGTTGTTTCTCTGAGTTCTTTCTTGTTTCTTGCTATGAACCTGTATTGCTATATATTTTCCTCTTATATCTGCTTTTTCTGTGTCCCATATGTTCTGGAGAATTGTGTCCTCATTCTCGTTCATCTCAAGCTATTTTTAAATTTCTTCTTTGATCTCCTCATTGATCCAGTGGTTTTCCAGTAGTGTGGGTTTCAGTCTCCAAGAGGTTGGCTAATCCCTTGCTTTCTTTTCGTGGTTTATTTCTAGTTTGATGCCTTTATGGCCAGAGAAGATAGTTGGTATGATTTTGATCTTAGTATATCTGTAGATGTTTGTCTTGTGTCCCAGTATGTGACCGGACCTGGAGATGACCCGCGCACTCACATCGTTTGGATGCAGTGTCCTACAGACGTCTGTTATGCCCATGAGGTTTCCATCCTTATTTAGAGCTCTAGTGTGCTTGCTGACTTTTTTGTCTCATTGATTTGTCCCTTGGTGAGAGCAGTGTGTTGACATCTCCTGCGACATGTATACTTTCTCTAATGTCTGTTTTCAGAGATGACAGTAATTGTCTAATATATTTTGATTCTCCTTCATTTGGTGAGTGTATGTTGATGAAATTATGTATCCCTTAATCATAATGTAGTGATCATCTATGTCTCTTTTCACTTCTTTCAGTTGGAAGTCTATTACATTTTTTATAAGAACAGCTGTTCCTGCCTCCTTTTCTGTTCCATTTGCTTGTAGGATTGTTTTCCAACCTTTTACTTTCAATCTGTTTATCTTTTGTAGATAAACGTAGTTAAACAGCAAAAGGCTGGGTTTTGTTTTAAATCCAGCCTGCTACCCTGTGTCTTTTTATTGATGAGTGGTCCATTTACACTTAGGGTTAATACTGATACACTGGCATCCCTATTAGCCATCCTGCTTGCCTTTTTGTGAATCTCTTTCTTATTCTGTTCTTCCTTTTCATTCCTTTGTTGGTTTTGGCTTTAGGGTTTCTTGTAATATTTTTTGGAGTGGGGTTTTAGTAGTAAAGAATTTATGGAGATTTTGCTTATCTGGAAAGGTTTTTATTTTTCCTTCTTAGAGGTAGGAGAGCTTTGCAGGGTAGAGTATTCTAGGTTGGAATTTGTTGACGTGTAGCTTGTTAAATATGTCACTCATTCTCTTTTTGCCTGTAGTGATTCTTTGGAGAGGTCTGTCAGCCTAATTGGTTTTCCTTTATAGGTTATCTGTTTCTTCACCCTCGTCAGTTTTATTTTTCCCTTGTCTTGGACCTTTCGAGACTTTACTATTGTGTGTCTTGCCATAGTTTCCTTTCATTATGGTAATTTGGAGTTCTGTCTTCCTGCATTCCAACTTTCATGTTTGTCTTCATGCTTGGGGAGCTGTCTTCAATTATCTCCTTGAATAGTTTCTCAGTTTCTTTTTATCTCTCCTCACTTTCTGGGGTTCCTGAGACTCTTGTCTGTCCTTTCTTCACCATGTCAGAACACCAGTGTTCTTCAAGTGGTTTTTCATTCTTTTTTATTTGTACTTCTTTTTCCATTTCTTTTTTGGTTCTTTTTATGTCTGTATCATACTGTACTAGTTCATTTTTCCTAAATAGTAGTGTTTTTACATTTTCATCTTCTGCTTATTTGTTGCAAGTGTAAGACTATTTGATATTTGTGTATTGACTTAAATCACATGACCTTGATAATTTGCTTATTTTTTTCACTAGTTTGTAGATTCCTTGTATGGGTCATATATATGATCGTGTCATTTATGACTAAAGATAGTTTTACTGTCTCCTTCCAATTTTTAAATTTATATTTTTCTCTGCTTACTGTATGGGGTGGGACTGCAACAGTGTTGTTATCACATTCTGATTCCTGGCGTTTCATTTGGTGAGATGTTGATGCTTGTGGGACGGCAAGGCTCATTCCCAGTTACACTGGTTCGGGTCTTCACAATAACCTGGGTATTCAAGATTTCACACAAATTATTTCCCCTAACTTTCACAATGTTATGGGGTAGCTATTATTATTTTCACTGTAAAGTAATATGAATTACAGACCTTTCAGAAGCACTGTATTTTTTTTTGTTAGAGAAACATTTATTTTGCGTTCCACACAGAAGCTGATGTCTGCACCGTGGGTGGACAGTTATCCAGGAGTTACAGACCTTGTGTCCATCTCAGCAGTGTAGTTCTGGGTGTTAGGGACCCATACAAACAGACCGGAGCAGAGAGGGAAGAGGGGACCAGCAGGGTTGTATTTCAACCCTTTCCTAAAGAAACAGAGTGTTCCGGACACTGAAAACCTGTGCAGATGGGACTTCTGAAGCCGATTCTGTGCTGTGACTTTTGGGGGAAGGATAAGCATGAGGACCTTGATAAATAAGGACATTTTCTTGTGATAGGAGGCTAACTATTTTTAATGCCCTCAGCCCTAAGACCTGATAATGGTCAAAGGAGCAGTCTTAAATCATTTCCCTGGTGCCCCTGGGACCAGACCATGCGCATTCGAAAGAGGAGAAACATCAGGTCAGAGGTCGTGCTTGTGTTCTGTGCATGTAAAAAGCTTAGCTCATTAAGCTCTGATAAAGCCAAGCGAGTGGGAGAGACCACAGCTCAGACAGTGCACGTGCAACCTGCTGCCAGATGTGGCTAGTAGGAACCAAGGCGGGGCAGGCAGGGTGGGGGAGGTCCAGAGCATCCTCAGCTTGAGGTGCAACGAGTCTAGAAAACTGCAAAGTGTGTGAGCATCGATGTAGTGAGGATCAGAATACTCCCAGACCTTCATTTTCACAGAAGAACTTAAAAAAGAGAACTAGAAACAAACACTAGGTGCCAGTCACAACCCCAGGCCTTGATGAGCCTTTGGTCGCGTGAAAAGCCATGACAAAGCACGCCCCGCTAGCGAGCACGTCTTGGTAGGCCAAGTCTGGGTGCCTGGGCAGGACGGTGGTGTGGGCAGGACAGGGCCCTGGTGCCTCTGGCACCACAGCATGACTCCTGTGGGCACAGGAAGGGCAGAATTCTGATTTGCTGGCCTCTGAAGGGCTGGGCAGAGCAAAACCAAGAGTCTGACAAGACTGATGCCGTCATGAGGCAGTGATGTCTCTGCGTGCCCCACCGGAGAAGCATTCCTATTTCTCTGCGTGCCCCACCGGAGAAGCATTCCTATTTCTCTGCCTGCCCCACCGGAGAAGCATTCCTATTTCTCTGCCTGCCCCACCGGAGAAGCATTCCTATTTCTCTGCGTGCCCCACCGGAGAAGCATTCCTATTTCTTTCATTTACCTCCTTGTTTAACAGGCTGCCCTGTTTAACCTGTTTTTCTTGAAAAGAAAGAACACTTCCAAGAAGATAGCATAGAAAAACACCGGGTATTGACAGAGCAAGCTGGCGCCCATCTGAATCTCCCAGAATCTCCTGCGGCCAGCATCGGCATGACCTACTGACCTGCCTTGCCTAGCTCCCCTTTTTATTCCTTTACATCAACACCCCTGCCTCTGCCAGAGGAGGACGGGTCTTTCACACACGGGTCTGCTGCCCCTTCAGTTTGTTGCAGACTAAGCTGCTTTCCTCCTCCTCAAACTGTTTCCTTGTATTGCCTCAGGGAAACTGAGGCCAGCATTCGGGAACTGTTTGGCGAGCCAACCAGGAACTGGGGCCACTCGTCCCTCCCAAGCCCAGCTCGACTCCAACAGATGGAGCGGTTGGGCACTGATGGCCTGTCCCTGTTGTCACAGTGGGCCCCGGGTCCTGCTGGCGTGCCGCCCTCCTGCTGAGGAGGAACTGGCTCCCCCCAGGGAGGGGCCGAGGGGGAGTCCCAGCGGCTGCTGGAGTTGTTCCTGCAGGAACTTCCGGTGTCCTCCTTGGAAGGTGCACAGCTCTTCCCTGCCGGTTGGCTCCACTTTGAGGAGGTGGAAACTGGACCTGAAACTGCAGTCCTTTGGTCTTGGCCAACCCCTCACCGGCACACATTTGGGAGGGATGCTGGGTCTCCCCCAGTTTGGGAGGAAGTCTATGAGTCTGTCTCAATTTGGGGCACCACTGGTGTGTTAGGCTTGGTTGAGTGGGAATTGGGAAACATTTGGCATTTTGTACTTGGAATTTCCTGCTTGTTTTGGTTTAAAAATTATGGGGCTGCAGCTCTCTGGTGGCGCAAAGGGTTAGTCTCAGCATTACGAAGCGTCCACAGCCACTGCAGCATGAGCTCAATCCCCGGCCAGGGAGGGGACCCACAGGGCGCAGCAGACCTCTCCTGTCTCTTCTGTGGCTCCCCTCAGCAGTGTGTTTCAGTCCGTCTGCCTGTTCTGCTCCCCACTCTGTCTCTGGTAAATCCTCTCACCCCCCCACACCTCTGGCCTACACCCCAGCTCTTGTACACAGAAATAAATAAAAAATAAATCTATAAAAAAAAACAAGCAGTAGTTGTGATTGCTTGATAGCACTGAGAATTTAACTCCTGTGCCACCAGGGAGCCCCTACCGCCCCAAAATGGCTATCTTTGAAATGAAATGGTATAAATAGGAAAGCAAAGAAAGTATTGAAGGTGTGTGAAAGGTATCTCAAGAAATGTTATGTGCTTGAATGATTTGCCATAGAAATATTTAAGCTTAGTATCAGTAGTGTACTTATGCAAAACCAAACTTTAATTTCTTTTTCATTTGCATGAAGGGCTAAAGCATTCTTAAACTACTTCTCCTGTTTTTGATGGCAAATTAAAGACTGTTTGGATAATCCAAATCTTGGTTAAAAGAAAAACTAGTCCTATTAGCATTGTTGAACATTGTGGAAAAATATATCTGCTCTTAAAACTTCTAGCTGTTGCTCTGGGTAATTAAATGTTGTTTTATAAAAATGCTAAGCCTGTTATAAAACTTTCTTGGTACCAAATTTCTGAAAGAATTTTTTTTAATCAGTAAATTTTTATCAGTAAAGAAGGTATGGGTTTTTTTAAAAGATTTTATTTATTTATGCACACAAGAGCTGGGGTACAGGCCCAAGGTGTGGGGGATGAGAGGATTCACCAGAGACAGAGTGGGGAACAGAATATGCAGATTGACTGAAATACACTGCTGAGGGGAGCTCACACTGCAGTGGCTGTGGAAGCCCCACAGTGTAGGGCTCAACCCCTTGTGCCACCAGGGAGGCCCCGGTATGGGATGTCTTTTTTTTTTTCTTTTTTTAAAGATTTATTTATACATACAAGAGTTGGGGTACAGGCTAGAGTCACGGGAGGTGAGCGGATTCACCAGAGACAGAGCGGGGAGCAGAACAGGCAGACTGACTGAAACACACTGCTGAGGGCAGCAACAGGAGAGGCAGGAGAGGTCTGCTGTGCCATGTGGGTCCCCTCCTTGGCTGGCAGCAGGGATCGAACTCGTGCTGCAGTGGCTACGGTTTGCTTCATAGTGAGTTGCTTAATCCGCTGCACCACCAGGGAGGCTCCAGTATGGGATGTCTTAAGAGGACTCTTAATGAATTATTTTCCCTGTAGAAAAAAATGCTAAAACATATAGGGCCAATCTAGACATTTTAAAATTTCATAGAAAACATTGTCATTGAAAAAAATTCACACCTTTTCAGCACATATATGAATTGATAAAAGTGTTCGAAAATATATCTTAAAGCCTCCTTGTATGTTCTAGTATAATATTATTAGTCAATTTTGATTATCTGAAATACATGTTGCAAAACTGAGCAAACATCCTTGTCCTTTGCTTTATACCATAATTTTAAGTATGGTTATTTTCATGTCTTGGTATTTCTAAAGATTACATGCTGAGCTTTGTCTTCAGAAAATCACTGGATGTGTACATTCGTTCTGGAACTGAGAAAAACTATTGAACCTATAGAAAGATGAGATTTATGAAAATTACCAACAGAGGATTGAGACTTACTATATGGGACAAATTGCACTGAAAAGGACTTGTATAGTATTTATGACTTTTTAAATAATGTTGGTTTTTTAATGTTTTGCCTTTTTGTCTTTAGGAAGCTTGTCTTGAAACTAGGCGACAATCTATAGAAATGACAATTTGCATCTTTTTTTTAATGAGCAAACTGGAACATTTGCTTTTCTCTTTTTTTGCTTTTATTGTTATTTTTTATTTGTCTTTAATTTTTTTCTTACAATGTTTGCTTTCTTTTCTAGGTGTAGTCCCCATAGAGTTTCCACCACTGGTTCACCCGTGCACCATCACCACGGTCCCTTGTGCTCTTCCCAACCCAACCTTTGTCCCAGTCCCTCCCTCTTACAATGCCTCTGATTGTAGTTGTCTGTTTATTCTTGTTTTGTTTTGTTGCGATTTTGTTCTTTTTTCCTCTTGATCCCCTATAATCCTTATATAATGAGACCATCCAGTATTTTTCTTTTTCCTTCTGATTTATATCACTGAGCATTATCCCTTCAAGCTCCATCCATGTTTCTGCACATGGCTTTAGTTTATCTTTCTCCAAAGAAGAAATGCAAATGGCCAACAGGCATATGAAAAAATTTTCAACATCCCTCATAATCAGGGAAATGCAAATTAAAACCACCATGAGATACCACCTCATGCCAGTGAGAATGGCACATATTAAAAAATTGGCAGCTGGGCCTCCCTGATGGCTCAGTGGGTTAAGCAACACACTATGAAGCAAACCGCAGCTACTGCAGCATGAGTTCGATTCCTGCTGCCAGCCAGGGAGGGGACCCACAGGGCGCAGCAGACCTCTCCTGTCTCACCTGCTGCTCCCCTCAGCTGTGTGTTTCAGTCAGTCTGCCTGTTCTGCTCCCCGCTCTGTCTCTGGTGGATCTTCTCACCCCCCACACCTCTGGCCTGTACCGCAGTTCTTGTAGGCATAAATAAATAAATGTTTAAAAAAAAAACTAGCAACTACAAATGTTGGCGAAGATGTGGCGCACCTACACCGGCACACCTACAGCTACACTGGTGCACCTCCACCACCTACACCGGCACACCTACAGCTACACTGGTGCACCTCCACCACCTACACTGGCGCACCTACAGCTACACCGGCGCACCTCCACCTACACCGGCGCACCTACAGTTACACTGTGGTGGGGATGCAGTTGGTCCAGCCGCTGTGGAAAGCTATGTGGAGGTTCTTCAGTCTGCTAAAAATAGAGCTTCCATATGACCCAGCAATCCCTCTCCTAGGGATTTACCCAGAGGACACAAAAACATTAATTCAAGAGAATGCATGCACCCCCATGTTTATCATAGCATTATTTATAATAGGTAAGACTTGGAATCAGCCCAAATGCCCAAAAATAGACTGGATCAAGAAAATGTGTTATATATACACAGTGGAATAATATTCTGCTTTTCTCTTTCTCATCTCAAAAGACTTGTAGGCAACATTTGTACTGTGAATGACACTATGTCTATCTTTGCATCATCTCTGTAGGGAATTTTATTTCTCCTAAAGTCGACAATTGGAAACATGTTTCGTTCCAATTTGTTGTTTGAAATTCTCTGGGAGTTGAACTTGAGCTGAGCTGAGAAAACTGAGCTAAGTAGAGCCCGTGACGTTGCTTATAGGGTTCCAAAGACGCCCAGGGAAGGTGGGGAAGTTTGCCTCCATTGGCAGGACTGGAGAAAGTCTGGGAACCTTGAGAAGAAATCTCAGGTGAAGTCTGGCCGGACTATGGCCTTGATTCTGAAGCCTGCATGGGCCTGATGTTAAACACTCACTCGAGGCCCTAGGGAGTTTTCAACAAAGCCAACAACATTCTGTAACTGGAAGACCAGAGTTCGGGCCACCTGTCTCCACTGAATGCCAATAAAGTAGAGACAGGAATGGAGTCTTTAAAGTGTGCTTTAAGCAGCCAGCCGGCAATCTGGAAGACAGGGTCGGGGGGGGGGGTGTTAACACCCTAAAGAAACTGCCTTAACATTTCATTCCCAGCTACCTTTGACAGTGAGTTGACCAAAGAGAGGTCAGCGGTAAGTGGGCTTCACTGCTACTGGCATGTTCTGCTGCCCAGCCCCGGAGCTGCTGCTGTCCTCTGGACACCGGCCTCGCGCTCGTCCCTCTGTGCTGAGCCCTGTCTGCAGCTAGCACTGCTCCCTGTGCCTCCAGACGGGTCCTTGGGCTGGAAAATTAGCACAGAGAAGCCAGACTATAAGGAACATGTGTGTGCAGATTCCGCCTGTACCAGCTTCATGTCTCGCCGGGTCTCCTCCCCCTCCGTAGCCCCTATCATCCCCCCGCATCAGTTATAACCCTTATGTCTATAAGGTGCAGTTAGGTCAAAGATGGCACTGCCTTTGTGCACACAATTGGTTGTGGTGGCGTCTTCTTAATCTATGAATCTTCTCGGGCATGTGGGTGCATGCTGGAATCACTGTATACCACAACAGGCACTTGTGCCCAAGAAAACACAAAGCAAAAAGATCAGAAAATCCCCCTCGGGTCTGCGGTGCTGTGGAGCCAGGAGGCCGAGGGAGTAGATAGAGACTAAGAAAACCTCCCATTTTTTCTAAGACAATAGCACGAATAGTCTTAACTTTCTGCTCAACAAGTTGAGTGTTGTCTCTCAGGTTAAAACAACGCATTCCTTTAAACTCCTCACATCCCTGGTTGTGACTCAGCAACAAACAATCTAGTGCCGCCTGATTCTGCAGAATGGCTTCCCTGACCTGGCCCAGTTCCTGTCCTCCGCCCGATAGCTGGTGATGTTGCATTCGAGCCTTTGACCATTGCACGCGCCAGGTGTTCTGTTTCTGAATTTGAGAACCCTGCCGTAACAGGCGTCGCAAAAGTAGCCACAGAAACATAGTAAGCTGTGTAAGTTGTCACTGCACGTTGGTGTCGGGAGATTTCCCTTTCCTTTCTTCCTTCCTGAGTTTCGTGGACCTTCTGGGGCAGGCAGGAACACTGGGTCACCCGAGGCTGCAGCGCACTCCGCTGCTGTGTGCAGGCACAAAGGCGTGGCCGCCTTACAGCACAGCAGGAACCGTC
Organism: Galemys pyrenaicus; assembly: GCA_019455555.1. Taxonomy (NCBI): domain Eukaryota; kingdom Metazoa; phylum Chordata; class Mammalia; order Eulipotyphla; family Talpidae; genus Galemys; species Galemys pyrenaicus. Next base: position 803,346 of record JAGFMF010011645.1, on the reverse strand, counting down.
CATGGGAACTTTAAAGAGGCCCCGCCTAGGACACAGAGGAGGTGTGTGGGTCAGTCATCCCCTAAAGTCAGGCCGGCTCTGCCCTCCTGAGAAAGAAGCATGTTCTTCCGCAGCGGAGAGCTTCCCCCAGTCAGTGAACGTTTCTGCCTGCTTTGTTACAGGAGGGGTGTCAGTAAGACACGGGCTCGTCCAAGTGCTGGAATGAAGTGCGATTCCACAGACTCTGGGGGCACAGTGCACCCCCGCGAGGCGTGATGTCCAGGTCTGCTTGGCCTGAGGCCCGCTGGCCCGGTGGCAGTCAGAGACACTCAGAACATGTCCAGCTGGATACACCCAGAGGTCTTTATGCTGTCCGAATGCTACAGTGTTTCCCTGGGTTGATAAAGGCGGGGTGTGTGTGTGTGTGTGTGTGGGGTGGGGGGATTAGTACAAGTATAAATGTTATTGTCTTTTTTTAAAAAAAAGATTAATTATGCATACAAGCACTGGGGTACAGGCCAGAGATGTGTGTGTGTGGGGGGGGGGTGAGAGGATTCACCACAGACAGAGCGGGGAGCAGAACAGGCAGATCAACAGAAGCACACCGCTGAGGGGGCAGCGGGGAGGCAGGAGAGGTCTGCCACGCCATGTGGGTCCCCTCCCTGGCCGGCAGCAGGGATCGAACTCATGCCGTAGTGGCTGCGGTCTGCTTCATAGTGCGTTGCTTAACCCACTGCGCCACCAGGGAGGCTCACGTTATTGTCTATTTATAGTCCGTTTTTCTTTAAAGATTTATTTATTTATGCACACAAGAACTGGGGTGCAGGCCAGATGTTTGGGGGTGGTAGGACTCGCCAGACAGAACGGGGAGCAAAACATGCAGATGCATTGAAACCCACTGCTGAGGGGAGCAGCGGGCACAGCAGGAGAGGTCTGCCATGCCATGTGGGTCCCCTCCCTGGCCGGCAGCAGGGATTGAACTCGTGCTGCAGTGGCTGCAGAAGCCTCACAGTGGTGCTCATCCCCTTGCGCCACCAGGGAGGCCCTAAAGTCAGTTTTAAGTCTCCCACTCTCGGATTTCCACTGGTCTCTGGTGCCTTCTGCACTCTGGCATACCCAGGAGCATCCAAGGCTTGACCCCAGCAAGTTTTACTGCCGTTGGTGTCACCAGGCGCACTGCCCATGGGCCAGACCAATGCCCAGCTAACTGGCCTGGTGTTTCTGTTCTCCGAGTTTTCCGCAGAATCTGACCACCTGGTGGTTTAAATGAAGTCACAGGACCTGGAAAAGTAGGATTTCTAACAGATGCACAAGCTTTCCACCTAGAACTGTCCTAGCTGGCGTACGTACATACTTCTTAGTTTTTAGTTCTTGGCCTGTTGTCAGATCACCTGGTTTGAGTGGGGCTGGAGTGGTCACCCATATACAGTTTCATTCGGGAGCCACCCTCTCCCTCAGCTGAGCAATAGCAGCGCCCGGGCACAGCGCAGGCCAGCGCGCTTCCGGAACAACCTGGCAACAGTTTCTTTTTAAGGTAGGATCCATGAGGATCCATGTTTTCTGCTTTCCCTGGTGCCTGGGGCCTCCAGGCTATTTGCAGTCTCCCTTTGATCCCCAGCTGTTTGCTAACCCCGTGTTATTTCCGAACAAAGGCAGGCCCGTTAGCACCTTGACCACTGGCAGGCAGTCAGGACAGGGTGATGTTCCCAGGTGAAGGTCTGAGACTTCTCTGTTCACCCATCCAGAGAAAGTATCTGGGTAAAAGCTTCTGCCACTCTTCAAAGGGGTGTTCTCCTTGCTATTACTTCAAGCCTTTTCTCCGTCGGGATGTGTCTCTGGGTTATTTCTTGGGGAGAATACACAGCGAGATGTTGCCCTTCACACAGCCTCGGACAGTCCTGGGCGGGTAACCCAAGGCTCAAGGTGAATATTTAGAGCGTCTCTGAAATGAGTTGAGTCGTGGACTTGTTTAATAGTTGGTGCTACCAAGTGGGCTGGGAGGAACATTGTCCCCTTTTTGTTTTCCTTCCTTCAGCTGCCTGATGCAGCTTCTAAATCAGTGGCTGACGACTGTGGCTCAGTTTCAGCCAAGGCAGGTGCTGGTGGAGTGACATCCAACCAGGCAGCGTGGGGTCAGCCACCGGTTCCTTCTGCTTGACTCGGTCTCGTCCTTCCGCCGCCCGAGCCGTGCGGGACTGCGCCTGTCCAGGAGCCGGAACTGCTTGGGTAGTCTAAGGCTCTGCGCGTGTTTGGTTTCCTTTGTGTTGGAATTCGGCAGTCCCTCGGTCCAGATAGAGCCATAAGTGTGTGAGATTAAAAAGGCATGCCTGGACTCCGTGAGAAACTTGCGCTCTCCCTTGCGACCCACGGTTCAAGTGCTTGGGCCAGGGCCGCGGGCCCAGCTTTCCGTGCAGAAGCACCTCGTGGCTTCACCTGGGGAGTCTCCTCCAGCGTGAGCTCCGCAGACCCAGCCACCCAGCTTCCATCTGCCTGGAGAACACAGCTGCTCCCGTCGGGGTGCAGCGCGCAGACAGCGCTCTCCAGCGGGCCAGCGGGCGGTCTTGTAACTGTGGCCTGCAGGAGTAAATTCCGTTTGTTCTTTCCGAGCAGCCGGTCGGGTACCCGAGGCCGCCCCTGTGGGCCTGGGCCGAGCGCTGGTGCATCCAGTAGTTCGCCAGGTTCAGAGTCGCACTGGGGCCACCTCGCAGCCCTGCATGGTGTTTCCCGGCGCGGCCACCGTGAGCCACGGGCCTCCCTCCGGCTCTAGCACAGTGATTCCTCACGGGGCACATGTACCGTGTGGGTCGGCCTGAAGAACACTTTTCTGCGTCCTGTGAGAGTTCACAGGTAGCTGCAGCCGCTCTCAAGCAGGCGGCAGCCCAGAGCAGCACTGCAGAGCTCCTCCACACGCACCGCCGGCGGCAGCGCCTCAGCAGCCAGCTCCGTCACAGCCAGAGCCCCCAGCCAGGTCCCTGGCCCTCGCGCACTGTGACTGGACGGGCGTTCACAAGCTGGGGTTCCCAGGGCGGGGCAGGCCAGGCGCCATGTCTCTTTTCAGCTCTGAGGTGTCCTTTCCTGGGCTTGCCCGGGGAGGCCCTTCTAGCTGTCCCAGCTCTCGCCGCCCACGCTGCGGGTCTGCTAGTCAGGCTGTCCTCGGCCGCAGGTGGGGCACGCCCTCCTCCACGGCGGCCACGGCGGCCAGGCATGTTCGGGGCAGGCTGTGCGTGAGCGGTGTCCTCTGGAAAATAACAACCTGTGCCTGCGGTTTGGTTAGCAGTCTCTTCCCAAAGGGGGAGCTGGACAGTCGGTATGTACGACATTTGTGGCTTAAAGCTATGTCTCCCGTGGGGCACCCTGGAGGTTTTAGGAAATGCTGCTTTTCTGGATTTCCAGAGACTCCTGTCACAGTGACGGCTTCTGCGGAAGTTGTTGTTGGTTCATTTATTACTGAATTAGTAGCTGCCGAAGACCCGCTCCGGTGAAGGGCCAGGCCCCACGGGAAGATGAATGAGTGGGTCCACGCAAACTCTTGGTTATGGTGTGAGCTTCTTCTGCCCACAGCGTCAGCAGGTCTTTATTTATCCATTGCAAGCCGGTGGTGGGATTTCATTATCGTGTGCCTAGAGCAGAAAGATAACTACATTTTTGAGGAACAGCGTGAGGCTTCTGTGACCTTCAGCCACACTACTTTAGAGTAAGGGCCATGCACGACACAAAACGTTTCTTTTAGTATATTAATATTTCATCTTTAAAAGAAACCACTGTCTCTATATTCTACACCTAGAATAAGGGAGTGTGATTGTTTGTCGTCAGGGAGTCTGTCCATATGGCAGTGCAGTTTTAGTGGAATAAAGGCGGTAAAAGGGGAGGAGGGAGGAAGGAGTCGTGTGACTCATTTATCATCTGGGAGACACAGAGCCTTTCAAAGGGGCCCAGCTACAGAGGTGTTTCGTGGGCAGTCTCCCACAGTAGGTGTTCAGGCCTGGGAAACTGTTCAAGAACTGATCACCGAGTTGGTAACGCAGTCACATTCCAATTACGTTTTAGACCGCCTGGCTGCGCAATGTTGGTTTTCTTGAATGTGTGTTACCAGCTTGCCCATCAGTAGTTCCTCATCAAAATGCACAGCAACCGATTATTTTGCTCAGTAAAACAGCCAAGTGTAGCACCGCCCCCGTGGTTTATCTTCCGGTAAGCGCATCTCATGAGACTCACAGAAGTGCAACTTATAAAGCCAGCCCAGACAAAAGGGGTCCGGCAGGGGCAGCCTTGTTGCTCCCCGACATCTCAGGAGTGTCCCTCACCCCAGCGCCACCGCCAGGCATATGAGCGGCCCCGCTACCTCACTCCTGTGTCAGCCAGAAAGTCCAACACGGGGCCCCCCTGGCAGTTGCACCTGGAGCTCCTGAGGGTGGTTATAATTGGCTGAGCCGTGGAACTCCTGGGCCCCTTCAGGCCTCCTCAGAACTCGCTTCCTGGGCCAGCAGGACTTTGGCCCCTCCCTTTTCTTCTGCTTTCGCCTAGGCCACTCACATGGCCAGTGACAAGCTCGCCGCAGCAGGCACGCGGATCCCTTGGCCAGGCTTTGCTGCTGCTTTGTCTCTGTCCCCGGCCGCTGGAGCGCTGCTCCGCAGAGACAGGCGCTGCCTGGGACGTACGTACTCTCCGTTGTTGAATCCCTAAGTGCAGCGTCCAGCAGCTGAGAGGGGCTCATGCCAAGGCTCCCTTCGCGCTCTGCCGTTTCTGATGTCAGGGACGCTGAGAGATGTAAGTCGTGCTCACCACTCTGGCGTTGCTGGGGCTTGGGGATCAAGAGCAGCGGCTTTCCGCTACGCCTGGCAGACTGGTTCTGAGCGCTCGGGTCGCCCTTGCCAGCTTTCTGCCCCACCGCCTGGGCCACATACAAACTTTGCTGTCTTGGTGCTCCCTTGGGGTCTCTCTAAAATGCATCTCCGACGTGTCTCCAGATGGGGCAGCCCAACCCACTGGGGTCCCGGTTAGGCTCAGCATACGGGACAGCAGCCTCGGGGAGCGTCTCATCTGGGAGTCCTTGATGCCACTCCGTGCCTCCGCCCTAGCCTTACCCAGCATCAGTCTCCTCTCGCCCCCGCGAGGAGAACATTGAGCAGGGCCTGGACACCTGTCCAGTTAGGGGAATGAGTAAGCAAATAGTATTGACCTGTTCTAATAGAACCTAGTAGATGAGCTGTTCTCAGGGGTCATCTCAACGGGATGGCCCAAGGTGGCCTGCAGGTAGCACTGCTCCCCCTCTCCTGCAGACGTGTCCCTGGGCTGGGAAAAGCACCCAGAGCAGACAGGCCGTACACAGGGTGCGCGCAGATTCCTGCTGCGCCAGCTCAGTGTCGCGCCCGACCTCCTCCTCTCCCTGCCCTGTCGATTCTGCCTGCTTATCTGCCCTATGAGTTTATGCAAATATAGATAAAATGGTTTGAAATTAGATTTAGTTTACTACCATACAGAGTTGGGATGAGGGTAGGGAAAAATTATACTCATACCTTTTTTAAAAAAAAAGATTTATTCATTTATGCACACAAGAACTAGGGTGTAGGCCAGAGGTGTGGGGGTGAGAGGAGTCACCAGAGACACAGTCAGGAACAGAACAGGCAGATCCACTGAAACACACGGCTGAGGGGAGCAGCGGACGAGGCAGGAGAGGTCTGCTGCGCCCTGTGGGTCCCTTCCCTGGCCGGGGATCAAACTCAGGCAGTGCCTATAGCTTCACAGTGCTGAGACTTAACCCCTGCGCCACCAGGGAGGCCCTTAATTTATATTTTAATTTCAAAGTTACTAAAGGGCCTCAGATACAATTTAATGGTGAGTATTTTAAGGCCCCCAGAAACCAAAGTAACAAGTGTATACTTTTGATTTTCTAAGCCCCTTTGCTCTCTGGGGGTTAGCCTCCCCCGCCCCCTTCAGTTGTTCTCTGCCAGAGTCCAGCACCTTCGGAGTCCAGCACCCGGCTCGGCCCGGTGAGCTGTGCCAGCACAGCCAGTGCCGTGACAGTCACACAGGACCGTGCAGCCGCCCCACGGCCACACCAGCGCCTGGGGCCGCCCTCGAGGAGCACCCCGCAGGGCAGGCGTCCTTGGCTTTGCCCCCTCTGAGAGGACACCGGCCAGGATCTTGTGCAGCTGAAACGCTAGCTCACACCCAGCTCCCGGCAGCCGTGGGAGAGCAGCCTCTCCTGGCAGGACGATGGCGGGTCAGTCTTTCCTAGCCCCGCGTGGCCACGGCCTGGGAGAAGCCATCCTGAGCTGAGCGTGTTCCGAGGCAGCCTGGCATTGTCATCCAGCACCCGCTGCCAGCTTCCTTCTGTAGCTGGTCAGTCAAGTGAGCACTTCCCGATTTGCCAGCCCATGCGGAGACTGCAGTGCTCATGGACATTGCAAATGAGGGTCTGGAAGGCACCGGCCGCCAAGGGGCTGGGGCATGCACTGCCGCCCTCGGGGCCTGGAGGCAAGGCGCCAGCCCAGGAGCTCATGCGCTGGCAGCATGCCCGAGCCGCGGGCAAGTCCAGCTCTGAGCGGTCACCCAGTGCCTGCTCTCCTGGGGGAGACCTTTGCTGGGCACAAGGCAGCTTCGTGTCCACTCCACGTGCTCTCTGTAAATCAAATCCCAGGGCTCGGCTCTGGGATCTCCTCTGCACACGCCCGGGCAGACTGACCGTCACCGTGACGGCTGCAGGTGACCGCGTGGGAAAGCAGTGTTGCCCTGTAGCTTCTCTCTGGAGAGCCGAGATGCTGGTTTCTCTGTTGGGACCTGCCCAGTTACCAGCAGCCAAAAACAGCTCTCAGGATGGGGTTTCCCCACCTTGAGTCTCAGGCAGCAGTTGACATTCAAGGGTGCTGCAGCCTCCAAAAGAGATGACCTGATGCCCTTGCAGGCTTGAGAACTGATGTTTCACAAGCTAGGCCCTTCCCGCCTCCTGCACCCCGGAGGAGCACTGGCATGCGGTGCAAGAGTGAGACAGGGTGTGTTCTCGGTTTGGGGGTGGCTGCAGCCAGTAAAGCCAGAGTGGGCAGACTGGGGATCCGTTGGGGAGGGGAGAAGGGAGAAAGCTGTAGCTGCTGTCCCAGAGACCTTGCTCAGGGGGTAAGGTGAAAGGCAGCGAGGCAAAGGATGGGCAGCCGTTAGTGCCGCGCAGCCTCTGACAACTCGGACGTTTTGATGGGGAGGAGTAATGTGCATGCCAGTTTTGAGCAACTTGGGGCGATGGAGGTGGGAGAACTCCCTGGCATCAAAATCACCAAGTACTTCAAGTGTGTGTGTGCAGAGGGGGCTGTTTTCTGAAACCTAAGACCTAGAGTTGGTGGGTTAGTGTTGAGATGGCTTTGGGGTTCCATCGACCAGAACAGGAGAGACTGCTCAGGTTGTAGGGTCTGCTCTTGAGGCTACCACGTCAAAGATGGCTCCACGCTGACCAAGTCATGACACGTTTTGGCCTCACGGTTTTATTTTTAAGAAGTCCTGTTCCTTTCATGAATCTCTGCCACAAAAATGAATTTCCAGAGTTGGCAGATTCAGAGCTTTCTGGGGCTGCGAAAGTGGTTTGCATAAACATCATAATATTGGGTAGAGAGAGAACAGAAAGAGTGAAATTGCATGTTACTGATTTAACAAAAAAATAGTCAAAAGGCATTCGATTAAGAAAACAAAACTTAAAAAAAAAAGTAACAAAACTTTAAAAAAAAAGGGTAGACAGTGTCCCTCAAACAAAGGGGAGGTTCTGGTGCAAGCTGTCTCCGACCTTTGCCCCTCACCTTTGCTGTCAGAGACGGGCGCTTTCTGGGTCCGAGTGCTCGGAGCAGATGCACCTTGCTGGTTCCGTTAAACGTGTGCTTCCTTCACGTGCATCTGGCTTTGGGGTTCAGCTCTACCAGGTGTCACTGATGCCAAAGACACGTACGGACATCAACGTTCAAAATACAGTTTCTCCTTTAGTAGGAGAAAGAAAACCCAAGTCTCTTTCACCCCGGCAGAGTGACTTTTTCACTCTCTGGCACTTCCCTCCCCCTACCCACAGCCCAAAGGCCTAGGCTCTCGGAGTCAGGGAGAGCTCCCGCACAACCGCCACCACGGCCTCTCCCGCATCTAGCCCCACGTCTGACTCACTAGACACGGCCAAGAGCGCTTGCTGCCCAAGACAGGGGCGCAGTTCTAGCGAGCAGTCTGACCACCGGTCGGTCGTGCTTCAGAGCCGCGCTGGTGGAGGCGAAGCCCGTGCTGTGCTGGCAGTGCTGGCCATCACTGACCTTCCTGGTTTCCTGGGGCCAGCGCACCCCCGGGGAGCAATAAAGAAACGCCAGCTGCCAGCTTCGTGCAGTCTGAGCAGGGAAGGGGACAGGAGCCGGGGCTGGGCTTGGTTCTGGCTGGTGCCGTTCCCTCCCTGGGAAGCAGAGCAGCTTGGCCAGACCGCGGCGCCCTGCTCTGGAAGGGTCTTCTCTGCACCGCAGGCTCTGCCACTCCAATCTGGGTCTCGGCTTCAGAGTCATCCTGGCGCTCCAACAGTCACTCACTGAGCACCGCTGCAGTGGGCCGCTGCTCAGGTGCAAAGTCACAGCTTTACCTTCTCACAGCCAGCTTTGATCAGCCGCATCCTCAGGGTGAAACTGAGGGCCCGGTCATCCCAGGGACAGCCCCGCGCTCACCTTGACCTCTCTCTCTTCCCCAGTCCTAGAGCCAGTCGATGACCCAGCACCCTCAAGCCTCCCTTCACCAGTTTTCAGACCCACTGCTCCCTGGCCAGCGCGGCCTCCTGCGGCCTCGGCTCCAGACACCGTCCTCTGGCCCCACGCAGCTGGCCTTGCAAGGTTAGCTCCCCCTCCTGCGCCGTGTCCCGAGGACGTGCTCTCACGCCCATTCTGTGCAGTTTCTCCTCGCCCTGCTCTTAATCTCTGCCCCGTTTTACTGTCTTACTAGCACTAATGCTACCTGATAACACATTGGCAAATCCACTCCCCTTTTTAAAATCCAGCTCCATGGCACACGTACCCTGTCTGCCTTGCTGACTGTAGTCCGGTTGCTGGGATGTGGCTAGGATCTGCATCCTCTAGTCCCACCGAAACCCCAGTGTAGGGTAAAGGTTGATCAGGTCTTTCCACCCTCCCACCACTGATGATGGACACCTGAGGTGCTGCAAGCATTCCAGGGTGGGCATGCGCAAGTGGGCGCACCTGAGTTGGGACACGGGCATAAATGGGCGGTGTCATGAGGACGCCAGAACTGTGAGAACTGCGAGGACCAACAGGACGAAGGAGCAGCAGCAGCAGAGAGAAGCAGCCGAGAGGGTGAGATGTGCTGGGGGCTGGGAGGGCTGCCAGTCTCCCGGCCCCCCGGCACCCCTGCCTGCCATGTACCTGGCCACCTCTACTAAATAAAGTATGAAATGCCACCGAGGGGTCCAAGATGCTCCTTCCCTGACCCGTCTGCCCAGAACCATCCCAAACCTTGCTCCAGTGCTGCCACCTTCCTGCCGCTACACCCAGCCTTGGGGGTCTCCCTGGTGGCACAGCAGGTTGAGCGCCGCACTATGAAGCATCCACAGCCACTGCACTGCAAGTTTGATCCCCGACCAGGGAGGGGACCCACATGGCAGAGCAGACCTCTCCTGCCTCGCCCGCTGCTCCCCTCAGCAGTGTGTTTCAGACAGCTGTCTGCCTGTTCTGCTCCCCACTCTGTCTCCGGTAATCCTCTCCCGCCCCCGCACCTCTGGCCTGTACCCCAGCTCTTGTGTGCATAAATAGATAAAATCCTTTAAAACAACAAAAAAACCCAGCCCTGGAAAATCCAACTCTCTTCACCATCCCCATGTGTACCTGGCATACCCCACGCGGGCTGGCCTCAGGACCATGTATCCGTGTCCCCACTGCTGCGTGGCCACCATGGCCCAGCTGGTTCACTCGGCCACACTGGACCACTGTTCCCCAGCTTGCCCTGCTCAGACTTCCAAAACCCCTCTGTCCACTTAAGCTCATTTGATGCCTGACTTGTCAGTCAGCAGGAACACTGAAGAGATCTCGTGACTTGCCTTCGTCACTGTCTGTGCACTGTGCACGTACAGAACTCGGGTTCTGGGAGAAGCGCAGACGTGACAACCTTCGCGCTTCCGGGCGCCCTCCTGTGCCGGCACGTTGGGTCCTGCCTCCTGCCAAGGAGCTCGCCCGTACCACCAGTCTCATCAGCATCCAACACGCTCTAGTCCGCGCCTGCAAACAAAGCCCCCCTGCCTTTGGCCCACATCCCCTTTTACTGTTGCGTCCGCAAAGCCCACGAATGAAGAGACGCAGGCGTCGTGACGCAGGCTGCAGGCCGCTGTTCAAGAGCAAGATCTGGGCCTTTCCTTAACAGAGAAAAGGGTGGTCAGAGTGGAAACCCGATTCAGGCCTTTCTGGAGGGAGGCGCTCCACCGGGCAGTGCGTGGGAGGCTCAGTTAATCCGTCAGCACCCTGAGGTTTGTCTGGTCAGACTTGCCTGTTCAGATCTTGGGGTTACACCTGTTGCCTGAGGGCACCTCAGACTCCTGCTCTTATCTAACTCGAGAGGAGCCTTTACACCCAATCACTGCTCCTGTTTCTGTCCCTTTTCAGTGAACCTGTAAGAGCTGTGAGACGTTCTGTCTGCCTCTTTCCTCCCATTCTCCTTCTTCAACCCGCCCTGACAGAACTTTCACTACGGTGTGTACAGAAGTCATTCCTGTCAAGGTCACCAGCGACCACCACGTTGTCCAGCCCAGTGGTTGTTTGTCTACCTGCTGTGACTACTTCTCAGCTGGTTTGACACAACCACTCCATCTGCAGTGGAGGCAGACCCCCGCAGCCTAACCAGTCTAATTGTTAATCCAAAATCTGCTTGAATATTTAATGGCCATTTTGTGCTAGCCTGTCCAGAAATGAAGTTTTCATGTTCCTCAGACATCCTTGGTCTCCATTTGCCCCCTCCACCTATAGCAAGTGCACTCTATCAGTTGCTGAGACCAGATCCCTGAAATCATCCGTTAGTGCTTGTAGCAGCAGGATGGGGGCGCTGGAGGCAGGTTCAGGATGTTCTGGGCAGACGGGTCAGGGAAGGAGAGTCTTGGAGCCCTCGGTGGCTTTTAGGCTTTATTTAGTAGAGGTGGCCAGGTACATGGCAGGCAGGGGTGCCGGGGGGCCGGGAGGTTGGCAGGCCTCCCAGCCCCCGGCGCATCTCACCCTCTCGGCTGCTTCTCTCTCTGCTGCTGATGCTGTCGGTTCTCTCGGTCGGTCCTCGCAGTTCTGTCTGTTGGTCCTCACAGTTCTGTCTGTTGGTCCTCACAGTTCTGTCTGTTGGTCCTCACAGTTCTGTCTGTTAGTCCTCACAGTTCTGTCTGTTGGTCCTCACAGGTCTCACAGTTCTGGCGTCCTCATGACGCCGCCCATTTATGCCCGTGTCCCAACTCAGGTGCGCCCACTTGCGCATGCCCACCCTGGAATGCTTGCAGCACCTCAGGTGTCCATCATCAGTGGTGGGAGGGTGGAAAGACCTGATCAACCTTTACCCTACAGTGCTGTAACCCTACGCTCAGATTCTTTATCACTGGATCTTCTAGGCTCTTCCTTTCCAATGTATTTACCATGTCACCACTGCTCACCCTCTACGCTGCCACACTGGCCCAGCAGCCACTGCCAATAGCTGGTTTAGGGTCAGAGAAATCAGGTCTTTTCACCCTCCCACCACTGTGATGATGGACACCTGCGGTGCTGCGAGCATTCTAGGTAGGCATGCGCAAGTGGGCGCACCTGAGTTGGACACGGGCGTGATTGGGCGGCGTCATGAGGACGCCAGGACCGACAGGACCAACCAACAGTATAGACCAACGTGAGCAGCAGTAGCAAAGCAGCTAAGAGGGTGAGATGCGCCTGGGGCTGGGAGACCTGCCAGCCTCCCGGCCCCCCGGCACCCTTGCCTGCTGTGTACCCATTGCCACCTGTAGGGTAAAGGTTGATCAGGTATTTCCACCCTCCCACCACTGATGATGGACACCTGAGGTGCTGCGAGCATTCCAGGGTGGGCATGCGCAAGTGG